>CM077147.1:139844547-140166682 GCA_039583875.1 Platanthera guangdongensis
GGGTTGGTGAGTATTGAAGCTGATCGAGTCAAGCGGTTCCTTGGTGGCTTGAGGAGCGAGGTTCAGCAGTTGGCCAGTGCATATGGATCAGAGACTTATGCAGGGGTAGTGGAGGCTGCTCTGAAAGTGGAGGCAATTAAGACTGCAAAGAATAGAGGCCAGCAAATGAGGAAGGACAAGAGGAAGTCTGCTGAAGAGAAGAACCCCCAGGTACCCAGTGCTGCTTCAGGAAAGAAGATTATGGTAGTGTGTAGCTTCTGTGGCCGGTCAGACCACCTTGTTGAGAGGTGTTTCAAGAAGGTAGGAGCGCAGAAGAAGGAGCAAGTTCATGTTATTCAAGATGCTCCTAGGAGGGATGTTTCTTATTCTGTTTGCAAGCGACTCGAGCATGATGCTGCCCAGTGCTGGTCCAAGAATAAAGTCTGCTATCAGTGTGGACAGAAGGGTCATATCAAGACAAGGTGTCCTCAGGTCCAGCATGTTCTTCATGCAGTTCCACTTCAGGCATTACCTCCGCCTCAGCGTGTGGACAAGGGCAAAGGAAAGCTGAATGTGATCTATTCCGAGGAGGCTCAAACTTCGACTCAGGTCATCTCAGGTTAGTTGTTTTCCTAGCCTGAAAGTTTTATTTACTAGAATGGCTATAGTTTTTGTTTTTGTAATTCCTTAGTTGCTTATATACTCCTATAGAGAAATTTAAGGTGAAGAACCGCTGGGCGCATGTTCTGTTCGACTCCGGCGCTACCCACTCGTTTATGGCTAGAGCTTTTGTGGAGCGATATCGGTTGATTCTAGATCAAGTTTATGATACCTTCCGCGTCAAGTTCCCTTCTGGTGAATCTGTGTTATCAGATTTGGGCA
The DNA here is from genome assembly GCA_039583875.1 of Platanthera guangdongensis. Taxonomy (NCBI): domain Eukaryota; kingdom Viridiplantae; phylum Streptophyta; class Magnoliopsida; order Asparagales; family Orchidaceae; genus Platanthera; species Platanthera guangdongensis. Next base: position 139,845,409 of record CM077147.1, read on the forward strand.
TTTTGGATTGCCCTGTTTTGTTGGGGGACTTTCTTGCGAAGGCAGACTTGAAGATGATTGATCTAGAGGAATTCGATGTTATTCTGGGCATGGACTGGTTGTTTAAGTATGATGCGGTTATTCAGTGCAAAGGGAAGCGCTTGGACTTCATCAAGGACAATGGTCAGCCTGGAAGTGTGTATGTTGATCCTTGCCAGGATTCTCCTGTCATTTCTGCGGTATATGCTCAGAAGCTGTTTCATTATGATTGTTTTGCTTGTTTAGTCTCGGTGGTTGGGATTACTGTTAGTGCACCGCGCTTGGAGGAGATTCCTGTTGTACGTGGTTTCTCTGATGTTTTTCCTGATGACCTTCCTGGTCTTCCTCCCGATCGGGATGTTGAGTTTGTGATTGATTTGGAATCGGGAATGCGTCCTATTGCTAAGGCGCCGTATCGGATGGACCCTCGTGAGTTGGAGGAGTTGTGAGTCTAGTTGGACGAGTTGTTGGCAAAAGGCTTTATCAGGCAGAGTTCGTCACCTTGGGGTGCTCCTGTTCTATTTGTGAAGAAGAAGGATGGGTCGATGAGGCTGTGCATCGATTATAGGGAGCTGAACAAAGTCACCATTAAGAACAGGTACCCTCTGCCAAGGATCGATGACTTATTTGATCAGTTGCGTGGTAGAACAGTGTTTTCCAAGATCGATCTTCGTTCTGGCTATCATCAGCTCAGGATCCGCGAGGCAGATATTCCACGGGCTGTGTTTAGATCGAGGCATGGACACTTTGAGTTTCTAGTGATGTCGTTTGGTTTGACCAACGCACCATCAACTTTCATGGATATGATGAACCGGGTGTTCAAGGATTTTCTAGACAAGTTTGTTATGGTATTCATCGATGATGTGTTGATCTACTCTCGCAGTGCTGAGGAGCATGAGCAGCATCTGTGCTTGGTTCTATCGGTGTTGAGGGACCACAAGTTATCCACCAAGCTGAGCAAGTGCGAATTTTGGTTGCCTCAGGTCTCGTTTCTGGGCCACGTGGTGAATAAGGATGGTATCTCAGTTGACCCGGAAAAGATCACAACAGTGATGGATTGGGGCAGGCCGAGCACGCCCAAGGAGATTAGAAGCTTCCTAGGGTTGGTCGGCTACTACCGGAGGTTCGTGGAGGGTTTTTCCACCCTGGCTGCACCTTTGACCAGGTTGACTCAGAAGAACACGACCTTTGTTTGGAGCGAGAAGTGCGAAGAAGCCTTCCTGGAACTAAAGAACATATTGTGCACTGCTCCCATTCTGACCCTACCTACTGAAGGTGCGGAGTATGATGTGTACGTGGATGCTTCGCATGTTGGTCTGAGTTGCATGTTGATGCAGGCTAGAAAAGTGATTGCGTATGTGTTAAGGCAATTAAAGACTCATGAGAGAAATTACCCTATACATGACCTTGAATTTGCACCGGTGGTTTATGCGCTAAAGCTGTGGAGGCATCTACTTTATGGTGCCCAGTGCAATATCTTCACAGATCATAAAAGTCTAAAGTACGTGTTCACACAGAAGGAGTTGAATCTGCGCCAGCGGCGGTGGCTAGAATATGTGGCCGATTATGATGTGGAGATCCAGTATCATCCGAACAAGGACAATGTGGTGGCCGACGCACTGAACCGGAAGACAGGGAAGATCTTTAATCTCTCCACCGATCGTTTAGTGGAAGAGTTCCTCTTGATGGATATCTTCGTGGGATGCTGTGACATGCAGAGCAGTTTGGAGGTGGCAGAGCCGTCTTGGATTTCACTTACCAGGTTGCACCAGAAGGATGATCCGGATCTTCTGCACTTATACCTCATGACTGAGAGAGGGGAGTTATCGGATTTTTCTATCGATGATGCAGGTACTTTGAAGTACCGTGACAGGTTTTGCATCCCCGCTGTTGGAGACATCAGAGTTATGATATCAGAGAGGCTCATGGATCCAGTGTTGCCTACCATCCAGGATCTATAAAGATGTACCATGATTTGAAGCAAATCTCCTGGTGGTATGAGATGAAGGGGGACATAGCCCGATTTGTTGCTGAGTGTTACACTTGTAAGCGTGTGAAGGCCGATCACGGAAGGCCTCGTGGCAAGTTGACTCCATTGGAGATCCCGACTTGGAAGTGGGAAAGTATTTCTATGTACTTCATTACGGGCTTACCGAGATCTCCAAGGGGATTTGATTCAGTTTGGATGATCGTGGACTGATTGACGAAGTGTACGTACTTCGTACCCTATAAGATAGATTACCCGATGAAGAAGATAGCAGAGCTGTACTTGAACGAAGTCATCAGATTGCACGGTGTGCCTGTTAGCATCATTTCTGATCGAGACTCCCGTTTTACATCTCGCTTCTAGAGGAGTCTGCAAGAGGGTCTGGGTACAAATTTGAGGTATTCTACTGCTTACCACCCACAGACCAATGGGCAGACAGAGCGGGTGAACCAGATAGTGGAGGATATGATCAGGTGCTACATTCTAGACCACAGAGGAGCGTGGGTTGAGCGTCTGTGGCTTATGGAATTTGCATATAATAATAGTTATCAAGAAAGCTTGCAAATGGCTCCCTTCGAGGCACTGTATGGGAGGCACTGCAGGACTCCTTTGTTTTGGGCTGAGGCTGGTGAGAGGCCTATATTGGGTCCGGATGCGCTCGAGGAAATGGAAGTCGCAGTGAAGCTTATTCGAGAGAAGCTTCGGATAGCTCAGGAATGATATGAGAAGAACGCCAACCGACGTAGATCTGACTTGGAGTTCGTGGTGGGGGACCTTGTGTTTCTTAAGGTTTTCCCGATGGTTGGTGTTAAGAGGTTTGGGAAGAACTGAAAATTGGACCCGAGGTATGTGGGCCCGTTAAAGATTGTTGAGCGGATTGGCGTGTCAGCATATAGGCTAGATTTGCCAGCAAACTTCCCGGGTGTTCACAATGTGTTTCATGTAAGCCAACTACGGAAGTGTGTACAAAGCAGTGGACAAGTTTTAAATTCTGTGCCCCAGTTGGAGCCAAATCTTTCCTATGTTGAAGTGTCGGTCCGCATTCTGGATACTCAAGATCGAGTGTTGCGGAGAAAGTCCATCCCGATGGTCAAAGTTCTATGGAAGAATCAGGATTTGGAAAGCGAGACTTGGGAGCTAGAGTCGGCTATTAGGGAGGCTCACCCTCAACTGTTCCCCTGATTTGATTGGTACGTTTTCTTTCTAGTAACTCTTGTTTTGTTACTTTCCTTCTATTGTAGAAGTTGTGTGCGTAAAGTTTCGGTACGAAACTTTCTTTTAGGGGGAGTGACTGTAACGCCCCCGGTTTTTCTGCGATTTATTTGGCATTACGATGACGCGTTTTGGCTTGTGCCATTTGTTGGAGCGTGGTCTTAGCTCCTTAGGACTGAGCGACCTATTTTGTTGCATATTGGCAAGATCCCCTAGCAAGCCGGGTCGTTTTGGGTGACCCGGTGTGGCCTCTCGGGGGATGCTTGTGTTCTTGCTTCGGGTGGGTATAACCCGAGTTTTGTTCGTCGAAAGTTGATTTCGACTTCGCCGTTGTGTTCATAGCATGCATATTTAGGTACGGTGCGAATTTCGTCGAATTCCGAGGATGTTCGGTTTTCGCGTCGTTTTGTATTTTATGTAAAATAATATCATTTAATACGTATATTATTATTTATTTAGAAAAGGTGGCAGCATGGCTGGCGGCTAGTTATAGGCTGAAATATATATACTAGCAGTTAAAGCTTTATTGGTGGCTGGCGATTTTAATAGGCTATTTTAATTGGTGCCGAATGTGGTTGGCGGTTTTACTAGACTTGAAAGGGTGGCTGCGGTTTAAGAGACTTTATAGGTGGCAGGCGGCAGTTGCTAGGCAGAAAATGGAAGTTATTTAGCCGCTGTATATATATATATATATATAGCCTTAAATTAGAATAGCGACTGTTCATTGTCTTTGTCTTTTTCAGGAATACAATCGTTGCTGCCTGTACGAGAGAGTGAGAAACCGACGGAAACCGTGGTCTTTTAGACACCGATTCCAAGAGCTTTGATGGACGGATTCCTCGTCTGAGAGTTGATCCAAGTTGCTCTCGCCTAAACCTACATTCCTACGGTAAGATATTCAAATTTCGTGGTATTTCTAGGGGTCTCAGATTTTTGTTTTGATCCCTTTTTCCTCCATTAACCTCTAGAATCCTTGTCGAAGAGCTATTGCGGCTGGAGCCGAGAGAGAGAGAGGGAGGGCTGTTCAAGAAAAGTTTGCTGGAAATCGAGGCAAGTGGTGTTCTTGCCCTTGCCAAGTAGCTTTCTTGTCTTTTTTGTGTGTTCTTTACAGTTATAGTTTTCTCAGATTTCTCTTGCTAAATGGTCCGGGTTGTCTTTTTATTTTAACCAAGAACTTCTTAAGCCGTTTGATAGACTTCCTGTACAGATTTTTATTTCTCAAACAGCCATGCTTCGCCCCCTGTTTTCCTTCTTCCTGTTCAGGTTGCCTTGTCCCCGGGCTGAGATTAATGAAATGAGGGTTTGTGTCAGTTTTCTTGTGCAGTTGCTGTAGCCGGGTAGGAGAAAAATGTGTTAATTGACGATTTTACAATGCTCTATTCCTAGCAACTAGGAAAGTTGCATAGCCTGTTAGAACTCTTTTATTACGACAGTTTTTATATACACCTGTCAATTTGCTGGAGAAATTAGTGCTGAGTTCCAATATGTTAGGCTCAGGTTGTGCATATTCTCGGTTGAAAGGCGTAACAACTGCTGTAGAAAGTTCCCTTTTTATTTAACTGGATGATGAGAATGATTCTGGAGTAGATGCAATGGTCTGGGATGATAATTAGTAGTACAAGAATTAAATTTATTTGTTTTCTATATAACAATGTTGAGAGTCGGAATTTTCAGTTTTTAATTTTCCTAAGTCAAAAAAAAAAGTGTTGACAGCATTGAGTGCACTCAACGCTGCCAACGGTTGGGGATTCTAAGCTCAAAATCGTTGAGTGCTTTGAATGCACTCAACGCGTTTGGCAGCAGGTGTTGACGGCGCTGAGTGAGCAGAGCTCACTCAACGCCGTCTCACGGTGAGTTTGCGGCTAAGGGTTTTGGCATTGACTGAATGGTGCTCACTCAACGCCTGAACTTGCTCGAGTCTGGCGTTGAGTGAGGGCTGCTCACTCAACGCGTCATTGAAGTATCTCAACGCTTTTGCCTTAGCTTCATTTTCTCTCCCGAGTGAATTCCTTTGATCTTGAGGTCCCTTGTCGGCTATTTTTCTGAAGGCCGAATCGCGGGTTATGGCTAGTAGTGGTGTTTGAAGCTCTTAATAGGGATGGTGTTGTGTGATTTAGCCGTGGCCACACTTTTTATCTTGTTCCAGGTACGGGCTGGGCAAGTTGGTGGGAGGTCCCTAGTGCTTTCACATTTAGACCCTTGAGCATTTTGCTGGAAAAGGTTGTTTGGGGAACTGAGTTTGCCTCCAACCCGGATCCATGTTGTTTTGCTACTACCATTACTCACAAACTAGGGTTGTTAGGTGTTTCTTCCGTTGTAGATTGCAACATTTTTTTTGGCACGTGGTATCCATGTAAACTCTATAGGTTTTAGCAGGGTTGTTGCTGATTCTCGCACTTGGTGCAAGTTAGTCTTGCCTTGGACAGTGTTTGTTTGTTACTGTCCTGCTACTTCTTCGCTTACTTTTTTTTGGGTATGATACTTTTGCACAAATTATTTGTTTTTTCTTGCTGAGGTATTCTTTTCTTCTTTGAATGCGTCAGGTTCTGGATACTAGCCGATTAAGCGGCTAGTTTTGCTATGCTGTTGCTGGTGATCTCTTGTACTGTAGAGATCAGTTTCTTGGTCTTGTGAGGTAGTTTTATGTTTCTTTCTTACAGACATATATAATTGCCAGTGAGTTCGTGTCAGTTTGTTGGCGCCCACATGTAGTTTTACCTTGATACTAGATATGTTATCTTTTTGCTGCTACCTTTCTGGAGATTTGTCTACTTGCCCTTGGGATATTTTATGCTAGGTTGCTAGTTACTTTAAAACCTATAAACACTACCATATGTACGTCATAATCGGTATGATTTCTTAAAACTCGACCACTATTTTTACAAGCAATGTAAAAGCTTATTTTTCTTATATATGTTATAAAATAAATCTAGAGTCTTGCTTAATATAAGTGGCCCCTGGGGGCACTTATGCACTCTCATAGGATGTCAAAAAGCCAATTAAACAAAGTATTTTCCGCTACGTATAAGTATAGTTTGAAGTGTGGACTAGATGATCCACAGAGCTGAGGGATACGACCTTTAATCTTAACTAAATTTCTACTCATTTAAACTCAAGTATTTTAAGGAACTAAGTAGTTGTTGCATTGCCTGAGCATCAGCAGTTATCCCCTGCTTGATGTGGCATCACAACGCGTGTCTTCTCATACTCTGATACTTATTATATTTCGAGAAAATGCGGGTTGTGACAATGGTATTGAACATCTTCTTCATCTTCATCCACCTATGAGTCACTTTCTGAATGTGATAGAGGGGCCCTGATCCCTATCCTAGCAACAAGATATTCTTGAGGTTCTTCTTCAGCAACAACCATTAGCCCAATGTAGGCTTCTTCTTCTTCTTCTTCACTGTCTGACCCAGAGGAAGAGTCAGACCATGTCTTTTCCTTCTTGGCCATAAGGGACTTCTCCTTGGCCTGTGACTTACTGCTCTTCTCTTCTTCCTTTCTTGTAGCAAGCTGCTTCTCATATAACATCAGCTTTCCAAACAGGATTGGAGGAGTGTCAGCTAACTTAGCCATTTCCCTAATTACACAATTCTTTGTGTCCCAATAATTTGTGAGGGACTTGAGAAATTTGTCATTCAACTCATAGGTGCTGAAGACCCTTCCACATGTTCTCAGTACATTCACTATTCTTAAAAATCTTTCAAAGCTCTCAACAATTCCATCAGGCTTTCCTTGTTTGAAGGCCTCATACTTCTAGTTGAGCATGGATTTTCTGACATCCCTCACCTCCTCAGAGCTGTCCATGTAAATCACAAGAGTGTCCCACATTTCCTTAGAGGTCTTGCAATGTACATGATTTTAGAAGGTTGAGACATCAATGACACTGACTATAATATTTTGTGCCCTTTTGTCCATGGTAGACAGAATGACCTCATCTTTGTCCATATCTGTATATGCCTTGGGCACCCTCAGAGTTGGGTCTATGGTGGAAGCCTTTGTGGGGATAAAAGGACCTTCCACTACTGTTACATAGATCTTAGGGTAAGATGCTTCCACGAACAATCTGACCCTTTGCTTCTAGAGGCCAAATCCCTCCTTCCTGCAAATTGGTAGTTTCATGGCCCCTAGCTACTAATAGTTCATTCCTAACCCCATAATTATATATTATAGCTAATCTTAGAGGTATACTCAGATTGTTAAATCCTTTTTGAGTTACCTCCCTCTGATACCACTTGAAAGTTATTAATTTAAGGTTAGATATTCACCTACGGGGGGGGGGGGGGGGTGAATAGGTCTTTGAAAATTCCTAAGTCTTTTTGTTGTTTTCTTACTAAGTGTTTGACTTTCTTTTACTTTCTTCCTAAGGTGATCTTAGAGCTTGTCCTTAGTACCTGCAATATAAAAAAAGAACAAATAACACAACAAAGCACACAGATATTTATAGTGGTTTTCCAATTGGGTACATCCACTTTCCCTCTCACCTTTCTAACTTATGTTAGAAAAGGCCCAAACTCCTCCAAAATACTCCTTAGAGCTTACACCTCAGGCTCTCAGCCTTACACTCAGGTTCTCTTCAGAACCCTATCTCGGAACCACAAAGGTTCCTAGCTCAGAGCCCTGCAGTGCTCCTACAACTCAGTGGTCCTCAAATCACCTACCTCAGCCTTATCTCTAAGACATATAGCTCAGGATTTTTAGGCCTACAACTTCAGGCATAAGGCCTTACTCTCAGAGTGCTGCATCACTCCTACAGCTCAGTACCCTTCCAGGTACCTACCTCAGTGCCCTTCCAGGCACCTACAGCTCAATGACACACTTGTCACCTACCTCAGGCCAAAAGGTCCTACACTCAGTCTACTCCAAGACCCACAACTCAGTGACACTTGTCACCTACAGCTCAGTGACTCAACATTCACCTACCTCAGGCTTGGAGGACAGCCCCACTCTCAGATCCACTCTTGAATCCTACCTAAGTACCCCAGCAAGGCACCTACCTCAGTGATTAATTAGTCATCTATAACTCAGGCACAAAAGGCCCTACAGCTCAGATTCAGACAACCTGAATCCTACAGGAAATTTATCAAATACTGAAATAAATTAAAATACTAACTTAGAGGTAAATGTCAGAGTCTACCTTGCTGGACTGAGCAGGTATCAGTCCAGCCCTCTTGCTATAGAAGGAATTAGTCATCTTCTACAACTAACTGCTTCTCTGTTGCACTGAAGAATAGCTATCTGCTATTGAAGGCTGACGGCCCTTCACACAGCGATCTCTTCTTGCTGATTAAATGAATCCGCCAACTTGTTCTGCATAAAAAAACTTGTTGAACTGGAGAATCTTCAACTATCTTTTCTTTGCCTGCTGGTGTACAACCCCGTGTTCGTCGAACGGGCCCCACCAGGAAGATCGGGCGAACCCAGTCTCGCGACCCGCACCCAAGCGACAAGCAGACATGCGACAAGGGGTTGGTCCGCTCCCGCTCACTTCAGGCGAGCGAGCCAGGCGAGACGACTCCCCCTATCCCTCTCGCTCACTCAGAGAATCGTCGACCAGAGCGGGGGGTGCCATTCGTCGAATCGGTACTTGCAGAAGGGTCAACGACCTGCGATCTGCGAGCCGTTGGGAGGGTCACAATGGCCGCCAGTCCGCCCCCTATACGCGACCTGGTCACCTATCCGCCTCGGCAGAGGACTGGCGGGTCGAGGCGGTCCGACTCGCATTCGCCCGAGAAGAATAGGCGAGCCGCTAGAACCAGGTCGCGCCCGCCTCTCGCGGAGAGGGATGGATGGCGAGCTGACCCCCCCCCCCCCATGAGTGCGAATAGTTGTTCAGAACAGCAGAGCCACGCTGTTGGCAGACCAGGTCGGACTGCGCATAGCTGTTCGGAACAGCGGAGCTTGGCTGTTGGCAGACCCAACTAAGGGCTTTTTGGTATTTTCAGGTCAGTTCTTCTGGTTATTGGCAGTTCAGATTCCAAAAACTATAAGTCAGACCCAAGGGGTACCTCAGAAGGCACGCTTTGAGTGCCTCCCTACTCCAGTTTTCAAGTGCTTTCTGAGGGTACCTTAGCTCGGATTCTGGCGAAGGAGGGGAAGCGCTCTGAGATCTTCCGGGTTTGTGGTGGGACCTCTCTGCCGAGCCCTTGGGTCTGTTTCTCCTTGCCTTCTTTGTTGTTTTTCTTGCAGGAGCGAAGTAGGCGCGAGACCACCCCTTCCCCAAGGGTCGAACTCCACAGGAGATCGGATTCCGATTTCAACATTTTGGTGCGGTGAGCGTGGATAGTGGTCAGTGCAGAAAAGCTTCAGCGAGTTCAATGACAGGAGGACAAGGATCTGACGGGCAGAACTCGCCGCCCCCCCGCCTCTCGCAACGGTGGGGATGTTGGAAGACTTTAGGGATGAGGTGCTGGGTCTCGTCAAGTTCGCACTCGGCGCGCGGGCCGAGTGCTCGACTCCGGCAGCCCAGATTGCGGCCGCCCCCTCTTTGGGCGAGGACGCTCCCGACAGGCGAGCTGGGAAGGAAGTGGCCGAGGAAGGCCGGGGGTGCGAGCTCCCCGGGCGCGAGCTCTTCCCCGGTTCGGTGAGCTGGGCTCACGAGACTCGCCAGCTCGCCCAGTGGGGGGAGGCAGTCCTTTCAGCGAGCTTGTCTCCTCAGCTCCAGTCCCAGATGGGTTCAGGGAACCTGAGATGTCTTACTACACCGGGAAGGGAGACCCGGTCCAGCATGTCCAATGGTTCGAGGATGTGGTCTCCATCCGTCAGATGTCATATGGATTCAAATGCCGACTCTTCGCCATCACCCTCCGGGAGAAGGCAAGGGAGTGGTTCCACCAGCTCCCGGCCAGCTCCATCTACTGCTTCAAGGACCTGCACCGAGGGTTCATGCTGAGATTCACCACCTCAAAGAAGAGGAAGAAGGAGTCCGAGTCTTTGTTCCACATTAAGCAGGGGGTGAACGAGACGTTGGGGAGCTATGTGGACCGATTCTAGGAGGAAGTTACTCAAGTCCAGGAGATGCCGGCCATAGTCTGATGATGGATTTTACCCTGGGCCTGCAGCAGGGTTTCTTTCGAATGGAGCTGAAGAGAGTTCCCCCCCTCTCCTACGAGGAGTTGATGGAGAGGGCGGCGAGAGAGGTCGACGGGGAGTCGTCGAACCCGGAGTTTGAAAGGAAGCTGGCCAGGTGGGCCACGGAGGAAGAGAAGGAGTCGAGAGGAGGAAAGGCACAGGAGGAGAGAAGAGGGAGCCTAGGCAGAGGGAGCAAAGACAGCTCTAGTGGCAGCAGCAGCCGAGGTGGGGGCATCAGGAGCCCGACCGTCGGCAGTGCTGGAGACCTGAGTGGCAGGGGCAGGGGCCACAGAGAGGGTACTACGGAAGGGGTCACCACCAGGGGAGGCAAGATCAGTTCCACCCTCCGGGCTGGAGGCAGGGCCAGATGCCCTGGCTCTCCGATCAGGAGGAGGCCATGGCCATAGCCTTGGGAGCAAGGAGGGGGATCATGAGGAGGAGGAGAAGAGAGGTCAGGGTGGAGCTGCCCTATTGCGACTTCCATCAGGAAGAGAGGCATGCCACAGTCACCTGCCCGGAGTTCCTTGAGATGAGAGGGAATCGGGAACAATAACGGCAGCAGCAGCAGGGAGGTCGGCAAGAAGTGAAGATTGAGGAGGTCCTGCCTCGGGCAGAGGAGGATCGGTGCGAAGACCGGGTGGATATTGAAACCCGAGGGGGGATCGGAGTGATCCACGGAGGAGTAGGGGTCGAGGCCTCCCGCAAGGCAAGCCTCCACACCATGTATTGTCGAAGCGTCGCCTCCACATCCCAAACCCCACCCCCGGAGGAGAGGATCACTTTCTCCAGGAGCGATATGCCAGACCACGAGGACCCATTCTGCAATGCGCTGGTCATCAAGGCAGCCATCGAGAAGTTCACTGTCTCTCGGATCCTCGTGGACAACGGAAGCTCCGTCAACGTCGTCTTCAAAAAGGCATTTGACGCGATGAAAGTCAAGGCCAAGAGGGTGCTGGCCTCAGATGGGCCCTTGTTCGGGTTTTCAGTAGAAAGGAAGGAAGTTGAGGGAGGGGTTGGCCTCCATGTCACCTTGGGGGGACAGTCTCGAAACTGCAGGTTCGTCATTGTGGACGCCCCCAGCAGCTACAGCGCCATCTTCGGGAGGCCCCTTATCAGCGCCTTCCGCTGCGTCCCCTCATATTTCCATCAATGCTTAAAGTTCAACACCGAGGGGGTTCAGATCAGGGTCAGAGGGGACCCCAAGGTGGCGCGGGAGTGCTATGTCACTGCGGTGAACACCATCTCTTGGATGGAGGGAGCCGAAGAGATGGGGCGAATGATGGAGGAGGTAGGGCAGTGAGCAGGAGAGAGGGAGCTGGAAGTGAAGAACTGCGCAGAGGAGGCGGCAGGAGGAGATCTGGAGGAGGTGGCCGAAGTGAGGGCCGTGGGAGAAGAGATGGAGGTAGAGGTCCCCGTTCCGGAGGAAGGGGATGCCGAGGGATGGGGTGAGCAATCCAGGCTGGAGGCGGCAGAGGAAGTGGTGGAGCTGGAGGTGCTCACCCGAGGAGGCAGGATGGAGAAGATCCGCGTCAGCGGGGGGCTGACCCTGGAGGACCAAGGCAGGATGCTGGAGTGCATCCAGAAGAACGTGGACATCTTCGCTTGGAACGCCGCGGAGATGCCGGGGGTTGACGCGGATGTGGCCTGCCACCGCCTCAACCTGGACCCGGGAACACGCCCTGTTCAGTAGAAGAAGAGGTCCACTGCAGACAAGCTGGCGGAGCCCATCAGGGAGGAGGTGGCGAAACTCCTCAAGGCCGGCTTCGTGTCTGAGATTCAGTACCCCGGCTGGGTCTCCAACGTGGTTATGGTTAAAAAAGGAGACGGCCGATGGAGGATGTGTATCGATTTTTCCTTACTTAATAAAGCTTGTCCTAAGGACTGTTATCCTTTGCCTCGAATCGACGCGCTGGTTGACTCAGCCGTCAGTTATTCTGTAATGAGTTTTTTAGATGCTTTTTCAGGTTATCATCAGATCAGGATGCACCCCCCAGACATCAAGGATGTCTCGTTCATCACAGGGGATGGATGCTACTGCTACAAAACGATGCCCTTCAGGCTGAAGAATGCTGGGGCAACCTACCAGAAAATGATGGATAGGGTCTTCAAGGAGCAGAGGGGGAGGAATTTGGAGGTGTATGTAGATGACCTCATGATCAAAAGTCGAGATGTGGACTCCCACCTCCGGGACCTGGAAGAGACCTTCACCACCCTGCGCAAATACAAGATGCGGTTGAATCCCCTGAAATGTGTCTTCGGGGCCAGCAAGAGAAAGTTCTTGGGGCACCTCCTCACCCCCGCGGGGGTCGAGCTGAATCCAGATAAGGTCAGGGCTATCTTGGAGCTGGGGTCCCCGCGGAATGCAAAGGAGGTCCAACGACTGACGGGGAAGCTAGCAGGGCTGAGTCACTTCCTTTCACGGGCAGGGGAGAAGTGCTCCCACTTCTTCAAAATGCTAAGGGGAGGTCAGAGGTTTGAATGGACCAAGGAGTGCGAGGAGGCATTCCAGGCCCTTAAAGTGCAGTTGACACAGGCTCCGCTGCACCAAGGGCCGAAGGAGGGGGAGGACCTGTTCCTATATCTAGGGGTCGGGGCGGAGGCCTTGAGCTCGGTTTTAGTTCGTGAAGAGGGGAAGAGGTATAACGTCCCGAATCCCTCTAGGCCCCTAGTGTGTGTGTTTTTGAGTCAGGAGGGTTGACTCAAGTCCTGAGAAGTGCAGGGAATTGGGCTGCACTTGTGGAGAAGTGGAGAAATCAGTGCAGAGTGACACGGGTGGTGACATGGGTAGTGACACGGGCGTGTCACTACCCGTGTGCGTCGAGTTCCACTCGACAAGCCGTGTCGAGACTGGCGAGCTGTGTCGACACCAAGTGACACGGGTAGTGACACGGCCGTGTCCCTACCCGTGTGCGTCGAGATGATCTCGACGAGGCGTGTCGAGATCGTCGAGAGGCGTCGAGATCGTCGAGAGGGGTCGACACTAAGTGACACGGGTAGTGACACGGGCGTGTCCCTACCCATGTGCGTCGAGTTGAGCTCGACGAGAAGTGTCGAGATGTAACTCAAGAAGTACACGGCCAATAACACGTCAAGGCACACGGCCGTGTCATGTGAACACGGGTCGGGACACGGGCGTGTCCCTACCCGTGTCAAACATTGAACCGACATGGAAACCGCCACGGCCGTTTCACGGAAGCAGGACACGGGTACGGACACGGCCGTGTCCCTACCCGTGTCACATTTTGTATATAAGGGGCAGAGAAAACCCTAGCCGTTTTCATTCCCATTTCTTCCCCTAATTCCTGTGAGAACTCCTGGTGAGAGGAAAACTGCAGGAGCAAGTTCTACCGAAGGAGATCCGTCATCGCCGTGAAAGAGAAGATGCCGCCAAGGAGAACTACGCGAACCATGGCCGGAAATGGTGGTACCGCTGGAGCCAACATGAGTTTCCTACCCTCTCCCTTGGTGCTAGATCTTAGATATTTAGGAGAGACATCGGCTCAAGAGAGCTTGATGGAGAGGAGAAGATTTCTAGGTTTGGCCATGCTAGGATTTGAATCCTAGATTTTAGATCTCTTCAACCCTTCCCCTTTCTTCAATACGACGATGGGTGAATGGTTTCGTGAGGAGTTTTGGCCCTTGAGGTTGAATAAGGGAGGAGGACATTTCTGGAAAATTTAGGAAGGATCGCTTGAGGAGGAAGACGGACCGATGCCGTTCATTTTTCTTTAAGATGCGCGCAAAATCTGTATTCTGCGCGCAGCGATCTTCTAGGCCATTTTCATGTAGGATATGGGCAGATCTGGGCTTTTGGCTAAACACGAAAGTTGTAGCCCTTGGAAATACCTTTCCAACGAGTGGTTGCACGACTTCAGGTGATGTCTGTGGCCCCGGGAAAACCTAATCGAGTTTGCTGTCCGGCAATTCCTGTACACAGAAATCGTGTTATGTGCGCAGCGAACTTTGAAGCCGATTTCGAGTAGGTTATTGTCAGATCTGGGTTGTGACCTGAATATGAAAGTTGTAGATCATGAAAAGGTCTTTCCAACGAGGGGTTACACGCCTCCACCGGATTCCTGTAACTTCAGGAAACTCCGGTCGAAGTTGCTGTCCAGTGCTAATCCTGCGCTGAAATTCTGGGTCTCTACATACATTGTGGATTTGAAATTGGTGGGTCCAATGTCGCAATTAATTCGAGATTTTGGTGAAATAATTTTATGTTAACCACCAAAGTGTTATGGATGATAATATTTACTGTTTTAGAAATCGATTTATTATCGCAAGATAGCTTGAGGCCTGTTGATTTCCTTACGTTTAATTGGATTGATTTGATAATACTTCGGTAAGTTGTCGTACGAGCAAATCTTGTTTATATCATGTTGAAATCACTTGGGATGATATATAGATGGGTAACCCATGGCCATGCATATGTTTTATATCGGATTGAATTTAGGAGTCCAACAATAGCGTGTCGTCTCCTATTGGCATTTTATAGTAAAGGTGCAAGTGCGGTGTTGACCGCCACTTGTTTTGGTCGTGTTGAGGTAAGGTGTGGATGGATGGTGGGGCTGTGTCCTCGTGCTCACTCCGAGGCCCCTTCCATGATATGTTGATGTGGAATTTGCATGTGCTGTGAGCCGACACGCGGTGTCGTAATCCTGGGTTAAGGATAGTGTGGCAGGTCTACGGGCTCGCCAATCGTCACACCGACGGGAGTTGGCAGTTAGACTTGGTCGGTTTGGGCTGTGTCCTCGGTGTTCACGTCCCGAGGCCCCTCCGGCCATGTGAACGGTTGGGCTGTGTCCTCGTGCTTCTTCCGAGGCCCCTTCCGGGTCACGCAAGGCCAGTTCGGGCTGTGTTCTTGGTGCACATCTACCCAAGACCCCGCTGGGCCATAGTACGCAGGGGCTCCGCTGTTGTGTTCTTAGCGTTGAGGCGTACGGAGGCCTAGGTGAAGTAGTGTGATACCCGCCTAGTAGTAGAAGTGCCCGTTCTACTGTCACCGCCTGGCCACGGCGGCTGATGCCTGAGAGGTTAGCTACCTGCTCGAAAAGTGGGAACTACAGTCCGTGTCGACATAGCAATTGCATGGGTGAGCATGGGTGAGTCATTGCATAGCATTCATAGCATTTCATAACATTGCACAACAAGATCCTCATCGTATAAGTTTGTATGGGCACTCTTATACGATGAGTTACTTTTATGTAACCCGATCCTTAACTTATAAGTTTGTATGAGCATTCTTATAAGTTAAGTTACTTTCCTGCTGTTACTTATACTTGCTAGTTTAGTGTAGCTCTTACATAAATGCTGATTATGATACTGTTACTCTTACACTACTGCCACCTGCCTGTACTTCCTTTACTTGCATACTTGTTATATACTATACTCTTGTTCCTTTTCTCCGCCCGGTGCCGAGGAGTCGCCGGGGGAGCGGATGTGAAACCACTTAGTCGTTTCGACTAACGGTTGCTACGTCTTCCTTTTTAGGAGGTCACGCCGCAGGTGGAGCAGCCGTAGACTACGCAGCAGGACAGCCAGGCCGAGATGACAGGGCCTGAGGTGACGGTGCCGTCGATACCGTCAGTTACTGATGTTAGTATTTGATACTCTGATGTAGCCCGTTTGGGCAATGTTTAGCTGTACTCTGATATATGGTAGAAGCATGTTTTAGCTTCTCGTTATATTGATGTATTTGGACATTATAACTTAGTGTGGATTTGAGTTCTGGTTGTTTATTTATTTGGTTGGGTTGGCATGTTATATTGATATTGTTGTAGCCGACGGAATAGGCGTCTTGTGGTACAGGTTAGCCCGTGTGCTAATGCTACCGCAAGGCGGCTATTCCGGGCATAAGACTCCCCCTTCGTGCCGTGTTTTGGGATCCGGGTAGGGGGAGTTTTACAATTGGTATCAATTTGCCACGATCCTCAACTACGGAAGTCATTCAACAATGTTGCCTCCCCCGTTTGGTTAGTCGGTTTGGGGACAAACTGACTTAGCGGAAGCAGTGGTGTGCCCATATGTAATTCACATTAAGTTTGTCCAACTTTGACCTTGAGTTTAGCCAACCTGACCACAAATTTGTCATGAACGTGCAGGTTCCACTGCATGTTGAGCCATTGGGGGGTACTCCCACCCCTCCCATACCCACTCAGTTCCAACAGTCTGAGTTGGGGCAAACACTCACCGCCATTCTTGATGCTTTTAAGGCACAGCAGGCTCAGGTGCAACAACAGGCCCCGAGCTCCAACTGGCTGAGCACCTTCCGGGCTCTCTCCCCTCCCGTCTACCTTGGGGTGGAGTCAGCTGTACGTACGGAGGAATGGCTAGAGACGATACAGGAGTTGTTGGCTGGTATCCGTTGCCCGGCCAACATGGCAGTGACATTGGTAGTGTCCGTCTTGGACTTCCATGCGAAGAGGTGGTGGAAGTCCCTCATGGGATCTACCTTCCAAGGCCGGATCTACACAGAGATAAGTTGGAGTGAATTCTCGGAGGTTTTCTTGGAGCACTTTATCCCTACGTCGGCCCGAGATGAGCTTGAGCAGAGGTTCCTTCTATTAAAGCAGGGATCAAAGACGGTTACGGAATACCAGCGGGAATTCCAGCATCTCGCAAGGTTTGCGGATTCTTACGAGTTGGATGACAGAGGCTATGCCAAGCGCTTCTACAAGGGGCTGCAAGATCCCCTAAGGCAGTCCCTTTTGTTTATAGCGGATGGTAGCTTGGCGGAGATCATTGATATGGCAAAAAGATTGGAGGCGGACCACATGGGATGTAGTAAGAGGCCTGCGGAGGACGTGATGGAAGCCGGCCCATGGAATAGAAGGAGGCGAGACTTCAGAGGAGGAATGGGACATCAAAGAGGTGGAGGGCGTGTCCACCGAAACTATAGGGTGGAGCATCCAGTTCCGCAGCCGCCTGCGTTGCCTCCACCCCCACAGCCTCAGCGATTTCAACAACCTGTAGGGCGTTGTGGTCTGGTGTGCTTCGAATGCAACCAGCCGGGCCACATCCGACGTTTCTGCCCGCGGTTATTTGGGAACGCCCCTCCTGCTCTCCCTCCCGCTCTCCCTCCCGCTCTCCCTCCAGCAACTCCTCGAGGGCGGGGATATATGCGTGGTCGAGGACGAGGACCGCCAAGAGGTATCCCCGGCCCTGCTAGGGATCAGGTGTACGCACTTGACATGGCACAGGAACGGAACCCCCAAGAGGTGATTGCAGGTATAATTTAATTAGTTTACATATTTGCATGGTTTAATATGAATTGATTAGAACTTATTAGACACTAGCAATAAGTTTTGGTTGTTGGCACTTAAGCACCGTGATTATTGGCGGGAAGACGGCCTATGCGCTGTTCGATACCGATGCCTCACACTCTTTTGTGTCCGAGGATTTCATAAAAGACGTGGGGGATGTACAGTACTTCACGGGAATAGCCCGACGTGTACGCCTTCCGGATGGCTCAGAGATGATCGCAACCGCCAAGTGCGAGTTGGAGTCTTTGATACACCGGCCACGGTTTTGAGAATGTCGGAGTTCGACATCATTTTGGGCATGGCATGGCTGGATTGGCACTTCGCGAGGATCGACTGCGCGGAGAAGCGGATCTATTTGAGACATGGAGACTCTGACGTCATCTTCCAAGGTATTGGCTTCGCGCCCCGCATGATGTTATCTTCCGTCCAGGTTGTAAAAGCTCATATGAAGGGGGACGAGGTCTTCATGATCTGGTTCGAGTTGAAGGAGGAAGCGTTGGAATTAAAGGATGTACGGGTTGTGCGGGGAGTGAAAAAGCTCAGCCCAAGGTATGTTGGGCCTTATACTATATTGGAAAGAATTGGCCCGTTGGCCTATCGGTTGGAGTTACCACCGGAACTAGAAAATCTTCACGATGTGTTCCATGTATCGTCGCTTCGAAAAAGCACTATTGCGGCCCGACCAATTTATTCCCACTACTGATAGTGCGGTGGCGTCAGATAGGTCTGTGCGACTAGAGCCGATACGGATTGTTGACAGCGAGACAAGAACATTACGGCGCAAAAGTGTCCCCTTAGTGAAGGTGCTATGGTTGAATCATGGGAAGGAGGAGTACACCTGAGAGCCAATGGATTTGATGCAGCAACGCTACCCGGAGTTATTTGCCCAAGGTAATCTTATTTAAAAACATATGATCAATTTCATGTTAAGCTTTTCTCCACACAGCCTAAGCTTGATTTCGGGGACGAAATCTTTTATTTTGTTTATAGGATTTGTAACGTCCCGAATCGCTCTAGGCCCCTAGTGTGTGTGTTTTTGAGTCAGGAGGGTTGACTCAAGTCCTGAGAAGTGCAGGGAATTGGGCTGCACTTGTGGAGAAGTGGAGAAATCAGTGCAGAGTGACACGGGTGGTGACACGGGTAGTGATACGGGCGTGTCACTACCCGTGTGCGTCGAGTTCCACTCGACAAGCCGCGTCGAGACTGGCGAGCTGTGTCGACACCAAGTGACACAGGTAGTGACACGGCCGTGTCCCTACCCGTGTGCGTCGAGATGATCTCGACGAGGCGTGTCGAGATCGTCGAGAGGCGTCGAGATAGTCGAGAGGGGTCGACACTAAGTGACACGGGTAGTGACACGGGCGTGTCCCTACCCGTGTGCGTCGAGTTGAGCTCGACGAGAAGTGTCGAGATGTAACTCAAGAAGTACACGGCCAATAACACGTCAAGGCACACGGCCGTGTCATGTGAACATGGGTCGGGACACGGGCGTGTCCCTACCCGTGTCAAACATTGAACCGACATGGAAACCGCCACGGCCGTTTCACGGAAGCAGGACACGGGTACGGACACGGCCGTGTCCCTACCCGTGTCACATTTTGTATATAAGGGGCAGAGAAAACCCTAGCCGTTTTCATTCCCATTTCTTCCCCTAATTCCTGTGAGAACTCCTGGTGAGAGGAAAACTGCAGGAGCAAGTTCTACCGAAGGAGATCCGCCATCGCCGTGAAAGAGAAGATGCCGCCAAGGAGAACTACGCGATCCATGGCCGGAAATGGTGGTACCGCTGGAGCCAACGTGAGTTTCCTACCCTCTCCCTTGGTGCTAGATCTTAGATATTTATGAGAGACATCGGCTCAAGAGAGCTTGATGGAGAGGAGAAGATTTCTAGGTTTGGCCATGCTAGGATTTGAATCCTAGATTTTAGATCTCTTCAACCCTTCCCCTTTCTTCAATACGACGATGGTGAATGGTTTCGTGAGGAGTTTTGGCCCTTGAGGTTGAATAAGGGAGGAGGACATTTCTGGAAAATTTAGGAAGGATCGCTTGAGGAGGAAGACGGACCGATGCCGTTCATTTTTCTTTAAGATGCGCGCAGAATCTGTATTCTGCGTGCAGCGATCTTTTAGGCCATTTTCATATAGGATATGGGCAGATCTGGGCTTTTGGCTAAACACGAAAGTTGTAGCCCTTGGAAATACCTTTCCAACGCGTGGTTGCACGACTTCAGGTGATGTCTGTGGCCCCGGGAAAACCTAATCGAGTTTGTTGTCCGGCAATTCCTGTACACAGAAATCGTGTTCTGTGCGCAGCGAACTTTGAAGCCGATTTCGAGTAGGTTATTGTCAGATCTGGGTTGTGACCTGAATATGAAAGTTGTAGATCATGAAAAGGTCTTTCCAACGAGGGGTTACACGCCTCCACCGGATTCCTGTAACTTCAGGAAACTCCGGTCGAAGTTGCTGTCCAGTGCTAATCCTGCGCTGAAATTCTGGGTCTCTACATACATTGTGGATTTGAAATTGGTGGGTCCAATGTCGCAATTAATTCGAGATTTTGGTGAAATAATTTTATGTTAACCACCAAAGTGTTATGGATGATAATATTTACTGTTTTAGAAATCGATTTATTATCGCAAGATAGCTTGAGGCCTGTTGATTTCCTTACGTTTAATTGGATTGATTTGATAATACTTCGGTAAGTTGGCGTACGAGCAAATCTTGTTTATATCATGTTGAAATCACTTGGGATGATATATAGATGGGTAACCCATGGCCATGCATATGTTTTATATCGGATTGAATTTAGGAGTCCAACAATAGTGTGTCGTCTCCTATTGGTATTTTATAGTAAAGGTGCAAGTGCGGTGTTGACCGTGTTGAAATTTGTGAAGTGGAAGTGGGTGACGGGACAGGCCGCGCGGCCTGTGGCGGACAGCCTTGGCGGACTGGGCGGACTGGGCGGACTGAGGTTTACGGCCTAGTGAAAAGTCTGGTGGAAGCCGGCTGTGTTCTGAGCGGGTTGATGCATGGAGTCCGCGGTTTGGTGCGGCCTGGTATCTGCGGATAGAGAGGCTTGTGGACTGGTGCTTTGCTCAGTGGTCGCGGGTGCAAGCTTGTGCTGAAAGGCGGGTTGGATCTTGTCCGCGGGAAGCTTGCGGACTGATGTGTCCGCGGTATTGGCTGTTGCGGACTAAGCTTAGAGCTTGGCTGAGGCCTTGTCGAGCTCTGGTGTTACAGCAGGCGATTTGCTGTGGAGACCAGTTGGCGGCCTGGGTTTGGAGTCCGGGAGGAAGCTGCTGCGTTGGACAAGTGCGAGGAGCTCGCGGACTGGTTGCGGTCTGTGCTAGGGTGTTTGGCGGACGGGACTTTGTGTCCGCCATGCTCGCACTGGCCCTTGATGGTATTGGACTTGGTCACACATTGTGCCAAGTTCATGGTGTCCGCCGTATCCGCCAAGTCCGCTGTGACCGGGCGGACTGTTGCTGTTTGCCTTTGGTCGTGGACTTGTGGCGGATTGAGGTGTGAGTCTTGCGGACTGCCTCGGGTTGGTGCGGACAGCCATTGAAGGGGGTTGCTGTCCTGAAGCAGTTGGAGCTTTGCGGGCTGGTGCCTTGTCCGCTTAGCTTGGGCGGACTAGAGAGGGTTCGTCAATGGTTGCCTTGCTCCTGGCGGTTTCCTTGGTATCCGGCTAAGTCCATGCGGACTCAGCGGACGGTGGTTGTATTCGCGCGGACTGAGGGTGGTGTCGCTATCTCTTGGGCGGTGACCACACTCCTCACCTTGCCTATAAATAGGACCCCCCTGGCACATCTACAGTAACCTAAGTAACTTGAGTGAACAGTAAGTTGGGGTGTGTGAAGTGCTACGGTCTGTGTTTGCCAGTCCGCGCGGATTGTTTCAGGCTGACGGTTTGCTGTGTGCAGGTCGCGCGGATAACTTCAAGGAGCCAGGAGTTTGGCTGTGACTTCGGTCAAGTGCTTGGAAGTGTGCGGTCTCTGCGGACTCAGCAGGAGGTCGCTCTGCGGCTTGTCAGTTCTGTTTCAACTTTGCTAGCTTCAATAACCTGTCCGCCAGCTTCAGGCGGGTAGGGGAGTTCCTCAGTTCGGGTTCAGCAGGAGGCGAATAACGGTCTGTCCGCGCGGCCTCGCGGCTTCGGCGGACTCCGTGGTATTCGGCGGATTGCAGCATAGCTTGGGCGAGCTCAGCGGTCTCGGCGGTCTCGGCGACCTCGCGGTCTCGGCGGACTCCGGTGCTGTCCGCCCGGCTTATTTTTTGGTTCTTTCTGTTTTCAGCTGTAATACTAGCGAAATTATGTCTTACTATGTATGCCTCGGATTGTAAAGAAGTGAATGCATAATAAGACCTTCTTGTGCCTCCATTGTTTTGTTGGGTGCAACCTCTAGTCCTTGGGCTTTCCGCAGGTTCAGCGTGCGAACTGGGTAGTTCCGAAGATATTAATTTGGCATTTGGGCTATCTTGCTGACCACGTTGAGAAAATTTAACATGGTATCAGAGCCAAGTTTCTGAGGTTGCTGGTTCAGTTGCGTGAGCGGAAGTCAGCCAGTGTTGTTACTCAGTGATTGAGTGGTGATCAACCTGTGTTGTTGCTCGGAGCTGCTGAAGGATACCAACAGGTGGTTGCAATGGAAGGAAGCTTGGCAAGAGGTCTGGGCATTGAACTCTTAACGCCGACTAACTACAAGAAGTGGAAGTCGTGCATGAAGAGTTATCTTCTAGGCGAGGAGCTGTGGGAAGTCGTCGGTGGAGACGATAGACAGGAAGTTACTGCTGCTTTCGGTACTGCTGAGCAGGTGAGGCTCTGGAGAAGAACTAATGCTAAGGCGGAGTTCATTCTGAAGAGAGCTGTCTCTCCAGAACTGTTTGATCACATCATTGGATGTGAGTCGGCTGCTGATATTTGGACAACCATTGATGAGTTGTTCAATAGGAAGAATGTGGCGCGGCTTCAGTTCCTGGAGAATGAGTTGGCCAGGGCAACTCAGGGAGAACTTTCCATCTCCAAGTACTTCTTAAAGATGAAGAGCTTGTGTGCTGAGCTGTCGGCACTGGATCCTGATGAGCCTATCTCTGAGGCAAAGATGAAGAGGCACATTATCCGCGGCTTGCGGAAGGAGTATGTGGCCTTTGTTACATCTGTTCAAGGATGGGCTACTCAGCCGTCGCTGCTGGAGCTGGAGAATCTGCTTGTCTCGCAGGAGAGCTTAGCAAGGCAGATGGCTGGAGTGAACCTGAATCAGGAAGGCAGCGAAGCTCTCTTCTCAGGCAAGAAGAAGGGATGGGAAGGGAAGAAGAAGAAGGTGCAGGCCGCTGGTGAAAAGGAGACTTCAACTTCGTATCCGCCGGAGAGGAGCAATGCTCCTAAGGACTGGAAGAAGAATCTGAAGTGCTACCGGTGTCATCAGCGAGGGCACTTCAAGCGGGACTGCAAGGTCAAACTGCAGCCTGGGCATGCTGCGGGAAAGGAGGAAGCTTGCTCGAGAAGTGAAGAAGCAGAATGGGGAGGAGCTTTCATGACAGGCACTTGTGTCCGGGCCTTATCTGCTGAGGACTTCAACAGCGAGTGGATCGTCGACTCCGGGTGTGGTCATCACCTCACCGGAGACAAATCGAAGTTCACCTCCATGCAGGCTTACTCAGGTAATGAAGCTATTATCACTGCTGATAATACTGTTTATGCAGTAGAGAAAGAGGGGGCGTGTCATTGGGTAGTGATCAGGGGCCACTTACGTTAAGGAGTGTGTATCACGTACCGGGCATGAAGAAAAACCTCTTCTCGGTGACCAACGCGGTGGACGCTGGGTATCACGTTCTGTTTGGGCCAACAGACGTGAGGTTCCTTCGCAACGTATCAGCGGTGAAGGCTGATGTTGCTCATGTTGGGAGGAGGGTGAAGAACTTGTTTGTTCTTTCCACCAGTGCTTATGTTGATAGGATGAGAGCCAATGATAGTGCGGCTATCTGGCATGAGAGGCTGGGGCATGTTGGCATGGACAAGCTAAAGGCGATGGCTAGTAGAAGTCTGGTGAGGGGGTTGCCGATATTGTCCTCCTTTGGTGATGGGCATGTTTGTGCGGGCTGTCAATATGGAAAGGCACATCGCCTTCCATTTGATAATTCACAAACAAGGAGCAAGAAACCATTGGAGTGTATTCATGGCGACCTGATGGGACCGACGGTTACTGCCAGCCTTGGTGGAAGCAAATACATGCTTGTCTTGGTTGATGACTACTCAAGGTATACTTGGGTGTACTTCTTAAAGGAGAAGTCGGAAGCCTTCCATTTGTTCGTGGAGTTCAAGGAGTTGGTAGAAGGCCGGCTTGACTTGCGGATTAAGAAGCTTAGAACTGATAACGGGGGTGAATTTGTTTCCTCCGAGTTTTCTAACTTCTGCAGGAAGCACGGGATCCAACGAGAGCTTACTTGTGCTCACACTCCACAACAAAATAGGGTAGCGGAGCGGAAGATCCGTCATCTGACGGAGACCTGCAAATGCTGGCTTCATGCGAAAGATATCCCAAGGTCTTTTTGGGCGGAGGGAATGTCTTGTGCTGCCTATGTTATCAACCGGATGCCACTCAGCCCTATCAACATGAAGACTCCTGTTGAGCTGTTGCTGAAGGAGAAGCCGAGTGTTGGACACCTTCGGGTGTTCGGTTCAACTTGCTATGTGCATGTCCCGGATGCTTCACGGACAAAGCTGGATGCGAAGGCAAGGAAACTTGTCTTTGTTGGCTACGATGAGCGGAAGAAGGGATGGAAATGCATGGACCCTGTGACGAAGAAGTTCGTGGTGTCAAGAGACGTTGTCTTTGACGAGCTGACGTCATATGGAGGTGGCTCGGTGGAGCTTACCAGGAGTAGCAAGGTTGAGGAAGCACCGGTGGAGGCTGCTGAAGGCTTGGAAGAGGAGCTTGCTGTTTCACCAGCAGCTCCTGTTGCTTCGAACTCCGAGGCTGAGCCTTCTGGCTCAGGAAGCAGGGGGAGCACTGCTCAATGCTTGCCCCAGGTAGGAGTGGAGCCTGAAGAAGCAACGGAAGCCGTGAGCAAGGAGCCGTGTCTTCGGAGATCGAAGAGGGTGGTTAAGCCACCGGCTCGGTACTGTGATGGGAATGCAGTGAGCTTTGTCTCCTGCTTCTTTGCAGGTCCTCTAGATGAGCGAGAGCCTGCAAACTTCAACGAGGCCACTGGAGTGAAGGAGTGGGATGATGCCATGAAGGAAGAGATTGATGCTCTGAAGAAGAATGAAACATGGGACCTTGTGCCAAGGTTGATGGCGTTACTCCGGTTACTTGCAAGTGAGTGCATAAGTTGAAGAAGAAGGCTGATGGGAGCATTGATCGGTTCAAGGCTCGCCTGGTCGCTAGAGGATTCTCACAGCAGTATGGAGAAGACTATGAGGAGACATTCAGTCCAGTTGCGAAGATGACTTCTGTAAGAGTGGTGATCGCCTTGGCTGCTAGCAAGGGATGGAGGTTGTGGCAACTCGATGTGAAGAATGCCTTTCTTTACGGAGAGATTGACAAGGACATCTTCATGGATCAGCCGCTTGGTTTTGTCTCTGAGAAGCATCCGGACTATGTCTGCAAACTCAAGAAGGCTCTCTATGGGTTGAAGCAAGCTCCTCGAGCGTGGTATGGGAAGATTGCAGAGTACTTGCAATTCTGTGGATACCTGGCTTCCAACTCGGATTCAAGCTTGTTCGTCAAGAAGAAGGGAGAGCTAAGAGTCTTGGTCCTGCTGTATGTGGATGATATGATCATTACAGGGAACTCGGAAGAGGAAGTAGCAAGGCTCAGGGAGAGCTTGCTATACCTTCGAGATGAAAGACTTGGGAGAGTTGCATCACTTTCTTGGTCTGGAAGTGGAGAGGAAGGAGTGCGGGGTTCTCATTAGCCAGAAAGGGTATGCTGATCGCATTGTGAAGCGGTTTGGCATGGGCGAAGGGAAGAAGTGCTCTACTCCACTGGAATCTGGGCTGAAGCTTCGACGGGATGAGGGAAGGGTTCTTCCTGATCCCTTGGTGTTCAGGGCTCTTGTTGGGAGCTTGATTTACCTGACGATTACAAGGCCGGATATCGCTTATGCTGTTGGCCGAGTAAGTCGGTATATGGCTGAACCAAGGCAATCTCATCTAGTGGCGGCGAAGGAATTCTGAAGTATGTCAAGGCTTCTTCTGACATGGGACTCCTCTATAGAAGGGACGCGGAGGTTGCGTTGCTCGGGTACACGAATGCTGACTATGGCGGTGATTCGGATGATCGAAGGTCTACTTCAGGTTATGTGTTCACTTGCGGTTCAGGTAGCATCTCGTGGTGTAGCAAGAAGCAGGACTCAGTGTCGGTTTCAACCATGGAGGCGGAGTATAAGGCTTCGGCCTTGGCTGCTCGGGAAGCCGTTTGGTTGGGGAGGCTTATAGAGGATGTTCATGAAGAAGTGCAAGGGCCTACTTTACTCCGGGGTGACAATGAGAGTGCTCTCAAACTGGTAAACAATCCAGTGTGTCACGCCAGGACCAAGCATATAGAGATTGATCACCACTTCATCAGGGAGAAGGTGTTGGAGGGGTCTCTGCTGGTCGGCATGTTCGGAGTGAAGATAATCTTGCTGACATCTTCACGAAGCCACTGTCGAAGGGGCCCTTTGAACGCTTGCGCAGCTTGCTGGGCTTGGTCACCACTTCTCACTTCAAGGGGGAGTGTTGAAATTTGTGAAGTGGAAGTGGGTGATGGGACAGGCCGCGCGGCCTGTGGCGGACAGCCTTGGCGGACTGGGCGGACTGGGCGGACTGAGGTTTGCGGCCTGATGAAAAGTCTGGTGGAAGCCGGCTGTGTTCTGAGCGGTTGATGCATGGAGTCCGCGGTTTGGTGCGGCCTGGTATCTGCGGATAGAGAGGCTTGCGGACTGGTACTTTGCTCAGTGGTCGCGGGTGCAAGCTTGTGCTGAAAGGCGGGTTGGCTCTTGTCCGCGGGAAGCTTGCGGACTGATGTGTCCGCGGTATTGGCTGTTGCGGACTAAGCTTAGAGCTTGGCTGAGGCCTTGTCGAGCTCTGGTGTTACAGCAGGCGATTTGCTGTGGAGACCAGTTGGCGGCCTGGGTTTGGAGTCCGGGAGGAAGCTGCTGCGTTGGACAAGTGCGAGGAGCTCGCGGACTGGTTGCGGTCTGTGCTAGGGTGTTTGGCGGACGGGACTTTGTGTCCGCCATGCTCGCACTGGCCCTTGATGGTATTGGACTTGGTCACACATTGTGCCAAGTTCATGGTGTCCGCCGTATCCGCCAAGTCCGCTGTGACCGGGCGGACTGTTGCTGTTTGCCTTTGGTCGTGGACTTGTGGCAGATTGAGGTGTGAGTCTTGCGGACTGCCTCGGGTTGGTGCGGACAGCCATTGAAGGGGGTTGCTGTCCTGAAGCAGTTGGAGCTTTGCGGGCTGGTGCCTTGTCCGCTTAGCTTGGGCGGACTAGAGAGGGTTCGTCAATGGTTGCCTTGCTCCTGGCGGTTTCCTTGGTATCCGGCTAAGTCCATGCGGACTCAGCGGACCGTGGTTGTATTCGCGCGGACTGAGGGTGGTGTCGCTATCTCTTGGGCGGTGACCACACTCCTCACCTTGCCTATAAATAGGACCCCCCTGGCACATCTACAGTAACCTAAGTAACTTGAGTGAACAGTAAGTTGGGGTGTGCGAAGTGCTGCGGTCTGTGTTTGCCAGTCCGCGCGGATTGTTTCAGGCTGAAGGTTTGTTGTGTGCAGGTCGCGCAGATAACTTCAAGGAGCCAGGAGTTTGGCTGTGACTTCGGTCAAGTGCTTGGAAGTGTGCGGTCTCTGCGGACTCAGCAGGAGGTCGCTCTGCGGCTTGTCAGTTCTGTTTCAACTTTGCTAGCTTCAATAACCTGTCCGCCAGCTTCAGGCGGGTAGGGAGTTCCTCAGTTCGGGTTCAGCAGGAGGCGAATAACGGTCTGTCCGCGCGGCCTCGCGGCTTCGGCGGACTCCGTGGTATTCGGCGGATTGCAGCATAGCTTGGGCGAGCTCAGCGGTCTCGGCGGTCTCGGCGACCTCGCGGTCTCGGCGGACTCCGGTGCTGTCCGCCCGGCTTGTTTTTTGGTTCTTTCTGTTTTCAGCTGTAATACTAGCGAAATCATGTCTCGCTATGTATGCCTCGGATTGTAAAGAAGTGAATGCATAATAAGACCTTCTTGTGCCTCCATTGTTTTGTTGGGTGCAACCTATAATCCTTGGCTTTCCGCAGGTTCAGCGTGCGAACTGGGTAGTTCCGAAGATATTAATTTGGCGTTTTGGCTATCTTGCTGACCACGTTGAGAAAATTTAACAGACCGCCACTTGTTTTGGTCGTGTTGAGGTAAGGTGTGGATGGATGGTGGGGCTGTGTCCTCGTGCTCACTCCGAGGCCCCTTCTATGATATGTTGATGTGGAATTTGCATATGGTGTGAGCCGACACGCGTTGTCGTAATCCTGGTTAAGGATAGTGTGGCAGGTCTACGGGCTCGCCAGTCGTCACACCGACGGGAGTTGGCAGTTAGACTTGGTCGGTTTGGGCTGTGTCCTCGGTGTTCACGTCCCGAGGCCCCTCCGGCCATGTGAACGGTTGGGCTGTGTCCTCGTGCTTCTTCCGAGGCCCCTTTCGGGTCACGCAAGGCCAGTTCGGGCTATGTTCTTGGTGCACATCTACCCAAGACCCCGCTGGGCCATAGTACGCAGGGGCTCCGCTGTTGTGTTCTTAGCGTTGAGGCGTACAGAGGCCTAGGTGAAGTAGTGTGATACCCGCCTAGTAGTAGAAGTGTCCGTTCTACTGTCACCGCCTGGCCACGGCGGCTGATGCCTGAGAGGTTAGCTACCTGCTCGAAAAGTGGGAACTACAGTCTGTGTCGACATAGCAATTGCATGGGTGAGCATGGGTGAGTCATTACATAGCATTCATAGCATTTCATAACATTGCACAACAAGATCCTCATCGTATAAGTTTGTATGGGCACTCTTATACGATGAGTTACTTTTATGTAACCCGATCCTTAACTTATAAGTTTGTATGGGCATTCTTATAAGTTAAGTTACTTTCCTGCTGTTACTTATACTTGCTAGTTTAGTGTAGCTCTTACATAAATGCTGATTATGATACTGTTACTCTTACACTACTGCCACCTGCCTGTACTTCCTTTACTTGCATACTTGTTATATACTATACTCTTGTTCCTTTTCTCCGCCCGTGCCGAGGAGTCGCCGGGGGAGCGGATGTGAAACCACTTAGTCATTTCGACTAATGGTTGCTACATCTTCCTTTTTAGGAGGTAACACCGCAGGTGGAGCAGCCGCAGACTATGCAGCAGGACAGCCAGCCAGGATGACAGGGCTTGAGGTGACGGTGCCGTCGATACCGTCAGTTACTGATGTTAGTATTTGATACTCTGATGTAGCCCGTTTGGGCAATGTTTAGCTGTACTCTGATATATGGTAGAAGCATGTTTTAGCTTCTCGTTATATTGATGTATTTGGACATTATAACTTAGTGTGGATTTGACTTCTGGTTGTTTATTTATTTGGTTGGGTTGGCATGTTATATTGATATTGTTGTAGCCGGCGGAATAGGCGTCTTGTGGTACAGGTTAGCCCGTGTGCTAATGCTACCGCAAGGCGGCTGTTCTGGGCATAAGACTCCCCCTTCGTGCCGTATTTTGGGATCCGGGTAGGGGGAGTTTTACAAGAGGCAGCTCCCTATTTATTACGTGAGCCGGGTCCTGAGGAAGGACGAGCTCCGGTATCCGATTTTGGAGAAACTAGCCTTCGCCCTGATCATCTCGGCTCGGAGGCTGCGACCTTACTTCCAAGCACACTCAATCCGAGTGGTGACCGACCATCCTCTCCGCAACATCTTTGAGGGGGTGGAGCATTCAGGCAGGCTGGCTAAGTGGTCGATGGAGCTGAGCGAGTTCGACGTCTCCTTCGTTCCACGGCTCTCGATCAAAGCTCAGGCGATGGCCGACTTCTTGGCCGACTACGTGGTTGAAGTGGCGGAGGAAGAACTCACCCGCCCGACTCCTTGGAATGTGAGGGTGGATGGTGCCTCAGAAAGGCATTCCCTAGGAGTAGGGGTGATCCTGGAAATCCCTCAGGGGACTCGAATTGAGCAGATGGTGGTGGTGCACTTTCCCATTACCAACAACCAGGCCGAGTACAATGCCGTGATAGCAGGGCTACGCCTGTCCAGGGAGCTGGGGGTGTCGGATGTGGAGGTCCTTACTGACTCCATGGTAGTAGCTTCCCAGATCAACGGGGAGTTCGAGGCAAGGGAGCCCACCCTGCGATCATACTTGGCCAAGGTGAAGGGGGTCATTGGCACTTTTCAAACTTTCACCATCCGACACGTGCCCAGGGAAGAGAATGAACAAGCCGATCAGCTAGGGAAGCATGGTCCCCAGGTGGGGGGCACCATCACTGACATGTTCCGCCCCTCCATCGAAGAAGGAGAGCTCATGGAAATCGATCAACAAGCTTCGTGGATGGATCCAGTTGTGGTTTTCCTCTCCACGGGAGAGTATCCGGAGGGGGTAGATAAGAAGAAACTAAGGCACAAGTCAGCATATTACCTCCTCCAGGACGAGTAGCTATACAGGAAGACCCTCTCAGGGATGCTGGCTCGCTGTGTGACCGAGGGTGAAGTACGAAGGATCTTGGAGGAAGTCCACTCCGGGGAATGTGGGAGTCACTCCGGGAGTCGGACCCTGGAAGGGAGGATAGTCAGGCAAGGGTATTTCTGGCCCACCCTGGGCCGAGACGCCGCAGAGTTCGCAAGAAGATGTCATAAGTGCCAGCTGTTTGCCCCTCTCCAGCTACAGCCGGCCCAGCGACTCAAAAGTATCACAGCCCCATGGCCCTTCGCAATTTGGGGAATGGATTTGGTTGGACCATTCCCCCAAGCCAGCGGTCAGAGAAGGTTCCTCCTAGTAATGATTGACTACTTCTCAAAGTGGATGGAGGTGAAGGCGCTGGCTAAGGTGACCTCCCAGGTGATCAGGAACTTTGTTTGGGGGAGATCATCTGTCGCCATGGGCTACCCCAGGCCATCTTCACGGACAACGGGCCCCAGTTTGCCAGTGCCGAATTCACCAGCTTCTGCGAACAACTTGGAATCGACCTCAGGTTCGCCTCAGTCCATCACCCCAGGAGCAACAAGCAGGTGGAGGCCGCAAATAAGATCATCGTCAACCTTCTCAAGAAGAAGGTGGAGAATTTGAAGGGGAGCTGGGTGGAGCAGCTTCCCGCAGTTCTCTGGGCCATAAGAACCACCCCCAACACGGCTACGGGGGAGACCCCCTTCAAACTCTCCCACGGGTGCGATGCAGTGCTCCCCGTGGAATTCGAAGTACAAACACCTCGAGTTGTTGCGGCCAAGGAAGGCCGGGGGGAGTGGAAAGCGGAGAATGAGGAGGAGCTGAGGCTCTCCCTTGATATGGTGGAGGAGCTGAGGGACCTTTCCGCTATCCGATAGGAGGAGGTGAAAAGAAGAATGGCCAAGTACTTTGACAAGCATATCAGGGTCAAGCAGTTCGTGGAAGGAGACTTGGTGCTGAAGAAGGTAGATGCAGCAGGGAGGTCGACATCCGTAGGGAAGCTCAATCCCAGCTAAGAGGGACCATTTATTGTAAAGGAAGCTTTGAAGTCAGGAGGCTATCGACTCCAAAATGTAGAGGGCGAGACCCTGAGCCACACCTGGAGTGGTGACGACCTGAAGCGTTTTTTCCCCTGAAGCATGTAAGCGACACTTTCGTTATAATAAATTTCTTCAACGCTCCAGTACTGTCATAGCCAGCCTGCATAGAGAAATGGAATGTGTTTGGACCCCGAGCAGATCCCGCTGCCAGGCTCTCACCTAGCTGACAGGGCCGGAAGTCACTCGGTGTCATCCTTGGCCTCAAGAAGATCCCGCTGCCAGGCTCTCACCTAGCTGGCAGGGCCGAAAGTCACTCGATGGAATATGTTTGGACCCCGAGTAGATCCCGCTGCCAGGCTCTCACCTAGCTGGCAGGGCCGGAAGTCACTCGGTGTCATCCTTGGCCTCGAGAAGATCCCGCTGCCAGGCTCTCACCTAGCTGGCAGTGCCGGAAGTCACTCGATGGAATGTGTTTGGACCCCGAGCAGATCCCGCTGCCAGGCTCTCACCTAGCTGGCATGGTCGGAAGTCACTCGGTGTCATCCTTGGCCTCGAGAAGACCCCGCTGCCAGGCTCTCACCTAGCTGGCAGGGCCGGAAGTCACTCGATGGAATGTGTTTGGACTCCGAGCAGATCCCGCTGCCAGGATCTCACCTAGCTGGCAGGGCCGGAAGTCACTCGGTGTCATCCTTGGCCTCGATAAGATCCCGCTGCCAGGATCTCACCTAGCTGGCAGGGCCGGAAGTCACTCGATGGAATGTGTTTGGACCCCGAGCAGATCCCACTGCCAGGCTCTCACCTAGCTGGCAGGGCCGGAAGTCACTCGGTGTCATCCTTGGCCTCGAGAAGACCCCGCTGCTAGGCTCTCACCTAGCTGGCAGGGCCGGAAGTCACTCAATGGAATGTGTTTGGACCCCGAGCAGATCCCGCTGCCAGGCTCTCACCTAGCTGGCAGGGCCGAAAGTCACTCGGTGTCATCCTTGGCCTCGAGAAGATCCCGCTGCCAGGCTCTCACCTAGCTGGCGGGGCCGGAAGTCACTCGATGGAATGTGTTTGGACCCCGAGCAGATCACACTGCCAGGCTCTCACCTAGCTGGCAGGGCCGGAAGTCACTCGGTGTCATCCTTGGCCTCGAGAAGATCCCGCTGCCAGGCTCTCACCTAGCTGGCAGGGCCGGAAGTCACTCGATGGAATGTGTTTGGACCTCGAGCAGATCCCGCTGCCAGGATCTCACCTAGCTGGCAGGGCCGGAAGTCACTCGGTGTCATCCTTGGCCTCGAGAAGATCCCGCTGCCAGGCTCTCACCTAGCTGGCAGGGCCGGAAGTCACTCGATGGCAGTAGTTTTCGACCCCGAGCGGATCACGCTGCCAGGCTCCCACCTAGCTGGCAGGGCCGGAAATTACTCAAATGGTATTAATAATGGATCGGAATCGCGAAGATTAACCGAAGGGGGGGGGGGGGGGTCTAACGTAACCACACATCCCCCAGATCGGCGACTGAAAGGAGGCGAGAACCCAGGCCGCGTCACAAAGGGGTTAACCCGCAAGAAATCTGATGTCTTGGGCGAGCAACGAGCCGCCTCGCTTGTCTGGTCAGCGAGTAGCCTCCGCAGCGGAGGCCGGGCCGCAGCGGAGGCCGGGCCGCAGATGCAGGTCGCCCCTAGCGGGACGACCTGCCGGGCCTCCTATGACTCCTAAGCCGAATCCGTAGGTATGCGACCTCGTCGACGCAACGCGAGGTGAACAACAGCGAGCGCGAAAACGGGAAAATTACATCGCGCAATGACAACAGACATGCGTAAGTAACGGGTGGGGGAGCCTTTATAAGAGCATTAATAGATGAAAATCACAAAGTCTAGGCGCGGCTCGCGCTTACATCTCAGACAACTAAAAGTACATGGTGTATACACCTAACAAGCAAATGTCCAAGAAGCGAGGGCGACGTGAGGTCCGGGGCGGGAAGTCCTAGATGGGCTGGAAGGACTTATCCCCGGGGTCCGGCACGGGAAGGAACAGCGCCGGCACCACGTCGCCCGCCGAGAGTTCCGCTGCCTCGCTCTTGAGGAGATCCGCGCGTCGCAGTATCTGCATCGTGTACTTCGCGGCGCTGGCGGCGTTCTTCTGCATCAGCACCTCCAACTCGTAGTCAGAGTGGTGTTCGAGCGGGCAGCCCCTGTTATCTGGCGGAGGGGCAGCGGCGGCGGCCTCCAGCTCGCGTACCCGCGCCTCCAGCGCCGACTTGTCCTGACCAAGGGCGGCGATCTCGGCACCCATCCGACTCGCCGTCGCCGCGTCCTGAGAAAAGGAAAGGGAGTCGTAAGGCGGATTCACGAGAAAAAGCGGTGATTGAGAGTAAACACATACCACCCCTCCCAAGTACTGCGTGAGGGTCTCCTCGGCCGCGTCGGCCCGTCTCCTCTGGAGGTCCGCGTCCTCCTGAGCAAGCTTTCGGGCCTCCTCCCTCTCGTCCGCCAGCTTCTTGAGAGAGGTGGCGTTCCGCTCCAGCTGGGTGCAGCGCCTCCCAACCATATGGGCTAGCTCCAGGCCGCGCAGCTGGGCCCGCGCGCTCTCATGAACCAGCACTTGCGTCGCCTCCTTGTTGTAAATGGCGGCGTCCTCGCGCGAATAGAGGCCGAACGAGAAGTTGTAGGCCTCCCCACCGATGGTGCCCTGCTCCAGCCAACTTGGCAACAGGGACGAGACCACTGCGCGATTTGACTCCTTGTCCCATGACAGAAGCGGGACACCAAGCTCGTCCAAGCATTTTTCGCCATAGCCGAAATTGCGATGCCCTCTCGGCACCGGCTTCGCGGCACTCTGCGACCCGTCCGGCGGCCCGGAAGTGCCTGCCGCCCCGCCGGGGGTGTCGCTGGTCGAAGCGACCAACGGGGGGGGGGGGGGACCCTCGGCTGGAAGAACTGCCGGGGCCTTGCCTTTTCTTTGGCCACCGGCGGGTTGTTGCCCCATAGTCTTCGCCATCTTAGGCGAGAGAGCAAGCTGTCTGCCGCCCGGCCGCTTCTTGGCCGGGACCGACGGGGCGTCGCGCTGAACGACGTCTGCGGCCTGAGCTCGGGCGAGGACCCCGGGGGCAATCCGAGCACTCTTGTAGGGGGGATGAAGGGGGACGTCCCACTCGCCTGTCAAGAAGAGAGGGTGAAACCAAAGAAGAAAAGAGCGAACAGAGCAGTGGCGAGTGGCAAACCTCCCCGTGGTGGGACGGCGGCAAGGTCATCAAGGTTGCGGCGCAAGTACACGACCTCGAAGTTCTTCCCGGCGAAGAACCCGCACAAGTCGGCCTCGTGGCCCCCTAGGCTGGGGGGCGGTAACTCGCCTCGCTGAGCTGCACCGGCGAGAAGGGGACGTTGCCGAAATCTCCCTTGACAAATAGGAACTTTTTGAGCCAGTTGTGACTCTTATTTATAGTCTCCCGCACCTTGAGGTGGGCGCTGGAGAAATAGGCGGTCCCGTCCCGGTTCGCACGGAAGGAGAATAGCTTGCGGAAAACTGCTAGACTGAACTCGACTCGCTCCTCCCGCAGAAAGCAGGCGAACCCCACCATAACAGCTATGGAGTTCGGGGTCATCTGACCTAGGACGACCCCGAAGTACTTCAGCACTTGGCTTACCTCAGGCCACAGGGGAAGCCACAGACCCACCTCAAAGTGAGCCAGGGGTATGGCGAGCTCGTCCCTGGATAGATCGTTGATCTTCTCTCCTTCCCCTGGCCGTCTCGCCGAAAACCCCGGCGGGACGTGGTCACCTAGGGCATCTAGGTATTCACGCTCTGAGATGACGGCGTGGGGAAAGTTGTGCTCTGATAAGGTCCAGGCGCATTTGCTTTGTCCGTCCGCATCGCCGCCGCCGCCTCCCATTCCGCCGAACTGCCGTCGTTCGAGCGAGACAGATCCACGAGGCGAACGCGAGCCGTGCTTCGCGAGGAGCAGGAAACAGGGGAGTGTTTTGAAGCGGTGGGAGGATAAGAACCGGCAAGGCCTATTTATAGGGAGAAAGAAAGGGCGGGAAATTTCCCGCCGAATGGAGAGGTGCATGTAGCAAAAATCAGGCCCGATGGTTCGCCTTCCCGACGCGCGACTACACCGTCAAGGCCGATCACGCGCGGGTCTCGCCCGATCGCATCCGCGCAAGAATTGAGCGGGCGAGTCCCGACCCGCACCCGCGCTGGATTCCGAGTGAGTCGGGGAGTCTCCTGGCTGGCGAGCCCCCTCGGCTCGCTCCCGCCACGATCGGGATGGCGGGTTGAGCGAATCCATCCCCTGACATGCCCTCGCCCGCAGGAGTAAGGCGAGCGGAGGATGCGGGTACCCTCGAGCCCGCCCCGCGGAGAATAAAAGCAACAACATGGTAATTCCAACATGCATCAAAAATCAAACATCAGGCCCATGGGCAGGCAAAGAGAGTCGCAAATCGTTACAGATACAGAATGAGTTTGAAATAGTAGCAACCCAGCGATATCCCGCGAGCAGAGAAAAGAAAGGGTGGATCAGTACTGGATCCACTTCCACCTGCCCCGCTATTGCATTTCAGATCGCGGCGGCACGCGAGAATAGTGATAATCGCGCACCGCCACCAGCTACTGCTGGGCCAGGCCAACTTATTCCGAGGCACTCCTTAGGCACTCCTCGGCCCGCGTAATGTGCATGCCAGGCGAAGTGACCTCGCCACCTTCTACAGCGCTCGGGGCCCCCTCCAGGGCCGCGAGCCGAGCCTCGGTGTCGGCCTTGTCTTGGTCGACCCTCTTCACGAGCTCCTGAAGCAGCAGAGTATGTTTCTAGAACAGCCGCGTCACCTGCCTCTTCATCCCCACCGCATCAGTTGGGTCTCCCAGGTAATCTGAAACACCCTCCACGTCAGGTGGAGGCGAGTACCCTTCGCTCATCTCCGTTTCAGAGGAGATCTTGTTGTAGCCTGCAAAAATGGGCAATTCAGAAGGAACGAGCGAGAATGAGGCAAGCGCTGAGCACGAGCTTACCAGGGGTTGGCACGTTGTCCATACCAATGGAAGGACGAGAGGAGCCCGGCCGACCCTGAAAGGGTTCTCCCTCGAGGGCCGCGAGAGATTTCCCTAGTCCGGGGGGAACTGGCGGGCGAGGGGTATCCGGGGGTGGGCGGTCTAGACCTGAGGGACCACCAGCCCTCTCAGACGATAAGGGAGGGGGGAGATCCTCCCCCCCGTCCTCCTCATCTTCACGATGCTGTGCCTGCAAGACAAAGGGTCAGAGACGTAGCAACAAGCCAAGGAGGAAGGTCACGTACCTCAGAAGCGACCTCAACACCAGCCGCCGAGCTGGAACCCGGGAAGTTATTCGCTGGGGACCGCCTCAAGATCTTCCCCTTCACCGGCCTAAAGAGAGGGCCGGGAGACCCGCGCGCTAACCAGGTAGCGGCCTCGAGGGCCTCCTCCCGAGTTTTCTGGCCCGCGACCGCCAGGCGGGCTCGCACCTCTTCGCTAACCGTCATCGGGAGGCTGCAGTGCGGTTGAAAAACGAGATGGTCTGGGGAGACCCCCCCGGGCTCAATGGTATATTTATAGCCGAATAGTGGGGCCCCACCAGAAGATTCCCTGCCAGCTCAGCATAGTACTCGCCGAACACGCGGGTTGGATGATTCTTTCCGAGCTTGTATTAAGGTCAAAAAGAGCGGGGATTGTGTACAACCCCGTGTTCGTCGAACGGGTCCCACCAGGAAGATCGGGCGAACCCAGTCCCGCGACCCGCACCCAAGCGACAAGCAGACATGCGACAAGGGGTTGGTCCGCTCCCGCTCACTTCAGGCGAGCGAGCCAGGCGAGACGACTCCCCCTATCCCTCCCGCTCACTCAAAGAATCGTCGACCAGAGCGGGGGGTGCCATTCGTCGAACCGGTACTTGCGAAAGGGCTCGACGACCCGCAATCTGCGAGCTGTTCGGAGGGTCACAATGGCCGCCAGTCCGCCCCTATACGCGACCTAGTCACCTATCCGCCTCAGCAGAGAACTGGCGGGTCGCGGCGGTCCGACTCGCGTTCGCCCGAGAAGAATAGGCGAGCCGCTAGAACTAGGTCGCGCCCGCCTCTCGCAGAGAGGGATGGATGGAGAGCTGACCCCCCCCATGGGTGCGAATAGCTGTTCAGAACAGCGGAGCCACGCTGTTGGCAGACCAGGTCGAACTGCGCATAGCTGTTCGGAACATCGGAGCTCGGCTGTTGGCAGACCCAACCAAGGGCTTTTTGGTATTTTCAGGTCAGTTCTTCTGGTTATTGGCAGTTCAGATTCCAAAAACTATAAGTAAGACCCAAGGGGTACCTCAGAAGGCACGCTTTGAGTGCCTCCCTACTCCAGTTTTCAAGTGCTTTCTGAGGGTACCTTAGCTCGGCTTCTGGCAAAGGAGGGGAAGCGCTCTAAGATCTTCCGGGTTTGTGGTGGGACCTCCCTACCGAGCCGTTGGGTCTGTTTCTCCTTGCCTTCTTTGTTTTTTTTCTTGAAGGAGCGAAGTAGGCGCGAGACCACCCTTTCCCCAAGGGTCGAACTCCACAAGAGATCGGATTCCGGTTTCAACAGCTGGCTTGCACTGCTGGACTTGGCTTTTTAGCTCATCGGAGAAGATGAAGTCTAGCCGTTTCTATTTTTCGCAAACCTAATCCCTCGTCTTCTTGATTCAATCTTCCCTTTTTATATCTGTTGATTTGAATCAACGACTCTATTTGAGTGTGGGCTCAACCATGGATGGTGAGCGCCACCTCCCCAAGAAGAAGATAAATAGTAGCATCTAGCGCTACTGTAGCTTTCCTGCAATGACATGAAATACTTTGACTTATTGACTTCTGCTGACGTCAGCAATGATCATCACTTTCTGGCCTTAGAAAAATTCAAGAACACATTAAATGTTGAGTGATGTTGAATCACTCAACGCTCGCTAACTTGGCTTTTTATTAGAAGCATTGAGTGAACCTACTTCACTCAACTCTTCTAGACTTAGTGAATTTCTACAGGCTTTGTGTCAGCGGTTCCTTCTCAACTATCTCAACGGTTTCTTCTCAACTATCTCAACTCTTCCTTCTTCACAGCTGAGACTATCTCCTATCTCAGCGGTTTTGCTAAGACCAAAACTTCTCTTAATGTGTTGCATTGAGCTACTCAGCTGTCTCAGTGGTTATGCCGAGACTTTCTTCTCAGCTGTCTCGGCTGTCTCGACATTGTTACCTTAGTCAAATTATTTGACTTCCAGCTTACCCTTTTTGTTTACCTGTCCAATCAAGGACAACCTGCATGCATGAACTTAAGAATACATCAAATACATTATGTCCCTTAGCAGAGTGCAGAAACCCCGCAGGATTATTACAGCCACTCCCAATGTTGGAGTGGAAGTTCGATAATATCATGATGGACTTTATACATGGGCTTCCCCGATCGCGGACGGGGAACGATTCAATCTGGGTGATCGTCGACCGGCTGAAGAAGGTAGCCAGATTTATTCCGATCAGGAAGTATGACTCGGTTGGTGTGTTGGTTCGGAAGTTTGTGGAGTAGTTCGTCCGTTATCATGGCGTACTAAGGTCGGTTGTATCGGACCGGGATGGACGGTTTACATCCAGGGAGTGGAGATCAGTGCAGACTTACTTGGGCCCTCGGCTAACATTTAGTACAACATTTCATCCCCAGACTGATGGGCAGATAGAATGCACTAATCGAACCTTGGAAGATCTGTTGAGAATTTGCATATTGGATCGCGGTGAACCCTGGGAAAAGCTATTGCCTCTGATCGAGTTCTTATATAATAACAGTTAACAATCCAGCATAAGGATGGCTCCTTATAAGGCCCTGTATAGACGGAGGTGTAGGACTCCGCTGTAATGGATACATGACGAGGATCTGAAGGCTTTGGGTTTGGAGTTTGTCGAGGACACCGAGGCTCATGTGAGATTGATACGGGATAGGATGCCAGAGGCACAGAGCCGACATGCTAAGTATTACGACGCTCGGCATCGTCGCATGGAGTTTCGGGTGGGGGACCAGGTGTTCTTGAAGATCCGACCAATACATGGGGTTTCACGGGTACGCGGTCGGAGGAAGAAGCTCATCCGAAGATATATGGGGCCTTATAGGATCCGAGAGCAGATCGGTCCCTTGGCATACAGGCTGGAGCTGCCACCGTAGCTGGCGAATCTGCATGATGTGTTCCATGTAACCTCTCTTAGGACGGCTCTAATACGCCCAGAGCAGCAGATTACGGCTACGTATGGGCCGGTAGCATCTGATCGGTTAGTTCACCTGAACCAGTCCGGATTGACGACAAGGGAATACGAGTCTTGCGCTGCAAGAAGGTTCCATTGGTCAAGGTCCTGTGGAGGAATCATGGGGGAGAGGAGAACACATGGGAGCCTCAGGACTTGATGCAACGGAGGTACCCGTAGCTTTTCAGTCAGGTATATCTCAAACCTTAGGGATGTTACAAGTTTTATTTATTTCAGTAGAAACCCCCGTAGGATTAACCTTAATTTCGGGGATGAAATTATATATATATATATTGGGATTTGTAACATCCCTCAAACAACTAGATCCCTAGGGTTTTGTTTTGTCATGACTAGGTCATGACAAAACCATCAGAAGCTCGAAGGACCATGTGAACAAGGCCAAGGTGAAAATCACCTTGGTCTGCCTATAGCACAACCTCATCACCAGACCTAGGGTTTGACATTTGGGCTTCAAATTGACTCCATGACCCCACCACAACACCCATAACACCTTGGGTAGTCCATATGGTCACTAAGGACCCATTGGGGTCCACCTAAGAGGCTAAGTTGACTCAAGTCAACCCTAACCCTAAATGGGTCAAACTAACCTGCACAGGGCCAATTGAATTTCCCTTGCCAAGTGGACCCCACACATACCTTCCTAACCCTAGAAAGAGGCCAATGGGTCACCAAGGACCCATTATGGTCAACCAAAAAGGCTAAGTTGACCCAAGTCAACTCTAGCCCTAAAGTGGTCAAAGTGCCCTGATTAAGGGTCAAGTGACCTCCAAAGGGCCAAGTAAACCCTACCTAGACCTTAGGGGAGGCCAATGGGTCACCAAGGACCCATTAGGGGCAACCTCAAAGACCAAATTGACCAAGGTCAACCCTAGTCAAGATTTAGGTCAAGCTAGCCAAAATTGGCTAACTCAAGCTCAAACCCAATTCACTTGGGCTAACTTTGTATTAGTGGATGAAATGAACATGTGGGCTGCCATTAGGCTAGGTATAAGTCAAATTTCAGGCTTGGTGAGTAGGAGAGAGAAAAGAACTCTAAATGAAAGGGAGAGAAAGAGAGGGGAGTAATGAGGAAAGACTTTGGGGCTCATCCTTCCCCTTCCCCAACCCCCCATTCAATTCACTAGGACAAGGGGAGTGCAGTCCCATTTCAAATAGCTGTTCTTTGACTGGTTTGAGCCATGCTTCATCCCCTACCCACCATGGCCGAAATCCTCTTAAGGGGCCATTAATGGCCATGTCAGCCTACACCCACCCAAAACCCCAACTCTCCTCATTAAAAGCTCCACTGGACTCCAGGGATTCAGTTCCACACATTACCTGAAGGAGCCAAGGAAGTCCACTGTGTAGTTTCAGAAATCCGACCACCACCACCACCACCACCATGACAATCCGACGACCGACAAGGCTTCATCCACCCACACAGGTCCTCCCCTTCTCCTTCTTCCATGGGTAGATCGTAGGACAAATTAGGGTCAAGGTTCGAGCTCAATTGAGCTCTATCAGAGGATCAATTTTCCTGGTTTTTTTTGGAGAAAATCGATTTGTTGGGATCGCTGGAAAAAGGCCCTCCGATGGCTGTGCCGTCGCCTGGCGACAGCCACCACCTCAACGGAGGTGGTGGTGGCGGTGGCCGGCCGGGGAGGCGGCCGGATGGCCGGCTGTGATGGCTGGAAGAAGCTCCAGGACAGGTGAATCGGGATCATCGGCTAGCGGTAGAAGATAACCCGGCACCGTCCGATCCTGCGCCAAGATTCGTGCATGTGTAAAATTAAACTATAGGTTATGTTAAATGTTTATTTCATTACTGTCACACTTTATCTATTTAATGATTTTAATTATTAAAAATACCTAGAGGCTAATTCAGAGAAAATGGTCAACATAAAATTTGTAGCCTTATGGGTCTAGTTTAATTCAAAATTAGTTTGAACCACCTTGGATGCCTGGTTTGACCAGGACACTCATTTTGATGGGGTCTATACCTAGGGCTAGGCAGAAATTAAAAGTTGTGCCCACACTTCATATCTGGTGAAAATGACTTGAAATTTGGTCAAGGAGTCACCCTAGGCCATATCTAGGTCCTGCCCAAAAATGAGAATTTTTGGGGTCAAGTTTTTCATAGGTTTGGAAATTATTTAATTTCTCTAGGGTAAATTAATTTAGGGGACAAATGAACTCCAAACTCACCCAAATTTTGCTGAGTGGTGCTTGGGGTCATCATAAGGCCCTGGTTAAAGTTTCCTCTCATTTGGAGATGGTTTAAATTGAAATCATGCAAACTCTAACCTTGCGATAATAAGGGTATTTTGGTCAAAAAGTGCACTTTGGGTTTTGAGTGGCCAAATCACCTCAATAGAGGTTGAAATTAGTGCTAGTGGCTTGCCATGGCTTTTAGCACCTCCCCATGGAAGATGGGGTAGATTGGAATAGATTTGCCCCAAGATCTAAGACCAAACCCTAAGGATGGGCTTTTGTGCCATGTGAAGGGCATGAGACCAAAAGACCTTGAATGAACTTGAAATTTGGTAGGGAGGGTTCTAGGGTAGCTATAGCCATCTGGTAAAAATCTTAGGGGATTTGGGAAAGGGTAGGCCCCACAAAACCCTAACCCTAGTTTAGGGCACAAACATTTTAGTACTAGAACAGGTTAGTAAAATTCCTTGAACAATAATGAAATTTGGGTAGTGTGTTCATAAGGATAGATTAAACTTCTGGTAATTTGATTGAGAATTTTGGCTCAATAATCTTAGCACTTCCTTTGTAACTCATGAGATTGCCTTAATTAATCATTTGGTCATTATGATCCCACTGCCCATTAGAAGGTCATGAAAATTTGGTAGAGGGAGTTTTTGACCTTATAGCTTATGTATGAATTTTATTAGAATTTTTGAATACATATTTGTAGTACCTACTTCACAAGCTCATTAACTTGGAAAATTGTTCAATATTTTGCTTAGAGCTCATTACTAGATGATATATTATGAAACTTGAACTAGAGCATCAATATGTCCTTACAATCATCCTTGAATTTTCTAAGAATTTTTGGAAATAGTTTTACTGCACTTACCTCTTAAATTGATAAAATAGGTTATATTTAAAAATTAGATTCAGAGGCTTAACCTTGTTAAAAAATTGGGATACTTGGGATTTTGTGCTAAATAATCGTCTTGAATTTATCATAAATTTGGTAGAGCATTTACTTACCTCAAATGGGCACTTCATGTTCAAACTTGGGTTTTTGATTTACTAGATTAATTAAATAAATTATCAGATAATTAGGAAAATTGTGAATTTCTGGATTTAGGCCACAAATGTCATAATAGCCCCACAGTACTTATTACAGGAGTACTGGGTGATTGTTTGGTGTACCTCCCATTTTACATGTCATATAACTTAACTTGGCCCGCATTTAGTAAAATTGCAGAATTTAGGTTGGAATATGAATTTGGGAACATGAGTTTGGGATAACTATTTGTTGGTTTGGATAAATAAAAATAAGTTCATCATTGGAAGTTAGGATGAGTAGAGTGTTGGATTGGCTAGTGTTAGGTGGTGCTCGGGATCGACGAAAGATCGTCTTTCCCGTGGAGAGGAAGTGTCAAATACACTAGGGTTAGATCCAGTATAACATTTAAGGGTTTGGGAAATGAGTAGCAACCAATGATAG
This sequence comes from Platanthera guangdongensis, assembly GCA_039583875.1. Lineage (NCBI taxonomy): Eukaryota > Viridiplantae > Streptophyta > Magnoliopsida > Asparagales > Orchidaceae > Platanthera > Platanthera guangdongensis. Next base: position 139,888,556 of record CM077147.1, read on the forward strand.
TTAGTGCCTTGCGAAAGGGAACTTTGGGCTTCAGCCCATCACAGTTCCTAGTGCCCTCGAGATCCCTTCACGGGAAATACCTTGGGCTGTCCCGGGCTAACCTAAACTGTAGGCAAAATTGAAATGCAAAAGTAACTAGTAAACCTAGGGTTTCACCTTCACTCACCTCGATGTCTCGGGGTGGTAGGTTGGGTCACTCGGGCTGTAGGCTCAGTGGATTTGGTGGTGGGCAGGTTGGCCCGGCGAGCTTGGGCTCGGTTGTTGTTTGTGATGGGCAGGTTGGCCCGGTGAGCTTTGGCTCGGTTGTTCTTGTGGCGGACGGGTTGATCCGGGGAGCTTTAGCTCGATAGCTGATACATAAGGTTGCATGTGCATAAGGTATACGGTGGTGGGTCTACGGTATTGGAGGGTTGATGCACCGACGCCAATACGTTGACTCAGCAAGTGTGGTTTAGCACTTGGCCAAATAAAGTCCGGTGCGCCAGCTGGCAAGAGTACGCAGGAGCTCCGCTTAGTGCACCAACATTGAGGCGTACGATAGGTCTGACTGGTAGTGCAATTACCGATTTAGAGGTGGGCGAGGCCCAACCCACCGCTTCCGTTTGCCACTACGGAGGTATCCTGGGAGGTTCGGGTCTAGTAAGGGGGATCTAAAGGTCTGTGTACATAGAGTCGAGTGGGTGAGTTGCACTTGCATGTTCACATCATGGCATAATTGTATTTCATAGCATAATCATTAAATATAACCTGACACCTATTGTATAAGTTGTATGGGATGCTTTATACAATAGGCCCTGCAAAATGACCCCTTGGTTTATAAGTTCGTGCGAGCGTGCTTATAAGTTAAGGTTTTTATTCAGTATTATATATATATGGTTGCTAGAAAACCGACACTCTATCGTATAAATGGGTATGGAACTTTTTATACGATAGGAGCCCTGCAAAAGATCCCATGACTTATGTGTCTTCATATAAGTTAAGGTTACCTTTCTTTTTCAGTCTTTCTTACCTTCATTTTGTCTTATATACCATAGAACTGCTAGATTAGTTCCACCGCCACCTGCTTATATTTGTTATTCTCCACTTTCATGTCCTCTCCTTTCCTCCTCCCCACTAGGTGACTAGGAGCCATAGGGGAAGGGGAGGGGGATGACAGGGCTTAGTCTTTTAGACTAATGGTTTTCGAACCACATCATTTTAGGTGACCGTGGAGCCCAGCATGGAGGAGCAGCCCCGAAGGTCGGCACGCTTGAAGATGGGGCAGTCTAGTACCAGAGTTCAGACGGCAGGGACTGTGTGTCCTGATCGCTAGTAGTTATATTAGTTTTGCTTCCGCGATGAGAGATATGTAGTGAGGACTTGATGTACTGGGCATGAGCCCAAGTTTTTAGTACTTTTATTACATCTGTGGACACTCCCTTCGTGGAGATTATTTACTATATATATGTGATTTTTGTGGACTTTCCTCTTATTATTTTGCTACAGTTGTGATCGATTTGGCCGACAGGATCGGCGTTTTGTATTGATGATCTTCCCGGGTGCGAAGGTGTCACCACAAAGCGGCGGTTCTGGGCCTAAGATCCCGATGTTTTTAAGGAAAAAGAGGGGGGGGGGGGTCTTACATCGACGAACTCTTCACTCAGACAGATTCTCAGCTCGACAAATTCTTTAGTTTAACTTCAACAAATTCTTTCCAGTTTATGTTCTCTGAACTCGGCTCGATGAAGACAAGTTCTTACCTCGACGAACTTAGAACGCAGAATTGGCTAGTTATTTGTAGAATACAGTTCGCTGAGCTCTGGTCGACGAATAGGAATTACCAGCTCGACAAACTTGGAACACTGGTTGACAAATTCGGTTCAGAGCTCGACAAATTCTGTCCCGAGCCAGACTTAGCAGTTTTCCCTTATTCTATCCTTATTTATTATATTATTTAGCAGTAATTCCTTGAGTAATTAATGCTTATATTCCTGTAACGCCCCGAAACCCAAAAGAGCGACGGGAGGCATTTTGAGCCAAGTTTAGAATTTGGCAGGGGGCACACGGCCTGGGACACGGGCGTGTCCCAATTCGTGTCGTGTTTGGGTCGATGATTTGGCCAAGAGGTCGATGAATTTTGGTGTCGACGATCGTCGAGCAGCGAACAAAGCCTGAGACACGAGCGTATCCCAGGGCGCGTCGATCTTTTGTCGATGATCTGCCCGGGAAGTCGACGATTTTCGCTCGACGAAGTGTCGAGACAGGGAACACGGCCTAGGACACGAGCGTGTCCAAGGCCGTGTCGGGTGGTTGACGAACTATGCTCGACGAAGTGTCGAGACAGTGAACACGGCCTGGAGCCCAGGCGTGTTCGGGTATAACACAAGCGTGCTAAATAGGAAACGGGCGTGTCCAAGACCCGTATGTATCTCGGGTTGGTGTTGGTCCCGTGTTGATGGAGGAACACGCCTGAGAACACGGGCGTGTACTAGATGACACGGGCATGTCAGGTCTAACACGGGCGTGTTGGGTGCCCATGTGAATTTCGGGACGCGTCAGTTTCGACGGTGAATGGGGAACACAGCCCTGGACACGAGCGTGTCACAGGCCGTGTTCGGCCCAGGTTTTGCATTTCAGCTCCGGATCATGGCCGTTCATTTCTTTACTTTGGGATCCGACGACTGGGGGTTGTTCCTGCTGGGATATACCCGGGAATAGGGTTTTAAATTCCTCATTTCTTTCACTTAGTCTCTTTCTAAACTCTATAGAGAGGGGAGAGCAAGGAAGGAGAAAGGAGACTAGATCCGGTTACCGGTAGAGCATCTGAGCTCTAAATCGCGAGCCGACTTCGGATTTACGGAGGAAATAAGATTGCGGTGCTTTCCATCCGCATACATTTCCATGTCGCCAAGGAAAAATGCTAGGGTAATGATTCTCATCCTAGGACATGTGAAGTCCTCTTTTCCTTTGAAGAGGAAGCCCGCTCTCGCGAGCTTGCGGTGAGTTTGAGGCATTCCTTCGGGTAGACATGAATAGTCCCCGTTGTGTACATGTAGAGTCTGTAATCTAGTATGGATATAAGCATGGTGTGTGAAGCCTACCGGACAAGTTGGTCTGGATCGGTGATGTTGCATTGTAAAAATGGCCAGAGAAGACTCCGTGCGGATGTTTGCTTTTCGTGTTTTAAACGCGGTAGATTGCAATAGGGAACCTTGGAGATTAACTCCAAGGTGCACCCAAAAAACTGGGAGGATGCGTGATTCTGCTAACATGGTGGCCTGGGAGCCAACTTGAACATAACCGAGTTATGTGAAGTGTGTGATGGAAACGGGACTCGGGGAGGTTTGACCCGCATATATGGCTTAAATTGACATTGTGATGTGAGCAACGGGTCAGGCGGAACCGTACCCGTTCTATGTCGTTCGATGGGAGCCGTTGGTATAGATGAGGGTCTTCGGCGGTCTATGGCTTAAATTGACATGACCCATGCCGGGAAGACAAAATGCTCGCAAGATTGGCCGTCCAAGTGGCGGTGGTGAGACCGTGGTGTCTATGGATTAAATTGACGTGACATTGACCGGTTCACCGAGAATGTGCCCTGAGTGCACGGGGTGTGTGGCCGTGCGTGCCCACACCTATGATGAAGTGTTTATCTATACTGCTTGGTTATGCTAATAAAGTGCAGGGAAAGGAGCATCGCCGCCCCGAATTTGGGGACGGGATCTTTATAATTTGGTCAGCATAGCTGACCGTTGCTTTTGTTTGCCACTGTGCGATGGATTGTTGCTTGCAGGTACTGTAGAGCCGAGCGGTAAATAGCAGGCTAAAGCCCAAGTTGCTGAGCCGGCCCTCGAAGGCCAAATTTTGAGTGTTTACTTATTATATTCATGTATGACCGGCCTGCGTGCCGTGGTATGGAAGACACATTTTATTTGAGTAAACAAATGTAAGGCCATAAGGCCGTGTACTTGTGTTATATACTTCATTCCTAGTGAGTTTTGTAGTGGACATTCATGCTTGTGGCTGAGTTCTTTTATTTTGCAACTTTTAATAATTTCTTCCGCTAGAATGACTCTGTGTAGGACGTAGGTTATTAGTTGGATGATATTTCATTGAGTAACCACCCGGTCGGTCTGTGGTATATGACGTCGGGCCCCGGCCGGACCTACTGCTATATGCTATGCGACGGATACGGGGTGTTACAACTCCCCTGAATATAGCCGTTATTGGCAGCATTAATTATGGTCTTCATCAAGGTTAATTACTTTATTATTTTAATAGGACAGTTGGGGAAATTCTTTAATAAATATTCCAGCCCTTTCATTCTCCAGATCAATCAACAATTAATGCTTGGAATTCAAATTTCAAAGTAGAATTTTGGACAACAAAATATAAAAGAGATTTTCTCTTTTCAAACAATAAAACAGAAAAAGAAGATAACAGACTGAGAATACAGAGACAATATATAGAACTCTCTCCCTGTGCTAAAAACATCCTATTTTGCCCTTGATCTTTCTGAAGACTGAAGAAGAACAACAATCAAACATCAAGAGTCTTCTTCAACTTCTACTCCATGAATTCTCAAGGACAACAACTCTGAATCAGTCAGAAATTCCTGGATCACTTCAACTCAAGGCTGAAGACCTACACCCTGAGCAATGCTCCAAGTCATTTCAGAAGGAGCTTTGACACCGGCAATCACTAGTCTTCTCTGTTGTATAGAGAAAAGAGAAGACAACATCAACTCTCTCTACCTCCTGTAAAAGGGTTTATTAACCCTCTTCAAAAGTTTATTCTTTGTTTTTGGGCACCTGATCAAAAGCCTAAAGGGTTGCGAGATCTCCCTGTAAATAGATCTTGTGGTGCCAGTCACCTGATCAAAAACCTGATAGTGGATTCCTACCAGTGTGGTAGAAGAGTGGATGTACCTAGTTTGGGGAACCACTATAAAATTATTGTGTTGTCTGGTTGCCTATTTTCTTTTTGTTCTTGCTGAGCTGTGATAGTATAGTTTTGCTTAAGTTGCATCTCCGGTTATACTACTATATTATCACCTATTTTACTCTGATAAATTTCTAAAACAGCCAAAAGTTTTAAGTTACTCTATTCACCCCCTCTAGAGCAATTAGATCTATTCCCTTATCGTTCTATTGGTATCAGTGTTATACCATATCTTTCATATCTCTTCTTGCTAATTAGATGAATCAACCAACTTATTCTCCACAGAACAAACTTGTTGAACTGTAAAAGATTCAGCTATCATTTCTTTGCATGCTGGCTTGCACTGCTGGACTTGGCTTTCAAGCTCATCGGAGAAGATGAAGTCCAGCCGCCTCTATTTTTCGTAAACCTAATCCCACGTCTTCTCGATTCAATTTTCCCTTTTTATATCTGTTGATTTGAATCCACTCCTGTATTTTAGTGTGGGCCCAGCCATGGATATTGAGCGCCACCTCCCCCCAAAAAAGACAAATAGTAGCATCTGGCGCTACTATAGCTTTCCCGCAATAACATGAAATACTTTGATTTGTTGACTTCTGGTGATGTCAGCAGTGGTTATCACTTTCCGGACTTAGAAACGTTCCAGAACTCATTAAGCGTTGAGTGATGTTGAATCACTCAATGCACGATGACTTGGATCTTTATTAGAAGCATTGAGTGAACCTGCTTCACTCAACACTTCTAGACTTAGTGAATTTCTGCAGGCTTTGTCTCAGCAGTTCCTTCTCAACTATCTCAGCGATTTCTTCTCAACTGTCTCAATGCTTCCTTCTTCACAGCTGAGACTATCTCCTGTCTCAGCAGTTGTCCTGAGACCAACACTTCTCTCAATGCTTTGCATTGAGCTACTTAGCTGTCTTAGCGGTTATGTTGAGACTTTCTTCTCAACTGTCTCAGCTGTCTAGACGTTATTACCATAGTCAAATTATCTGACTTACAACTTATTCTTTTTGTTCACCTGTCCAATCAAGGACAACCTGCATGCATGAACTTAATCACACATCAAATACATTATGCCCCTTAGCATGATTGGTGATGCCTCTTCAAATCCTGAGGAACATTGGAGGGCACAATTCCCAATAGTATGCATGTTGAAGAAGGTTATCTATGGCCTAAAGCAAAGCCCTCGGACGTGGTTTGAAAGTTCAGCAACATTGTGGCAGCCGTTGGTTTCAGAAGGAGTTCTGCTGATCACTCATTATTTATTTGCAAACCCACTCTGGGTCTGGTGGTTTTTGCCGTATATGTGGACGATATTCTTCTCACTAGTGATGACCTGGCTGTGGTAGCACTGACAAAGAAACATCTCTGTCAATACCTTGTCACGAAGGATATGGGCTCCCCAAAGTACTTCCTGGGGATAGAAATCTCTCAAAAGCATAGTTCTTTATTTCTCTCCCAACGTAAGTATGCTCTTGATCTTCTGCAAGAGAAAGAGTTGACTGGGGCTAAACGTGCCCGTGCCCCATGACTACCAGAGAAGATAAAACTTGGACAGGCAACTCGCCTCTTCTATCATATGTTATAATGTACATTTATCTTGTGGGCAAACTCATTTATCTCACTGTAATAAGACCCGACATCTCCTATGTTGTAGGCAAGGTTAGCCAGTTAATGCAAACTCCTAGAGAGTGCTATCTACAGTCTGCCCTGAGGATATTGGAATATCTTAAAGCGTCACCTGGTAAGGGACTATTATTTCAGAGAAATGGTCATTTAAAGATTGAAGCCTACTCATATTCTAGCTATGCTGACAACAAAGGTGATTGCAAGTCCACGTCGGGCTTTTGCACATTCGTGGGAGGAAACCTAGTGAGCTGGAAGAGCAAGAAACAATATATTGTCTCCTGGTCCAGTGCAGAAGCTGAATATCGGAGTATGAAATAAACCACTTATAAGTTAAAGTGGTTACGCGCTCTCATGTTGGACTTAGGAGAAGTCTACAATCATCCTCTACCTATGTTCCGCGACAACAAGACCGCTATATATATCTCCAAAAATCCAGTATTTTATGAGAGAACAAAGCACATCGAAGTTGACTGATATTTCATCAGAGAAGAGATCTTGAAGAAACCGATTTGTACTCTATTCATTTCTTCAGACAATGAGTTGGCAGATATCTTCATTAAGCCCGTATCAGCTTTCTTTTTTCACATTTGTGACAAGCTGGACATGATTGATATATATGCTCTAGCTTGAGGGGGAGTGTTGAAATATGGAGACCGGGCGGTCTGGAGGCTTCTCTTTTGCGGCTTCGAGACCGGGTGGTCTGGCGGCTTCACTCTGGTAGCTTGGAGACCGGGCGGTCTGGAGGCTTCTCTCCAACGGCATGGAGAATGGGCGGTCTGGCGGCTTCTCTTTAGTAGCTTGGAGACCGTGCGGTCTGGCAGTCTACTCTGGCGGCTTGTCTTCTCTTATCAGTATGGTCGGGCGGTTAAACCTCCTTGTCTAACCGCATAACCTATGCGGTCTGGATTTGTCTAACCGCTAGCCCCATAAATGTATTTAGTCCCACATTGCTTATTTGTATTCTCTCCCTTCTCCTCCATTCTATAAAAGAAGGCCTTACCATTGTAATAGATACATTTTTTGGAAATAAAAACTTTATATTGTCCAAATTTCGATTTCTCGTTTCCTGTTCACACAAGACAAGAGGACACTCACGGTCCCATAATACTCATATGTGGATAACTTCTTTACGCGATCTGATTATGTCAAACCGACCACTAAACCTTACCTTGGACACTAACCTCCCTCTGATACCAAATTGTAACATCTCCCCGGTAATGAACATAAAATATGGGTCCAGTCGGGGCCCCACAACATATAGACGTCACAACTTTAGCATTAAAAAGTGATATAAAAGAACTACGTATCTTAAAACTCAGAACACAAATAATAGAAACACACAAACATTAGAAGTTATCCACTATCACAGGAGTATCAAAATGGCCTTAAGGCCTTACAATAATTATAAGTCCAAGAACTGAAACAACAACAAATATAGCAACGTGCTTTAGCACTCTTAGGCTACCTCAGCCTGCAAGCTGGGAGCAAAGCATTAAACAAAACCTAAGCAAATAAAAGAGAAACCACTTCATGAGGCTGAGGCCTTTTTGGCCGGCAAGATTGCGCCCACTTGCGATCCTTGCCCTATAAAATTTGTTATAACGCGGGTCAGCAAAGGCTGACCTTAAATGTGTTACCAACACATCTCCTCCCGGTCGTCCCTAGCAGACCACGGGGCACTCCATCACCCTGCAGGTTAGCACTTCGTATGCAAATAAAAATGAACATAAAAAGCAATAAAACATGTTTGAATATCTCATACAACAAACACGTTTCTATGTTGAGTATATAAAATAAAGGGGGCTATAATACAGTATGTATGCAATTCTAGGTTTCACCCAAGACACCCTATAGCGCATGAATCTAACACATCATCACACATCATCAAATAGGTACTTTGAATTTCCCCATCGGCGTTCAAGCCGCAAACACACGAGTACTTCCAATTTCCCTTAACGACATACAAGCCGCCACACGGAACTCTTGCCAAAGCTCTACCCGCTCGTGGGTCTCAAAACCCGGGCTTGCCTGCAAGCTCTGACTTCTCACGTCAGGATTCCGTCTTACAAACAATAAACCGATTCTAAGAACCCTTGTTTGACCCCACCCGCTCATGGGATTAATCGCCCGGGCTTGTCCAAAGCTTGACATTCTCGTCAGTTTCATAAAAGGGGACTTGTCTCACCTGGATACTCTCCACACATGACTTGCATGTCATGGGTTAGCCATCCAACCACAGAGACAAAGTCGCGCCTTAGTACATCACAATCAACAACCTTTCCCGCCCTAATCCACCATTCATACTCACACGAAAAAGGGGGGAACAAACATCACAAACGACATCTTGCCGCAAACGGATTTCTAGCAAAATCATTAAGGCTAGTTCTGCAACATCATCGAGTCGGACTAATGGTCGCAACTATGGATTCACCCACAATGCCGAATCCACTAGCGGAGCAGATTTCTAGTGCAACATTATGCCGGAGATGGACACAATCGAACCTGTGGATCCTCTTGAACCATGTCAACCTGAACCCCTCTCATTTGAGAGATTCGGTGCCTAAATGCTTGAAATAAAGCAAAAAATAAAACGGATGTCATGCACGCATCCTAAATACCGAGAGAAAAAAGTGTCATTACCTTATGAATCCTCTTCTAGCCATGGAAACCTCGATTTGCATGGATGAAAGTGTACACCTTCAAGTCCTCTCCACGGATCTGGCCTCGGATCGATGATCGGAGCCCCGAAGCTTTGTTAATGGCGGAGAAAGGTCTTCTTCCTCCTCCAAACCCTCTCTCCCCCAAAACCCGACTCTTTCTCAAATGAGTTGAAATGAGGGTTTAGAATGTTTCAGCCCTATTTATACCCTTTGAACGGAGGGTCCTGGGCCATAGGATCAAATCATAAGAGAAATCTAACGGCTAAAAAACCAAACGACGGAACTGCTCCCCTGCGCTATCGCCGAGCGGTAACTACCTACCGCGCCGCGGTAGCTTCCCGAGCACTTGGCCAGAAAATAATGCCGCGCTATCGCCGGCGGTAAGAATAACGATGTGCGGTAGCTCTCTCAATGCCTACCACTCAACACATCCACTCAATGCCTACTACTCAACGCTCTCAACACATGGCTACCATCGAGCGATAGCTAACTAACGCCGCGCTCTAGTACTCAATGTTTAGTTTCGATGAAGCAAGGCTATCACTTGGCGATAGCTGCCTATTGCCACGCGTTAGCTTCCTGAGGCTTAAGCTCTAGAAAAATTAGGGTGTTACATGAGGTAGGTGATCTGGAGGATCACTGTGTAACGCCCCGAAACTCAAAGGAGCAAAGGGGGACGTTTTGGGCCAGTATGGGTTCTGGCAGAAAGCACACGGCCTGGGACACGGGCGTGTCCCAGGGCGTGTCAAGCGTGTGTCGACACTTAGCCGCGAAGTCGTCGAGTTGTACTCGACGATTCGTCGAGAATGGGCACACGGCCTGCGACACGGGCGTGTCGCAGGGCGTGTCGACCCGTGTCGACACTTAGCCATGAAGTCGTCGAGTTATACTTGACGATTCGTCGAGATGGGCACACGGCCTGCGACACGGGCGTGTCGCAGGGCGTGTCGACCCGTGTCGAAGATCGTCCCGGGGAGTCGTCGAGATTCACTCGACGATCGTCGAGACAAGGAACACGGCCTAGAACACGGGCGTGTCCAAGGCCGTGTCATCAAGTCGTCGATCTTCCCTCGACGAAATGTCCCGTGTACACGGCCTAGGGTCCAGGCGTGTCAATGTGACACGGGCAAGGACATGGGCGTGTCCTAGAACCCGTGCAGTGCTCGGGTTGAAAATGGGGGAAAAATCATGGTGTACACGGCCGGCTACACGGCCGTGTCAGGTGGAACACGGGCGTGTCAGCTCGAACACGGGCGTGTTCGATACCCGTGTGCGGTTCCAGGTGATTCGATTTTGACGGCGAATGCGGCACACGCCCTAGACACGGGCGTGTGCCAGGCCGTGTTCGGCCCAGATTGGGCACTTCAGCCCCGAATCAAAGCCGTTCGTTTCCTTAGGTTGAGATCCGATGGCTGGGGGATGTTCCTGAAGATATACCGTGAGTTGACTTGGAAAACCTTCACTTTTCTTCACTTGTTCTCTTTCTAAGTTCTTGGAGAGAGAGGAGAGCTAAGGGAAGAAGAAGAGCTAGATCCGCCATTGGAGGAGCTTCGCTCCGAATCGCAAGCCGACTCCGGATCCACGGAGGCAATGCAAGTGCGGTAATTTCTATCCGATTACTTTTCGATGGCGCCAAAGAGGAACCCAAGGGTAACGATCCTCATCTTGAGCATGAATAGCTCTCTTTCTTAGCATAGGAAGCCCGCTCTCGCGAGTTTGCAGAGAGTTGGAGGCATTCCTTCGGGTAGATAAGTAAAGTCCCCGTTGTTTAGAGTCCGTATGCGAGAACGACATAAGCATTTTGTGTGAAGCCTACCCGGACATGTTAGTCTGGATCGGTGATGTTGCATTGCATAAGGCCGGAGGAGACTCCGTGCTATGGTTTGCGGGTTTTCTACGCGGTAGATTGCAGCAGGGAGCCTTGGGGACTAACCCAAAGGTGCACCCGGAAAACTGGGCGGATACGAGATCTTGCCAACTTGGTGGCCTGAGAGCCACTCGAACATAACTGAGTTATGTGATTTGCGGTAGAATGGGACTCGGAGGAAGTTTGACCCGCGCAAATGGCTTAAATTGTCGTTGCGATGTGAGCACGGGTTAGATGGAACCGTACCCGCTTTATGTCGTTCGGTTAGAGAGACCTAAGGTTACGTGGCACTCGCCGTTGGCATAGATGTGAGTCTTCGGCGGTCAATGACTTAAATTGTCGTGACCCAGGCCAGGAAGACAAATTGCTCATAGGTTTGGCCGAGTGGCGGTGGTGAGTCCGGAATGTTAATGGCTTTAATTGACGTGACATCGACCGGTTCACCGAGAATGTACCCTGAGTGCACGGGACGTGTGGCCGTACAAGCCAACGTCTGTGATGTAATGGCTATGGTTATATATATGGCTCACTTATGCTAATGAAATGCAGGGAAGGAGCATCGCCGCCCCGAGTTGGGGGCGGGATCGTTATAATTTGGTCAGCATTGCTGACCGTTGCCTTGTTTTGCCACCATGCGGTGGTTTGTTGCTTGCAGGTGCAGCTGGACCAAGCGGTCAATAGCGGGCTAAAGCCTTTTTGCGAAGCTGGCCCTCGAAGGCCCAAGTAGAAGTGTTTACTGCTTTATTCATGTATGACCGGCCTGCGTGCCGTGGTTTGTAAAATATGTAATTTTCAAGTGAAACACTTTGTAAGGCCTTAAGGCGGTTTTGGGTATTTTGTATAACATTCCTTTTGGTATTAGTGGACATTCATGCTCCTATGCTGGGTTCTTGTTTACAACTCTTATAAACTGCTTCCGCTAGAATGCTCTGTGTAGGACGTTGAGATTGGTTGGATGGTACGACCCGGTCTGTCTGTGGTATATGGTGCCGGGCCCCGGCCGAACCTACTGCTATATACTATGCGGCGGATAGGGGGTGTTACACACTGTGCTATAGGAGTAAAGATTACTCTGAGTGTGTAGGGCTGTGTCCTGAGGTGGGGCATAGAGGAAGCCTGAGAGATCCCGAGGGATCTGTGTTATAAGCTCTTTGAGCCAAGTTTGGAGAAGATTATCTTGTCTAACACACTGTTAGAAAGGTGGGAGGGAGAGTGAATGTAGTCATACCTTGGGGAACCATTATAAATATCTATGTGTAATATGCGATTGTGTAGTTAAACTTAAAATAACTAGGAAAAATATGAAAGTGACCATCAACCTATTCACCCCCACCACCCTCTAGGTGATTTAGTCTACTACTCTAAATAACTTTCAAGTGGTATCAAAGCAAGGTTGTTCAAAAAGGACTCAATAGTCTAAACAGATCTCCAAGAGTAGCTGAAGATTATCCCTTTGGGTTCAGGTGAGAACCATAAGAAGTTGAGCTCAATAAAGCTTCATATATATAGGAAAGAGAACTTTAGAATATGGAAGGAGAGGGTAAGACTATTTATGGAAGCCTCAGTCCCATGGATATTCATTACAGTTCAAGAGGTATCCTTCATTCCCATGAAGGTCTCTATCATTGATATAAATGTCCAAACTCCAATGAAGTTTACTGAGATGACCAAGGATTAAGTCATTCTGACAACCATGGATAAAATGGCTCAAAATATCATTTTTAGTTCCATAGATGACTCCACATTCCAAAACCCGGTCCACTGCAAAACTGCTAAAGAGACGTGAGATTCTCTTATAGTATACATGGAAGGAACGGAGGAGGTGAGGGATGACAAGAAATCCCTCCTGAATCAACAATATGAGGCCTTCAAGTAAGGTAAGAAAGATTTCATAGCTGAATGCTATGAAAGGTTCTTCATGATAGTGAATAGTCTGATCACTTATGGCAGATAGTTCAAAAATTATGAGTTGAATGACAAGTTCTTGAGATCCCTAAACAAGAAATGAGATATCAAGATCTGTGTTATTAGAGAGGTTGGCAACTTGGCCAACACATTGCCCCAAAACTTGTTTGAAAAGCTGCTATCCCATGAGATACAGCTGAACTCCAGGAAGGCAGAAGAAGATGCTGCCAAAACTCTCAACAAGGAGAAGACTATGGACTTTAGAGCTGAAGCCACAAGAAGGAGCAGGGAAAAGAATCCTTCTCCACCAAGGAGAGCTGTAAAGTTAGAGAGCTGAGATCCTTGCTCCTCGGGCAATGAGCTGTCTGATGGAGAGCTCACCTTATTCTCCAAACAGTTCAAGAAAATGTTGAATAAAAGAAGACAACGGAAGAACAAGGGCAATTCAAGTTCCACATCAAGGAAGCCCTACCCAAGCAAGGACAAGTCCAAAAAAGACCCCTCTGGGGAAACGTATGTGTTGAAGCTTGAGGAGACTGGGTGGATTAATATCTAGTAGCAGCGGTCAGCTAGTCTTCCCAGTCTGGCGGTTTGGCTCAGTGGTCTACTGGTTAGTGGCAGCAGTTATATCTGGCAGCTATCTGGGCAGGATTTGCGATATGACTATTTAGTAGTGTTGTAGTTTGGTAATCAGCTTCCCGTAGGGTTTTCCAGTCGTGGAGGTCTTCCCGCAGCTGCGGTCTGGAGGCTAGCTGTAACTACGGTTTGAAGGTTAGCCACAATAATGGTTTGGAGACTTGCTGCAGCAGCGGCCTGATGGTTAGCCGCAGCAGCGGCCTGGAGGCTGGCCGCAGCAACAGTGGTAAGAGCCCGCAATTACGGTCTGGTGGGAGTACGCAACTGTGGTCTGGTGGCAATTCGCATTGCGGTCTATCGGCTAGCAGCGGTGGTCTAGTGGTCTTTAGTGGCAGTTTGGCAGCTTACCTCTGTTGCCACTAGTGATCAACAACTTTGTACAGTGTTGCGGTTTAACAGTGTCAAACCACATAAACTGCGTGGATTGTATTTAGTCCCACATCTCCTATTGTATTCTCTCATCTCCCCCATTTTCTATAAATAAGGGGTTATACCTATGTATTGTTTATCTTTTTGGAGCAATAAAATAGGTATGCCCCCTTATTTATAGAAAATGAGAGAGATGAGAGAATACAACAAGTGATGTAGGACTAAATACAAACCGCGCGGTTTATGTGGTTTGACACTGTCAAATCGCAACACTGTACAAAACTGCTGATCACTAATGGCAACAGAGGTAAGCCACCAAACCGCCATTGAAGACCACTAGGCCGCCGCTGCTAGCCGACATACTGCAACTGCGGGTTGCCACCAGACCACAGTTGCGAACTCCCACCAGACTGCAATTGCTTACTCCCACCACTGTTGCCGTGGTCATCCTCCAGGCCACTGCTGCGGCAAGTATCCAAACCTCTACTGCGGCTAACCATCGGGTCGCTGCTGCGAAAAGTCTCTAGACCGCTACTACAGCTAACCTTCAAACCGCAGCTGCGAATAGCCTCAAGACTGTAGCTGCGGGAAGACCTCCAAGACTGGTAAGCCCTACGGGAAGCCGACTACCAAACCGCAATACTACTAAACAGTCAGACTGCCAATCTTGCCATGATAGCTGCCATACATAACCAATGCCACTAACCAGCAGACCGCTGAGCCAAACCACCAGGCCGGGGAAACTAGCTGATCACTGTGGCTAGATATTAATCCGCCCGGTCTCCTTAATCTTCAACACTCCTCCTCAAGCTGGAGCATATATATCTACTATGCCCAACTTGCTACAAACCTCCTCAAAGAGAGTAACCGCTTTGGTGAAGAAATCTGCTAGTTCTCTCTCTGAGGTAATAAATGGTGTGCAGATCCGATTCTTCAAAATTTCCTCTCTGATGAAGTGGCAATCCACCTCAATATGCTTCGTCCTCTCATGAAAGATAGGATTTCTTGAAATATCATCATAGAACATAGTTAGGGGATGATCATAAAACTCCCCCAAATCAAGCATAGAATATATATGGCTGTCATATCATCATAGAACATAGTTAGGGGATGATCATAAAACTCCCCCAAATCAAGCAAGAGTGTTCGTAGCCACTTAAACTCACAAGCAGTCTGAGCCATGCTCCTATATTCATCTTCTGCACTTGACCTGACAACTATATCATGTTTCTTTCTCATCCAGCTGACTAGATTACCTCCAACGGAGGTGCAGAAACCAGATGTTGACTTTCTATCTGTAACATCCCATTTCATGTCAGACCCCTCGCCGGTGTCTTGAGTCAAGAAAATTGACTCAAGTTCGGGGAGCGTCGAGTGAGTCGACCGGACTCAACGACTAGATCAGGAATTAACTTAGAAAATTCTGGAAGGTTAGGTGTTGAGTGTGTTGACTAGACTCAACACACTCAACGACAATTAACTTAGAGAAATTTTGGTAGGATAGGTGTCGAGAGTGTTGAGTGGACTCAACGCACTCGACGCCATTTGACTTTGAAATCCTGGTGGGTTTGGCATCGAGAGCATTGAGTGGACTCAACGCACTCGACGCCATTTAATTTAGTTTATTTTTGCGGGTTAAGGCGTTGAGAGCATTGAGTGGACTCAACGCCATATAACTAGGCATGTTTCTGGCATTTAAGTCGTTGAGAGCGTTGAGTGGACTCAACACTCTCGATGCGTTGAGTGGACTCAATGCTCTCGACGCCATATAACTTGTCATGTTTCTGGTGATTAAGGCATTGAGAGCGTTAAGTCCACTCAACGCTCTCGACGCCATATAACTTGGAGTTTCTGGCGATTAAGGCGTTGGGAGCGTTGAGTCCACGTGGGCTCAACGCTCTCGACGAGAATGTTTTCGGCCCTGTTTGCTGCTGAACCGGATTTTTCGGGAATTATGCCAAATCGACTTAAATGGGCCGCATCCTTTCAAAATGACTCATTTAAAGCAATATTAGGCGGTCCAATGTCAGGCCAACAGATGGCAAGGCTGTTACCCTAATTCCTGGTTATAAAAGGAACATGTGAAAAACCATAGCCGTTTTGTTTTACCAGTTTCCGATTTGTTATCTTTACCGAGCGGTTACTGTGCGACCCTGACGGAAGTAGAAGAGCGACAAGAGCACCATAGTAGTCTTTCCCTCTCTCTTCCCATAAAGAACAATACTAGCAAGGGGAAAGATGCCTCCAAGGAGAGTGATGAGATCCATGGCTGGAAATGCCGGAAATGAGGGGAGCTTCATACCCTCTCCCTTGGTGCTAGCTCTCTAGTTATTCCTGGGAGAGATATCGACTCAAAAGAGTCTTGATTTGTGAGAAGAAGGTTTCTAGGAAGAGGCCATACTAGGACTTGTGTCCTAGGAATTAGAGTCTTCAACCTTTCCTCACTTCAAATGAAGTTTGTGAACTGGTTTCGTGAAGAGAAGTGACCATATGAGGGTGAATAATGGAGGAGAAATTTTGGATGTTATTTGGAAAGTTTGGTTGAAGGAAGATGACGTATCATATGTCACTAACGGAGATCTACACGAGATACGACCCTAGTTCGCCATCAACGCACGCTTGATCTGCGACACCTACACAAGCATCTATCGCCACAATACGGTTCGACACTAACGCAACACATAAAACACAAGGAGGAAGGATCAAATCTAAAATAACGATCAGAAAAGAGTCGGATTGTTCCCCAAAATTAACATAAAGGTTGCCAATCCCTTTTGAGAACGAACCGTGGCTATAGGATAAGATCCGCTAAAATAAATAGGACCACCCGATCCGGATTTATAAAGAAATTCGTCAACAATGAAACGACTTAGAAATTGCAAGCATTATTATTCAAAACCATGGAAACATCGGTTGCTCAATCTCCATAAAACTAAAGCAAGAAAACATAAGAGAAGGGAGGAGATGTTACCCAACCTGTATTCACCGTATACACAAGATATGGTGGGAGAATCACTCTCTCCAAGGATCCACCGACGTCATACCGAATGGGGCTCCAACCTTCTTCCTTGGAGTCGCACCGAAGGAATCCACGCCGAAGTTGCACCGAAGAGGGGTGGAGGAAGCAAGAGATGGCTTCACACCACCTAGGGGGGCGGTAAGGAGGAGTCCCTCTTGGCCGAAATTCTCCTTGGGAGTTTTTAGGGTTCAATTACTTCTTGTCCATTAGTTCTCATAAAAAGGTCACCTTATATAGGAGTTACAAACACATAGGAGTTACAAACACACATTTAACCGTCCAAAATGGAGATGACATCTCATCCATCCGGGTGGTTAATTACACACCACATGTTTTAAATGCAGGAAATAAACAAATAAAGTCCACACATGAATATAAAACTATTACCCAAGCATGGAATAATTTTATATTCTCAAATATAAAATATAAATAAAAATAACATAACTAAGAGCATGATTTTAAAATGAATCTTCAAGTGGGCTTAGAATGCCGCGGACGGAGGTTGTAACGTTGCCTTCCGTTAGCATCATCATGGCTCCGAAAGTCTTTATGCTGTAGCGCCTCGGCAGTCGAATCATCATCAAGTAGTGGCGGCGATGCTGCAACATCAATCCTACCCCGCTCAAAATCACGTATCTCTGATGCATGGTCCAAGAGGTAGCGGTGGAGAAGAGCGGCATCCAAGCATCTAAGCTCCATCGCGAGTACCCATGAGTCGTCTGAAGGGGGGCTGTCACGCCAACGGATGAGGAAGCGGTAGGTATCACCATCAGTAGTGGCAAGTGGCTCAGCCGCAAGTATCCTATCTGGAGTAAGAAACGTCGTGGGAAACATGGGGAACATGTTAGCAGTAGGAATAAAGGAATGCAACTGACCATCCGATGATATACCTGTGGGATCCATAAGAGAGAGATCATCCGAACTACCGCTCCCCAACCCATTAGAAATTTCACTGGCAGAAGAGGACGACAAAGAATTTAACTCTTGTGGAGGCGAAACAAACAGCTTCAAATCTGAGGCATTAAAAATGGGGGAGATCAGATCGTCACCTAGCTTCTTTATAATCCGAAAAGGGCCGACATGCTTTGGTGCTAAATTTTTAACTATGCCAGTTGACAGTCATTCGGGAACTAACCGGACTAAGACCAGATCGTCAATCTTAAAGTGTGACGCTCTTCTATATAGATTAGCGTGTGCTTGATAAGACTCGTGAAAGTGCAAGTTAGATCTGATATACTCTAGAGGGGGGTGAATAGAGTATGATGCTTGCTAAAAACATTTTACAATAGTTGTTGTAATCCTAAGTGAACAGGGAAGCAAATAGTATAAAGTAATCTAAACAAGAAGCAACTATCTAATCACAGAGCAATCTAGTCACAAACCACAGCCAGAAACAAAAAGAAAGTAAGCAACCAGATGACACAAGGAGCTATAGTGGTTCCCCAATCAACCTGGGTACATCCACTCTTCTACCACCCTAGGTAGGAATCCACTGCAGGATGAGTTGATCAGGTGTCCTGGGCACCAATGAGCTTTTAATAAGGTGCTCAAAAACCAAACCAGATTTTTTGATCAGGTGACTTGCCACCACTGAGTTTTGATAAGGTCTCAGAAACCAATCACAAACTTTTGAAGGGAGTTTGAAAAACCCTTTACAGCAGAGAGAGAGAGAGAGGGAGAGGGAAGATCTTCTCTGTCAACAGTCAGAGAGAAGATAGTGGATGTTGTCAAAGCTCCCCCTGAGATCTTGAGTTGTTCAGGAAGTGAAGCTTTGCAGTAGGGTGATAGGCCTTCAGAAAATTGATCTCCAGCAAATGATGATTTCAGCAACAACTGAAATGTGTGGTGTCTGGAGTCTTGAATGATGATGGCCTTTGAACACTTGAATCAAAAGAGATCTGAAGATTTCAGTTTGTTGATCTCCTTTGGTGATGATGTTCTTGTATGAATCTTTGAGACTGAGAATGTCTGCAACTCTCTTTCTTTCTCTTGTGTAATTGTTGTTGATGTTGTAAGAATTGTTGCAGAGAATATTTTTCTAACTTCTTATTCTTCTTTTTTAGGAATGAAAAATCTAATCTTTTATTCCTTTTGTCTGAATAGAAATGATCCACTGTCCAAGATAGCCGTTAGCCTGTCATTAATTACTTCCTTAATTGCAATGTCTTCTGGAGGAAGGTCCAATAAAACATTCCTTGAAAATTCCTTGAAACTTGCTCCAGATAAATTAAAAACGGATACAAGATCTCTGAATTAAATGCTGACAATAATTCCTCAACTGTCTGAATTTGAATCTTGAAAATTATTGAACTCTTCAGAAAAACGTCGAACTGAGCTCCACTATCGTCGAACTGAGCTCAGAGATTTGGACTTATACAGAAACAGAGATCGTCGATCTGAGCTCAACTATCGTCGAACTGAGCTCAGAGATTGAGAATCAAACTGGAGCCAAGATCGTCGATTTGAGCTCGAAGATCGTCGAATGGAGTTCGACAACTTGATGAAGTTGAGCTCAGAGATCGTCGAATGGAGTTCGACGATCCGTCGAAGTGAGCTCACCGATCGTCGAATGGAGTTCGACGATTCGTCGTACTGAGCTCGACGAAATGACTTAGTCTCCAGTAACTGAAAAACCTGGTCTTGAGGGCAGCTTCCAAACCTAACTTTTAACCCTTAGACTCAATTCTACTTGACCTTTAGATCTATACAATGAGGTCAAAACAGGTTTCCTAAGAGACATAGTGATCCTGACCCAAATCAGTAATAGGGTGTTCCAACAACTCGTATTGAGTAGTCAAGGTAGCCCGTATACGTGCGTGTAGGTTATGAATGTGTTGGGCAAAGGATTGTGCAAGATGACTTGCTTTGTATGTTGGAGGCAACAGAACCAAGTCAAGCGGCACAGGGGCCTTGTACCCGTGAATAATCTCATTGGGAGACATACCCGTGGACCTATTTTTTGAATTATTGTAGACCAATTGTGCATGGGGAAGACGTAGATCCCAAGTACTTTTGTGATCACTCTCCAAACATCTAAGAACATTCCCCAAGCTCCGATTAACCACTTTCGTCTGCGCATTGGTCTGTGGATGATAGGCGGCAAAAAACAATAATTTGGTACCCATTAAAACCCAAAGTGTTTTCCAGAAATAACTCATAAACTTGACATCTCTATCCAAGACTATTGTCTTCGGCACTCCACAGTGACTAAAGACTTCTTTAAAATACAATTTTGCAATGTGAGACGCGTCATTGGTCCTACTACACAGAATGAAATATGCCATTTTAGAAAACCTATCCACAACTACAAAAATAGAATCGTGACGGCGTAACGTGGAGGGTAGGCCTAGAACAAAATCCATACTCACGTCTTCCCATGGTGTGGAAGGGATAGACAAGGGTGTATGTAATCCTACGTTGGTTTTGGTCCCCTTGGATACCTGACAGGTACGACAGCTACTTACTACCCTTCCCACCATCGCCTTAAGTTTTGGCCAATATAAGTTCTCCTCAACCAGCGTAATGGTCTTGTCCCTACCAAAGTGGCCACTCAACCCTCCGCTATGTAGCTCCCAGATGATATGAAGTCGTAGAGATGACCGTGGGATACACAACCTCCCATGCCTAAATACATAGCCGTCCTTAATAATAAACACAGATATATTCGTGGGGGAACTATCCTGGGCAGATAAATATGACTCCCGAAAATCTGGGCAAGTAGCGTACTCATCATTAACTCGTTCAAATCCTACAACATTAACTTCCATAGTGGAAAGCAAGATGGTAAGGCGACTAAGAGAATCCGTGACTCGTTTGTCGGTACCCTTAAGGTGCTTGAGATTAAACGTGTAACCTTATAGGAAAGCTACCCACTTAGCGTGATGCGGGCTTATTTTATGCTGGCCATTGATGAAGCGCAAAGCTTCGTGATCGGAGAGGATCACAAACTCTTTGGAGAGGAGATAGTGCCTCCAATGGTGTAAACATCATACAACCGCATAAAACTCCCTATCGTAGTTCGAATAATTTAGCCTAGCACCCGATAACTTCTCACTAAAGTAACTGACTGGATGCCCCTCCTGACTCAAGACACCGCCTATTCCCACCCCAGAGGCATCACAAGTTAATTCAAAGACTTTGGTGAAGTCAGGTAGGTGTAAGACCGGGTCCTCAGTCATAAGTTTCTTAGTGCGTTGGAAGGCATGGGTGGCAGACTTCGTCTAGGTGAACTCTCCTTTCTTCATGCATTCAGTAATGGGGGCCATGATGCTACTGAAGTCCCGTATAAAATGGTGATAAAATGTGGCTAACCCGTGGAAACTACGCACCTCTCGTATAGTGGTCGGTTTGGGCCAGTCCTTAATGACTAGAGCTTTACTAGGGTCAACTCTGATGCCCTCTGATCTGACTATGTATCCTAAGAACTCCACTTCAGGGACATAGAAAGTGCATTTCTTAAGATTAAGGAATAATGTTTCCTTTCGCAGGGTGGAAAGAATCACTCTCAAATGGGAGATGTGCTCGGCAGTGGTGGTGCTATAAATCAATATGTCATCAAAATAAACTACCACAAACCTTCCCATGAATGGTTGAAAGACGTGGGCCATCATCCGAGAAAAGGTACTGGGTACATTGGATAGCCCAAAGGGCATCACAAGCCACTCGTACAACACATCCTTAGACTTAAACGCAGTCTTCCATTCGTCTCCCTCACGTATCCTGATCTGGTGATATCCACTCCGAAGATCTAATTTGGAGAATATGGTGGCGCTAGATAAGACATCTAAGAGGTCATCTAAATGCGTGATAGAGAACCTATACTTGATCGTAATCTTGTTGATATCCTGACTATCTACGCACATCCGCCACGTACCATCCCTCTTGGGAGCAAGCAAGGCTGGTACAGCACATGGACTCATGCTAGTCCTAATGAACCCCTTCTTCAACAGGTCCTCAATCTGGGTCTGTAACTCCTTGTGGGCAGCAGGATGGAGTCGATAATGGGGAAGGTTGGGTAAAGAGGACCCTGTGACGAGATCTATCGCATGCTGAATATCTCTAGGGGGGGGGTAATGACGATGGCAACTCCTTCGGGTACACATCCTTATATTTTTCCAACAGTGCCCGTAACTCTCTTGGCAGATCATCCAATACTCCAAAATCCGTCTTCACACTCAGAAGGACTAGTGCACACATCACTCCATCAAGAAATGGGTCCTTCACAAACTCCTTCCTACCAACTAGACTCAACGTCCTCCTCTCTACTGGGATATTGGTGTCCTTAGCCAAAACTTCTGGCTCCTGTGGGATGGTCGACCTCAAGGTAATGGTTTTGCCATTGAATTTAAATTCATACGTGTTGGCTCTACCAAAATGCATCACATCACGGTCATAGAGCCAGGGGCGGCCTAGTAACACATGACAAGCGTCCATTGACAGGACATCACACCATACCTCATCATTATACGATTTGAATTTGAGGGGGACCAGGCATCGCTTGGTAACCGGGACAGTGATCTTGCTTATCCAAGCTAACTGATATGGGGTCGGGTGTGGTTCCGTGGTCAGGGCCATACGGGTGACGGCGTTCTCAGAAATGACATTCACACAGTTACCACTATCGATAATCAACTTGCAGAGTTTCTCATTACTATTAAAAATCAGAGAAAATATGCTCATCCTCTTCTAATCATCTAACGGACGAGGAGTGGTCAAGATACAACGCATCACCATAAGGTAGTGATCGTCCTCTAAATCACTTGGGACCCCTTCTGGGACATTCTCCTCAGTAGCCTCATACACTAAATCAGCGGGATCAGTAGTCATCTCTAAGAGGGCTATGACCTTAGTCTTTGTCGGGCATTCAAAGGCGTAGTGACCTTGAATTCTGCAAGAGTAACATGTAGTGTTGGACATGCTAACCTTTCCTATAGGGATACGCTCACTCATGGGATTCCTAGTATTCCTAGCAGTGATCACTACAGACTTCGACTCAGTGGACCTAAACTTTCCCTTATCCGGATATGTGGAAGCAGATGCTCCAGCTGTGGACTTATTCTTCACATGGGAATAACGGGAGTGGGCCTTAGAGGCCAGATGTTTTTCAATGTCGAGGGCGGCATTGAAGGTCGTATTCAGGTCTGTATTACCATATCGCAAGAGATCCCTTTGAATCTCGGGTTGAAGCCCTTTACAAAATCTAGATAAGGTGACCTCGGGCATCTCCCTAAGATCACAACGTACCATACGGTACTTCAACTCTCCCATATATTCAACTACCAAATTTGAGCCCTGCCGCAGGGTGGCAAGCTCGTCGAACATCTGTGTTCGTTGGTACGCAGGGACGTACTGATCAGATAACAAATTTTTCATCACAGGCCATCCTATAAGTGGGACCCCATGCCCGGTTCCTAATTTCCGTTCCTCATTCAGCCAATATGTCTTCACACGATCCGTTAACTTCATCCTGGCAACTTGGACCTTTTGGAGGTCCGTAAGGTTGTGCCATTCGAAGTAGCATTCCATATCCACTATCGAGTAAGGAAGATCTGGGGATCACCCATACCATCGTAAGTGGGTGCATCGATCTTAATGGCTCTAGTAATGTCGAAGTCACGGTCTATATGACGTTTGTGACGGGGCACTCGGGGTGAATCCCCCACAGTCTCATTGTCGTTAACCGGGTGGTGACGGTTGGGCTGCCGCGCATTACCAGGTGGATGCGCTCTCTCTTGATTCAGTAAGATCTAGGCTAACATCAGTCTAATGTCCATAATCTCAGTATGTAGACCCTCTATGGACTCTGCGTGTGGATCATCATGCTCCCTATCATCCATTCTAGTCGTAGACAGAACAGTGTACTCCGATCCTAGTCTAGTGCGCATACAGGGTTACTAAATATTTTGAAAGACGATTTTTCCTAGGGCTGGTCCTAAAGTTAGAACAAGATATTTTTAAATTTTCCTGAAGTGATAGGAACGAGGAATGTTAAAATTTTTTTTTATATTTTCGCAGGAAAATAAAGATTTTAGACCGCTATTTGCAGACCAGGGAAATTTGTTTTTTGTTTTTTTATTAATTCGTGCCAACTAAAGAGAGCGAGGACGTTTGCAACATAGAAGTTGAAACGACCGCCTCTGATACCAAATTGACGTAGCATATGTCGCTAACGAAGATCTACACGAGAGACGACCCTAGTTTGCCATCAATGCACGCTTGATCCGCGGCACCTACCCAAGCATCTATCGCCACAATACGGTTCGACACTAACGCAACACATAAAACACAAAGGAGGAAGAATCGACTCTAAAATTACGATCAGAAAAGAGTTGTATTGTTCCCCAAAATTAACAAAAAGTTTTCCAATCCCTTTTGAGAACAAATCGTGGCTATAGGCCAAGATCCGCTCAAGCAAATAGGACCTACCCGATTCGGATTTGTAAAGAAATTCGTCAACAATGAAACGGCTCAGAAATTGCAAGCGTTATTATTCAAAACCACCGAAACAATGGTTGCTCAATCTCCACAAAACTAAAGCAAGAAAACACAAGAGAAGAGAGGAGTTGTTACCCAAATCGGATTCACCGTGCACACAAGATATGGTGGGAGAATCACTCTCTCCACGGATACATCGGTTTCACACCGAATAGGGCTGCAACCTTCTTCCTTGGAGTCACACTGAAGGAATCCACGCCGGAGTCGCACCAAAGAGGGGTGGAGGAAGCAAGAGATGGCTTCACACCACTTAGGGGGCGGCAAGGAGGAGTCCCTCTTGGCCGAAATTCTCCTTGGGAGTTTGTAGGGTTCAATTGCTTCTTGTCCATTAATTCTCATAAAAAGGTTTCCTTATATATGAGTTACAAACACATAGGAGTTACAAACACACATTTAACTGTCCAAAATGGAGATGACATCTCATCCATCCGGGTGGTTAATTACACACAAAATGTTTTAAATGTAGGAAAAAACAAATAAAGTCCACACATGAATATAAAATTATTATCCATGCATGGAATAATTTTATATTCTCAAATATAAAATATAAATAAAAATAACGTAACTAAGAGCATGATTTTAAAATGAATCTTCAAGTGGGCTTAGCACGCCGTGGACAGAGGTTGTAACGTTGCCTTCCGTTAGCGTCATCATGGCTCCTAAAGTCTTTATGCTATAGTGCCTCGGCACCCGGATCATCATCAAGTAGTGGCGGAGATGCCGCGGCATCAGAAGAAGACGAACCGATGACGTTCGATCTGTTTTAAGATGCGCACAAAAATCTGTTTTCTGCACACAGTAACATTCGAGGCCGTTTTCAGATATGATGCGACCAGATCCGGGCTTTTAACTAAAAATGAAAGTCATAGCCATTGGAAATACTTTTCCAACAAGGGGTTACACGCCTTCACCGGATTCCTATAGCCTCGGGAATCCCTGATCGAAGTTGCTATACAGTAATCATTCCTGCATATATAGTTCTCGTGTTTGTTTTGTATCGGCTTTGGGTTTGGTAGAGAGATTGTAGTACATTAACGTTAATATTTTGTTGAATTTAGTATATAAGTAATTGTGATAAAATATGTTAATGACGTTTGTTGGATAGATCCCTAATGAGCAAATGGTGTAGTAAAGTGTACTTGATCGAGGTGATTTGGTGGAGGTTAGTGAACGAATGGATTGACGAGTTGAGATGGTAGGAAGGGCTTAAATATGTGAATCTATAGGGATGTACTTGATAATGGTAATATAATGAATAATGATGAGGTTGACTTGAAGTTTGCTATACATAATTTGTAGTAATTGCGATGAACAAATGGTTGATGGATTTTAGTTGGTAGATCCATATGTACATGAATAGTTCAAACTTGATAAAAGAATTGTAACCAGTGATGTTAAAGTCATGTGATCATAGTATACATGTAATTATGATAACCAAATGATTGGTGAATATGTGTGGAGTACCATTATGTTGATGGTGAACCCTTGGTGTTGGATGCACAAAAATGTGGAAGGGTTGACAGTGCGTGTGTGTTGCCGCACTGGAATTATGTATTGGTAAGAGACTTGGTGTGGAGCTCTTGCATGCTGTTGAGCACGAAATGTGAATAATATAAAGGGGGCTCAATGTGGAGCCCCGTATATGAAATTCATGTGGTGTGAGTCAACACGCGGTGTCGTAATCCTGGGTTAAGGATAGTGTGGCAGGTCTATAGGCTCGCCAGTCGTCACAACGACGGGAGTTGGCAGTTAGACTGGGACGGTTGGGCCTTGGTACTCAGTGCTTACTTCCCGAGGCACCCTCCGTGCTATTCAGTGGTTGGCCTTGGTCCTTTGGTGATACGCTCCCAGAGGCACCTTCCACGCCACAAGATAGGCTAGTTGGGTTGGGCTCTTGGTGCACATCTAACCGAGACCCCTTCTGAGCCGTAGTACGCATGTGAGCTCCGCTGTTGTGTTCTTAGCATTGAGGCGTACATAGGCCTAGGCTTGATTAGGTGGATGCCCGCCTAGTAGTGGAGATGACCGCTCTATTATCACCGCCTGGCCACGACGGTTGATGCTTGAGAGGTTAACTACCTACTCGAAAAGTGGGAACTACAAGTCTATGTCGACATAGCAGTTGCATGTGCGTGATCATGGGTGAGTCATTACATTGCATTTATGACATTACATTACATTGCATACATAAGATCCTCATCATATAAGTTTGTATGGGCACTATTATATGATGAGTTACTTTACTGCTACGCCGATCCTCAACTTATATGTCTGTATGGGTATTCATATAAGTTGAGTTACTTTCTGTTGTAGCTTTACATTTTTCATATACTACTGTAGATGATAGAACTGCTAGAGTAGATTGTTTACTCATTTATTATACTGCTGATATACTTGATATTGCTCACTCTATACCACCTGTTTGTACTACTATTTTATTTATATATATTGTACCCTTGTTCTTTTCTCCGCCTGGTGCCGAGGAGTTGTCGGGAGAGCGAATGTGATAATCGCTTAGACTTATGACTAACATTTGCTACGTCTTCCTTTTTACGAGGAAACCCCACAAACAGAGCAACAGGTTATACATCAGGACAGCCAGGCCAGGACGACAGGGCCTGAAGGGACGGTGTCGTCGCTACCATCAATGATTGATGTGAGTTTTGAGAGACTCGTGATGTAGCCCTTTGGGCAAGTTTTACTCGTACTATGATATTATAGAAGCTTGTTGTAGCTTCTTTTTCTTGATGTACTTTTTGAACTATTTTACTTATGTGTGGATTGACTTCTGTTTTATATTCTTGGTTGGGTTGGCATTGGTTGATATTAGTTATAGCCGGCAGGATAGGCGTCTTGTGGTACAGGTTAGCCCGTCTGCTAACGATACCGCAAGGCGACTGTTCTGGCCATAAGACTACCCTCATGCCATGTTTTGTGTTCCGGGAGGGGGGTCTTATAAATGATATCAGCTTGCTACAATCCTGAAGTAAAGAAGTCATTCAAAAATGGTGCCACCCCCGTTCAATTAGTCAGTTTGGGGACAAACTAAGTTAGCGGAAGCAGTGGTGTGCCCATATGTAATTCACACTAAGTATGTCCAATTTTGACCATATGATTAGCCAACCTGACCTTAGGTTCGTACCTTTATATGTCGACCTCCTAAAGATTGGATGATCCCAAGTATGTAAAACTATTGTATAAAGTCCTGCGAGACCCCCTACGGGCAAGAACTTTTGTTTATAGTGGATTTTGAATCTAGTAGAGATAGTAGACATGGCAGATTCCCTAGGACAACCACTTTTGTTTATAGCAGACTCGAGCTTGGCTGAGATAATAGATATCATAAAGTGGTTGGAAGTGGATCTTTTGGATGATCAGACAAGTGTTAAGAGACCCGCTGAAGGAGTAATAGAAGCAGGACCCAGCTTCAGGATGAGGACTATGAGGAAGAAATTCACACGTTATAAGCATTCGTCCTTAGTCTGCCTAAGTTTGTTTTAGGAATCTGGCCTGAGCCTTTACAGTTTTGATACTTGGGCATAATGGTTAGTGAGAAATTAGCTTATACTCTATTCGATACCGGTGCCACACGCTCGTTTTTGTCGGCAGATTTTGTTAAAGACCTAGAAGGAGTGCAATACTTCACTGGTATTGCTCGGAGAGTACGCCTCCTAGATGGCTTTGAGATGACTGCAACCACCAAGTGCGAATTGGAGATACTCCTTGGGGGAAAGACCTTTGATACACCCGCAATAGTTTTGAGGATGCCAAAATTCGATCTCATTCTGGGCATGGCGTGGGTTCATTGGCATTACATAATAATTAATTGCGCGGAGAAGCGAATTTACTTGAGACATGGGGACACTGATGTCATTTTTCAAGGTATAAGATTCGCACCACGTTTGTTATTATCTTTGATTAGAACCTTGAAAGCTCATACGAGGGGGATGAAGTCTACATGATATGTTTCGATTTGAAAAAGAAGACAATAGATATGAAGGATATGCGAGTGGTGCGGGAATTTCCTGAGGTATTTCCTGAGAAATTGCCAGGACTCCCCCGTACAGAGAGGTGTATTTTCAAATTAAGCTAGTACCGGGTGCCAAGCCCGTCTCCAGGACCCCTTATCGTATGGCCCCAAAGGAACTCGCAGAGTTTACAGTTCAGTTGCAAGAACTTGTGGAATCGGGATTTGTTCGCCCCAGCTCATCACCTTGGGGCCCTGTTCTGTTCGTTAATAAGGATGGAACCTTACGATTATGCATAGACTATCGGGAGATCAATCGAATGACGATGCAGAACACTTATCTGCTACCACGGATCGACGAGTTTCTCGATCAATTGGTAGGAGTGCATTGGTTTTCCAAGCTGGATTTGCGCTTGGGATATTGTCAGTTGAGGATATATGAGGAGGACATTCAAAAAACAGCTTTTAGCTCAAGGTACGGCTTGTACGAGTTCACCATGATGCCGTTTGGGCTCACAAATGCCCCTTCAGCTTTCATGAGCCTGATGAACAAAGTGTTTGAGCCTTATTTAGACAAAGTGCGTGCCATGAAGGAATGGTCACCCTTGAATTCAATGGCCGATGTACGAAGTTTCCTTGGACTTGTCGGGTATTATCGCAAGTTTGTGAAGGGATTCTCAAAGATTGCCCTTCCTTTTACTACTCTGACAAAGAAAGGTGTGTCATATGAGTGGACACCCCAGTGTGAAGCTGCGTTCCAAGAACTGAAGGATAGACTTACTACCACACCCATACTAGCCCTTCCATCCGTGAAGGAAGGATTTCAAGTTTACACTAACATATCATATTAAGGGATGGGAGCAGTATTGATGCAGCGCAGACATGTGATTGCTTATGCTTCGAGAGAGCTGAAGAAGCATGAGGTCAACTATCCAGTACATGATCCAAAATTGGGAGTAGTGGTATTCGCCTTAAAGGTTTGGAGACACTATCTATATGACGTCCACTGAAAAATCTTTTTGGACCACAAGAATTTAAAGTACGTTCATACTCAGAAGGAACTGAACCTGAGACAGCGGCGATGGCTAGACTTTTTATGTGATTATGAGTTCACCTTGAACTACAACCCCGGAAAAGCAAATTCCGTAGCTGATGCTTTGAGCAGGAAGGTACCGGAATCGAGCCCTGAGTCCTGATTGATGAGTATGGAATTAGCTCAGATGCTCGAAGAGATGGACATTACCCTGGTACATAAAGACCATTTGGAAGGGTATACAAAGTACTTAACCGCGATGAACATAGTCTGTGATATTCAAGACCAAATCTGGGCAGAGCAAGGAAAGGATGCTGCTCTGGTCCTAGTGTTCAAGTCAATAGAAGATGGGTCTACTGACAAGTATTCCCTAAAAGACGGCCTCGTTCATCTCCGTGGCCGACTTTACATCCCCAAAGACGGTAAAATTCGGGAAGATATCTTGAGAAAGGCACATTGCTCTCAATATTCGGTGCATCCTGGATTGCCAAGATGTACGCCGACCTGCGGAAGACCATGTGTTGGCCGGGAATGAAGAGGGATGTCAGATATTTTGTTACGCACTACGAGTCCTATCAAAGGGTGAAGGCGGAATGCAAGAGCCCCGGTGGATTATTACGGTCATTGCCCATCCCCGAGTGGAAGTTCAAGGATGTCTCCATGGACATCGTCCACGGATTGCCTCGCTCACACTCAGGGAATGATTCCGTTTGGGTAATCATTGACCACCTGACAAAGGTATCCAGGTTTATTCCTATGAAGAAAGAAGCTAATGTGGATGTTTTGTTACGCCTCTTTATGGACCAGTTTGTACGGTAACATGGCGTGCTAAAGATAATTATTTCTGACCGGGATGGTCGTTTTACCTGTAAAGAATGGAAGGCCGTACAGGCGTATTTGGGTTCACTCCTTACCTTCAGCACAGCCTTTCATCCTCAGACAGACGAGCAGTCTAAGAGGACCATTAGAACTTTGAAAGATATATTGAGGTTGTGTGTGCTAGATAGAGGAGAGCCATGGGAAAGGCTTTTACCCCTGGTAGAATTCTCATACAACAGTCACCAGGACAGTATCAGGATGGCACCCCATGAAGCCCTTTACGGAAGAAGGTGTAGAACCCCCTTGTCATGTGTGCAAGATGAAGACCCTAAGGTTTTGGGAATTGAGTACATCGATGATACTGATGCCATTGTTAGATTAATACGGGACCGCATGCTTGAGGTTCAAAGTCGGCAGGCTAAATATTATAATGCAAAACACCGAATGGTGGAATTTCAAGTGGGTGGAAAAGTGTTCCTGAAGATCCGGCCGATGTATGGAGTGTCACGGGTACGTGGTGTGAAGAAGCTCAGCACAAGGTACATTGGGCCTTATACTATATTGGAAATGATTGGCCCTTTGGCCTATGGGTTGGAGTTACCGCCAGAGCTGGAGAATCTTCACGACGTATTCCATGTGTCGTCACTCCGGAAGGAATTGTTGCGACCCGATCAACATATCCCCACCACTGATGGAGCAGTAGCAACAGATAGATCAGTACGACTAGAGCCGGTGCAGATAGTGGACACCGAGACAAGGAATTTACTATGCAAGAGTGTTCCTTTGGTAAAGGTGTTGTCGTCTAATCATGGGAAGTAAGAATTTACTTGGGAGCCGGTGGGCTTGATCCGGAAGCACTACCTGGAGTTGTTTCCCCAAGGTAACATTTATAAAGCATAATATATTTCCTTGATTTATTTCCCCCACAACCTTAGCCTAATTTCAGGGACGAAATCTTTTATTTTATTTATAGGATTTGTAACGTCCCATTTTGTGCCAGACCCCTCACGCGTGTCTTGAGTCAAGAAAATTGACTCAAGTTCAGGGAGCGTCGAGTGAGTCGACCAGACTAAACGACTAGATCAGGAATTAACTTAGAAAATTCTGGCAGGTTAGGCGTTGAGTGTGTTGAGTGGACTCAACACACTCAATGCCAATTAACTTACAGAAATTTTGGCGGGATAGGCGTCGAGAGTGTTGAGTGGACTCAACACACTCGATGCTATTTGATTTTGAAATCTTGGCGGTTAGGCGTCAATAGCGTTGAGTGGACTCAATGCACTCGACACAATTTAACTTAGTTTATTTTGGCGGGTTAAGGCATAGAGAGCGTTGAGTGAACTCAATGCTCTCGACTCCATATAACTTGGCATGTTTCTAGCGGTTAAGGCGTTGAGAGTATTGAGTGGACTCAACGCTCTCGAGTTGAGTGGACTCAATTCTCTCGACGCCATATAACTTGACATGTTTCTGGCAATTAATGCATTGGGAGCAATGAGTGGACTCAACGCTCTCGACGCCATATAACTTGGAGTTTCTGGTGGTTAAGGAGTTGAGAGCATTGAGTGCGCGTTGATTGCACTCAATGCTCTCGACGCCATTTAACTTAGAATGTTTTCGGCCCGATTTCCTACTGAACCGGATTTTTCGGGAATTGCACCAAATCGACTTAATTGGGTCGTGTCCTTTCAAAATGACTAACTTAAAGCAATATTAGGCGGTCCAATGTTAGGCCGACACATGGCAAGCAGTTACCCTAATTCCTTGTTATAAAAGGAACATGCGAAAAACCCTAGCCGTCTTGTTTTACTAGTTGCCGATCAGTTGTCTTTACCGAGCGGTTACTGTATGACCCTGACAGAAGCGGAACAGCGACAAGATCGCCATAGTAGTCTTTCCCTCTCTCTTCCCGTAAAGAACAATACTAGCAAGGGGAAAGATGCCGCCAAGGAGAGTGACGAGATGCATTGCTGGAAACGCCAGAAATGAGGTGAGCTTCCTACCCTCTCCCTTGGTTCTAGATCTCT
The DNA here is from genome assembly GCA_039583875.1 of Platanthera guangdongensis. Classification (NCBI taxonomy): domain Eukaryota; kingdom Viridiplantae; phylum Streptophyta; class Magnoliopsida; order Asparagales; family Orchidaceae; genus Platanthera; species Platanthera guangdongensis. Next base: position 139,920,901 of record CM077147.1, read on the forward strand.
AGTTATTCCTAGGAGAGATATCGTCTCAAAAGAGTCTTGATTTGCGAGAAGAAAGTTTCTAGAAAGAGGCCATGTTAAGACTTGTATCCTAGGAATTACAGTCTTCAACCTTTCCTCACTTCAAATGAAGTTCGTGGACTGGTTTCGTGAATTGAAGTGGCCATATAAGGGTGAATAAGGGAGAAGAAATTCTGGATGTTATTTGAAAAGTTTGGTTGGAGGAAGAAGACGAACCGATGACGTTCGATCTGCTTTAAGATGCGCACAAAAATCTATTTTCTGCGCGCAGCAACATTCGAGGCCGTTTTCAGACATGATGTGGCTAGATCTGGTCTTTTGACTAAACACGAAAGTCGTAGCCCTTAGAAATACCTTTCCAACGAGAGGTTACACGCCTTCACCGAATTCTTGTAGCCTCGGGAATCCCCAATCGAAGTTGCTATACAGTAATCATTCCTGCATATATAGTTTTCGTGTTTGTTTTGTATCGGCTTTGGGTTTGGTAAAGAGATTGTAGCACATTAATATTAATGTTTTGTTGAATTTAGTCTATAAGTAATTGTAATAAAATATGTTAATGACGTTTGTTGGATAGATCCCTAATGAACAAATGGTGTAGTAAAGTGTACTTGATCGAGGTGATTTGGTGGAGGTTAGTGAACGAATGGATTGACGAGTTGGGATGGTAGGAATGACTTAAATATGTGAATCGATAGGGATGTACTTGATAATGGTAATACAATGAGTAATGATGAGGTTGACTTGAAGTTTGCTGTACATAATTTGTAGTAATTGCGATGAACAAATGGTTGATGGCTTTTAGTTGGTAGATCCATATGTACATGAATAGTTCGAACTTGGTAAAAGAATTTGTACAACCTTGGTCTCGTAGGAGGCCTTTCCAGCAGCTGTGACCCAGAGAAGCTGGCGAGAGGTACTTGATAGACGAGTGGAACCAAGTGGTCCACTCGCAGGGGGCAAGACGGGGGTTCTCTGTAGTAGGCGAGACGCCCTTTGGGGTCGCGAGCTTGGCCCTAGAAGGCGAGATGGCCTATGGGGCGAGAGGCCGGCGAGACGAACAGGTGAGATCGTCTCGCCCTCCAGTCATTTTCCCCACTCGCCACATAGGAGGAAAGATGTTTTTATCTTTTTACCCCCAAGGGGGATTTTACTGTTCTGCCCCAGGTAATTTTACACTTCTACCCCTGGTGGTCTGCATATATCTCTTCAGGACAGCGGAGTTTGGCTGTTGGCAGACCCGACCCAAGGTATTTTGGTAATTTCAGGTCGGTTCAGTATGGATATTTGCAGATCAAACTCAGAGGCATATAAATAGACCGACAAGGTGCATGGAAGAGGTTGTTGAACCTTTCCATATTCTTCCTCACAGGCACCTAGCTCAACATTGGCTAGGGAAGGGAAGGAGTTCAGTTTATTCCAGGTAAGAGGTGAGACATCCGAGCTGAGACCCCTCGGTCTGTTTCTAGGTCTACAACTCACGTCGGTAGGGTGGTTCAAGAGGAGTAGGTGTGGGCTGCAACCTCTGGTCCGAACTCTAGGTGGAATCAGGTAGCTGGTTCCAACATTTTTTGGTGTGGTGAGCATGGACTGCAGCCCTCAGAGAAGAATATTGAGCAACCACATGACGGGAGGTCATGGAGAAGGAGACGGAGATGTGTCGGATAACCCAGGAGGATTCGTTGGAAGGGAAGAGTTCATGGCGTCAATCAAATGCATCATGGACTTGCTGCAAGGGATCTCGCGATAGGGGGATTGTTCAACCCCGCTACCTCAGGTGCCTGCTCTCACGCTGCAAGAAGAGCTCGTCTCAGTGCGAGTGGTAGAAGATGCCCCGGGGAGGTGACCGGGGAAGGAAGTGATGGTGTAAGGAGGCGGGCGAGTCATGGCGGGAAGGGAGCTATTCCACAGCCCGGCGAGCACCGTCTCGCCTGGGGAGGTCGTCGCATGAGTAGGGGCGGAGAGACCAGTGGCGAGAGGGTCGCCTTTTTGCGAGTTGATCCTATCGGCTCCCATCCCAGAAGGGTTCCGGGAACTCGAGATGAACTATTATGTGGGGAAAGATGATCCTCTCCATCACTTGTAGTTGTTCTAGGACGCTGTCTCGATCAGGCCCATGACAGACGCGTTCAAATGCCGCCTTTTTGCCATCACTCTGAAGGATAAGGCCAGGGACTGGTTTCACCAGCTCCCAACGAGCTCGTTATACTGCTTTGAGTACTAGAGCAGGAGTTTTCAGCTACGATTCTAGACTTCAAAGAAGAGGAAGAAGAACCCAGAGTCGATCTTTTTGATTAAGCAGAGGGTGAACGAGTCCCTAGCTCAATATGTAGACAGATTTCAGGAGTAGATCTTGGATATTCAGGATGTTCCTGGATTCTCCCTCCAAATGGCCTTTACCGTGGGGCTACAGGAGGTCTTCTTCAAGATGAGCCTCACTCGAAAGGCGCCTCTGTCGTTCGAAGGGTTGATGGAGAAGGATGCGAAGAAAATAGCTATGGAGGCAGTGAATCCAGCTTTCACAAAAAGCTTGCAAGGCTAACGGAGGTGGAATCGAGAGAATCAGGAGGGAGACAGCAGGAGGTGAGGAGAAGGGAAGAGCCGAGGGCGCTGGAATATCAGTAGTTGGGATGGAGGCAGCAGGGAGGCCTTGTCCAAGGACAAGGGAGAGGATTTCCCCAGGGGGGAAGGAATCAACCGGGATGACCTGGAATATTTCACCAGTAAGGGTGGGGGTACGGTCATAGACCACCCCTACCCCCACCGCAACAAGCTATGATAATCGGTCGAGGGAGAGGTAGAGGCCGGGAGAGAGGAAGAGCAGGAGCAGGAGCTTGGAGGAGGAGAAATCCTCAAGAAGGGAGACAGGGGGGGGGGGGAGGTAGCCTTGCCATACTGTGACTTCCACGAGGAGGAGGGTCACGCAACGGCTACCTGCCTAGAATTCTTGGAAATGAGAAGAGCTAGAGGAGCAGGAGAGCAGCAGAGGCCGGTGCGAATAGAGGAGGTGACTGGAACTAGAGAGGAAGATCGATGGGTGGATCGAGCAGATGTAGGAGACTGAGGGGGGATTGGAGTAATCCATGGGGGGTGGGGGGTGGGGATCGAGGTTGCCAAAAAGGCGAGCCTTCATAATATGTACCGTCGAACCATAACCTCGATGTCACAATCTCCTCCCCCGGATGAGAAGATCATATTTTCGAGAAAGGACATGCCAGACCATGAGGACCTCTTCTGTGAAGCACTGGTGATCCGAACCGCCATTGAGAACTTCACAGTATCGCGAATCCTGGTGGACAAAGGGAGCTCAGTGAATGTTATTTTCAAAAAGGCATTTAACGAGATAAGGGTGGAGGCCCGGAGGGTGCTGGCGGTAGATGGACCATTGTTTGGATTCTCAGGAGAGAGGAAAGAAGTCGAGGGGGGAGCGGGACTCCAGGTAACCCTGGGGGGCTATCAAGAAACTGCCGCTTTGTCATAATGGATGCCCCCAGCAGTTACAACGCTATTTTTGGATGCCCCTTGATCAGTGCTTTTAGATGTGTTCCGTCATATTTTCACCAGTGCTTGAAGCTCAACTCCGGAGGTACCCAAATCAGAGTACGAGGAGATCTGAAGGCGGCCAGGGAATGCTACGTGATGACGGTGAACACCATCTCATGGCAGGAAGAGGCTGAGGAGATGGAAAAGAGGATGGAGCGATGGCAGCAGGAGCTTGGTGGCGAAGTAGAGGAGAAAGGAGAAGAAGAGTTCAGAGGAGAGGGGGAAGTGGAGATGGTAGGAGGCATTGCGGTGGAGCCAGAAATGGCAGGAGAGAAGGACAGAGAGATGGGGATGGTAGAGGAGAGAGAAGAAGAAGAGGTCGGAGGAGAGGGGAAAGTGGAGATGGTAGGAGGCATTGCGGTGGAGCCAGAAATGGTGGGAGAGAAGGATAGAGAGATGGGGATGGTAGAAGAGAGAGAAGAAGAAGAGTTTGGAGGAGAGGGAGAGGAGGAGATGGTAGGAGGCATTGCGGTGGAGCCGAAAATGGCGGGAGAGAAGAATGGAGAGATGGAGGTGGAAGAGGAGGGGGAGTCGAAGGAAGACAGAAGGAGGAGGAAAGAAAAGAGAAAGATGGAGGAAGCAGGAGGGTCACCCGGGGGGGAGGCCGGCTGGGAAAAATAAGAATCTTACTACTGGAAGGAGAGAACACTAGCAAGCAGGAGATGGAGAAGCTTTGGTAGAAAATGGTGGTGACTGTCACGGAGGACAAGGCCAAAGAATATGATGTGCTGGGAGATCAGGAGGGAGAGGAGGAACCGTCAAGGCTGAAGGCAGCTGTGGAGTACTAGAGATGGAGATCCTCACCAAAGAAGGAAGGAAAGAGAAGATAAATGTTAATGGCGAGCTCAGCCCGGAAGACTAGAAGGAGATCAAGGCATGCATACAAAGGAACATTGACATCTTCGCTTGGAGTGAGGCTGACATGCCAAGGGTCGATGCGGATGTGGCCTGCCACCATCTCAACCTCGACCCCAACACTCGCCCAGTGCAATATAAGAAGAGGGCCATCGCCTCTAAGATCGCCAGACCCATTAGAGAGGAGGTAGAAAAGCTACTAAAGGCAGGGTTTGTGTCTGCCTGTAAGTATCCGGGGTGGGTGAGCAGTGTTGTAATGGTTAAAAAGGGGGAGGGTAAGTGGAGAATGTATGTAGATTTCTCTCTTTTAAATAAAGCGTGCACTAAGGATTGTTACCCCCTGCCTCGAATCGACGAGCTGGTTGACTCAGCCGTTGGTTTCTCACTTATGAGTTTTTTAGATGCGTTTTCAGGATATCATCAAATATGCATGCACCCTCTGGACGTCAAGGATGTCACCTTCGTCACGGAGGATGGGTGCTTCTATTTTAATATTATGCCCTTTGGGGTGAAAAATGCGGTGGCAACCTACCAAAGAATGATGGATCGAATCTTCCGATAGAGAAAGGGAAGGAACCTCGAGGTTTTTATGAATGACCTGATGATCAAAAGTCGGGACCTCAGATCTCATTTTTCAGATCTTGAGGAAACCATTGGAACCTTAAGAAAATATAAAATGAGGCTCAACCCCCTGAAATGTGTTTTTGGAGCCAATAAGGGAAAGTTCCTCGGGCATCTTCTCACCCCATCCGGAGTAGAACCCAATCCCGATAAGGTGAAGGCAATTCTAGAACTAGAGTCTCCCAGAAATGTCAAGGAAGTTCAACGTCTCACCAGCAAGCTGGCCGGGATGAGTAGGTTTCTCTCTAGAGCAGGGGATAAATGCTCGCCTTTCTTCCAGACGTTAAGAGGGGGCAAGAAGTTTGAATGGAGCCCTGAATGCATGAAGGCTTTTCAGGCTCTTAAGCAGCAGCTCACCCAGACGCCTCTACTCCAGGGGCCAAGAAAAACGGAGGTCTTGTTCTTATACTTAGGAGTAGGGACTGGGGCAGTGAGTTCGGTTCTCATACGAGAGGAACGAAAAAAGCAATTCCCGATCTATTACGTGAGCAGGGTCCTAAATAAGGCGGAGCTAGGGTACCCCATCCTTGAAAAACTAGCATTTGCCCTCATCATATCGGCCAGGAAGCTTAGGCCATATTTTCAGGCTTACACTATTCAGGTGGTGACGGATGACCCCCTCTGTTGCATCTTGTAGGGGGTGGAGCACTCTGGGAGGCTGGCCAAGTGGTCGATAGAGCTTAGTGAATTCGACCTCGCTTTTATTCCTCGGCTTGCCATCAAGGCACAGGCGGTGGCCGACTTCCTAGTGGACTACATAGTTGAGGTCTAAGAGGCTGAAGCATCCCCTCAAGCGGCTTGGAAGATGATGGTAGATGGGGCGTCAGGAAGAAATTCCTTTGGAGGGGGAATGATCTTGGTAAGTCCAGAGGGGACCAAGATTGAGCAGGCCTTGAAGATCCACTTCACGATCACCAACAACCAAGCGGAATATGAGGCGATCATCGTAGAGCTCAGGTTAGCTCGGGAGCCGGGCATACAAGATATTGAGGTCATGACAGACTCCATGGTGGTCGCATGCCAGATCAAAGGGGAGTTCGAAGAAAGGGAGCCCACCCTCCAGCTGTACCTAGGGAAGGTCAAAGACATCATCAGGCAGTTCCGAAGCTTTTCAATTCGGCACGTCCCGAGGGAGGAGAGTACTCAGGCTGACCAACTCGCCAAGTATGGCCCTCGAGCCGGAGGAACGATGACAGAGCTTTTCAGGCCGTCCATAGAAGAGGGAGAACTCATGGAGATAAGCCAGCAATGATCTTGGATGTACCCCTTCATCACCTTTTTGACCTCGGGGCAACTGCCCGCGGGCAATCTCGATAAGAAGCGTGCCAGGTACAAATCGGCATACTACCTGCTAAAAGATGGGGCTTTGTACCGTAAGACACTGTCGGGTCTGCTGGCTCGATGTGTGTCAGAGGAGGAGGTTCCAAGGGTTCTGGAAGAAATTCACTCAGGAGAATGTGACAGTCACTCAGGAAGCCAGACTTTGGAGGGGAGAGTGCTGAGGCAGGGGTACTTCTGGCCTACCCTCAGGAAAGATGCAGAGGAGTTCACAAAAAGATGTCAAAAGTGTCAGGAGTTCGCCCCCCTCCAACTCCTTCCAACTTAGAGGTTACGAACCATCACGGCTCCCTGGTCCTTCGTTATATGGGGACTAGATCTGGTGGGTCCTTTTCCCCAGGCAATTGGCCAAAGGAAATTTTTGCTGGTCATGGTGGACTACTTTTCAAAATGGCTGGAGGTGAAGGCGTTGGCCAAGATGACTTCACAGGTGGTCAAAAATTTCATATGGGGAGAGATTATCTGCCGGTATGGGCTACCAATGGCCATCGTGACTGATAACAAGCCACGGTTTGCTCATAGGGAAATCATCGACTTCTACATCCGGCTGGGCATAGACCTCCATTTTGCCTCGGTTCATCACCCGCAGAGCAATGGACAGGTGGAAGTAGCAAATAAGATCATTATTAACCTTTTGAAGAATAAAGTGAATAACCTGAGAGGGAGCTAGGTGGAACAGCTCCCTTCAGTCCTCTGGGCATTGAGAACCACACCAAACACCGCCACAGGAGAGACCCCCTTTAAGCTCTTTCATGGCTCGGAGGCTGTCATACCAATAGAGTTCGAGGTCACATCACCAAGAATAGCCGTTGTAAGAGAGGGAGATGAAGGATAGATGACAGTGAACGTGGAAGAGCAAAAACTCTCTCTTGGTCTCGTGGAAGAACTCAGGGATTTGGCGATGATCTGATAGGAGGAGGTCAAGCGCCGGATGGCGAGATACTTTGATAAGCATATAAGGATCAAGCAGTTCCAGAAGGGTGATCTGGTTCTCAAAAAGGTGGATGCAGCAGGTAGAGGGGCCTCCATAGGAAAGCTCAATCCAAATTGGGAGGTCCTTTTATAATAAAGGATGTCTTGAAGTCGGGAGGGTACCACCTCCAGGATGTGGACGGGGTATCCCTTGATCATGTCCGAAGTGGCGATGACTTAAAAAGATTTTATCCATAACACTCTTTGTTCATTGCATTTTTTATTGTTCAGTACTTGCAATTTTGATGTGACCCTCTGATATGATGGAATTACAGGTGTCTCTTTTCATTATATTAAAGGTGAAATGGCTGCATGGAGACCCCGAGCAGACCCGCTGACCAGGCTCTCATCTAGCTGGCAGGGCTGTAGGCTCACTCGGTGGTTGGAGATGGTTTGGAGAGGAGACCACGAGTAGACCCGCTAACCAGGCTCTCATCTAGCTGGCAGGGCTGTAGGCTCACTCGGTGGTTGGAGATGATTTGGAGATGAGACCCCAAGCAGACCTGCTGACCAGGCTCTCATCTAGCTGGCAGGGCTGTATGCTCACTCGGTGGTTAGAGATAGTTTGGATAGGAGACCCCGAGCAGACCCACTGACCAGGCTCTCATCTAGCTAGCAGGGCTGTAGGCTCACTCGGTAGTTGGAGATGATTTGGAGAAAAGACCCCGAGCAGACCCGCTGACCAGACTCTCATCTAGCTGGCAGGGTTGTAGGCTCACTCGGTGGTTGAATATGATTTGGAGAGGAGACCCCAAGCAAACCCACTGACCAGGCTCTCATCTATCTGACAGGGCTATAGGCTCACTCGGTGGTTGGAGATGATTTGGAGAGGAGACCACGAGCAGAATCGCTGACCAGTCTCTCATCTAGCTGGTAGGGCTGTAGGCTCACTCGGTAGTTGGAGATGATTTGGAGAGGAGACCCCAAGTAAACACGCTTACCAGGCTCTCATCTAGCTGGCAGGGCTGGTGGCTCACTCGGTGGTTGGAGATGGTTTGGAGAGGAGACCCCGAGCAGACCTGCTGACCAAGCTCTCATCTAGCTGGCAGGGCTGTAGGCTCACTCGGTGGTTGGAGATGATTTGGAGAGGAGACCCCGAGCAGACCCGCTGACCAGGCTCTCATCTAGCTGGCAGGGCTGTAGGCTCACTCGGTGGTTGGAGATGATTTGGAGAGGAGACCGCGAGCAGACCCGCTGACCAGGCTCTCATCTAGCTGTCAGGGTTGTAGGCTCACTCGGTGGTAGGAGATGATTTGGAGAGGAGATCCCGAGCAGACCTGCTGACCAGGCTCTCATCTAGCTGACAAGGCTGTAGGCTCACTCTATGGTTAGAGATGGTTTGGAGAGGAGACCCCGAGTAGACCTGCTGACCAGACTCTCATCTAGCTGGCAGGGATTTAGGCTCACTCGATGGTTGGAGATGGTTTGGAGAGGAGACCCCGAGCAGACCCGCTGACCAGGCTCTCATCTAGCTGGTAGGGCTGTAGGCTCACTCGGTGGTTGGAGATGGTTTGGAGAGGAGACCACGAGCATACCCGCTGACCAGGCTCTCATCTAGCTGGCAGGGCTGTAGGCTCACTCAGTGGCTGGAGATGGTTTGGAGAGGAGACCCCAAGCAGACCCGCTGACCAGGTTCTCATCTAGCTGCCAGGGCTGTAGGCTCACTCAGTGGTTGGAGATAGTTTGGAGAGGAGTCCCCGAGCAGACCCGCTGACCAGACTCTCATCTAGCTGGCAGGGCTGTATGTTCACTCAGTGGTTGGAGGTGATTTGGAGTGGGGACCCCAAGCAGACCTGCTGGCCAGTCTCCCACCTAGCTGGCAGGGCTGTAGGCTCACTCGGAGGCAAGTCAAGTGGTAAGAGCTCGCGAAGAAAGGTGTCCATATTTGTCAGAGAACTGGTAGAGAATTCTTAGGAAAAGGAAAGATTGGAGGCAATGCAAGAGAGAATGGGCATTCCAGGCTGACACTCGGAGAGGAAGGTCTCGCCTGCCGCGAGCGGGTATTCACTGTCAAGGGCACATGTCTCGCATAAAATGGGGAGAATTTATTGCAAGCAGTAGTCTAGTCCCTAGGTCCTACTCACGCGGGGTACGTCTCACGGCGAGACGAGAGTACAAGGGCAATTTGTCCCGTGCTCGGCGGAGGTGAGGAGAAGGCCAATGGCTAGCGCTCTAAACTAACTATCAAGCAAAACGACAATGGGTAAAGCGCAATAAAATAAAAGAGCGAAAGGTTATAACAAAAAATCCCCTCAGGTTATAATATATGAAAGAACTAGTGCCTAAACACCTAGGGGGGGGGGTGAATAGGTGCACTTAATATTTTTAAACCTTTGAGGCAGAAATACAGTACAGTAATTGCTATTCACAGCACAGATAACACAGCAATCACACAAGCATACAATCACAGAGAGCACACATGATTTATAGTGGTTCCCCAAGGTCTGAGTACATCCACTTCCCCCCTTCGCCTATCTAGTAGTGTACTAGATTCGGCATAACTTCTCCACTTCTCCTCAGATCCTCAGATCTTGCAACTCAGAACCCCAAATAGGTTCCTACAACTCAGAGTGATCCTACTCCTACAACTCAGGCACAAAAGCCCTACCACTCAGTCTTCACCAAGACCTACACTCAGCCTTCAACAAGGCCTACACTCAGCCTTCAACAAGGCCTACACTCAGAGAAATGTATCTCCTATACTCAGGCACACAAGCCCTACCACTCAGCCTTTATAAATATAGGCTTACAACTTAGATCCCTTAGGATCCTACAGAAAATAAAAAAGTACAAGGATTAATAACCACAACTCTGATTGAGAAAGTTGAGTTGACTGGCTTCTTGATGAGTTCTTGAAAGAACTTTGCTGAGATCAACCTCCCTTGGCTTTCTTCAAAGCTTCTTGAATTAGAACACAGTAGGGTTGTATCTCTAAGCAGATGATCTTCAATCAACTGCTGACTTGTGAATCAGATCTCAATCTGAAACTTTCTATATCAGCCTGGTTCAATAGCTGTCTTCTTAGAAGGAGCTTTCTCTCTCCAACTTCTTAGATCTTCACTTGAAGGTCTTCTTCTGGTTTGTTGTTTCTCACTTCATTGATTGCTATGTTCTTCAATCTGATTCCCTTCCTTCTGTTGAAGGAATAAGCCTTTATATAAGCTTTCTTCATGGTGACCGGCTGATCCGGTTTCTAACGATCTTCTGACAGCTCTGACAGTAGCAGTTGACCGGTTGAAATGGCAGCTGTCAAGTCATCCAGTCACTTCTTGGAATCTCTGTCACTGTCTGAAAGTGTCGAGACAGCTAGTCTTTATGTGTCGACACAAAAAGACCAAGTGTCGACATAAGTAGACTAAGTGTCGACACTAGCCTTCATGGTGTCGACACAACTCCTTGTGTTGTAGAAACTACTTCTCGACACTGCTTCTTCAGAATGTGTCGACACTGATTATGTGTGTCGACACATGTCCTTCTTCTTCAATACTTAGTTGATTTCTGCTAAGTGTCGACACAACTCCTTTGTGTCGACACATCTTCTTGTGTTGAAACTTGTTAAGTGTCGACACATCTTCTTTGTGTCGACACATGCCTTCTGTGTTGAAACTTTTGCTGAGTGTCGACACATCTCCTTTGTGTCGACACATTCTTCATGTGTTGAGACTTTTGCTGAGTGTCGACACATCTCCTTTGTGTCGACATATGTACTTAAACTCTATTGAAGTTTGCTGAGTGTCGACACAGCCTCCTAGTGTCGACACCTGAACTTGAACTTTGTTGAAGTTTTGCTGAGTGTCGACACAGCCTCCTAGTGTCGACACTTTTGATGTCGACAAAGTTCCTCTGGGTGTCGACACTGCTTCTAAGTGTCGACACTGATTATGTAGACATTTCTTCATTGTATGTCGACACTTCCTGTATGTGTCGACACTTTCCTTCTGGTGTCGACTCTGCCTTCCTGGTGTCGACACAATCACTCCAAGTGTCGACACTGCTTCTCTGGGTGTCGACACAAGCCTTCTAAAGTGTCGACACTTTTCTTCTAGGTGTCGACACATGGACTTAAAAACTTTTCCTGCAAACCTGCAGTTACTTAACCTGCACAAATAAACTCAAAAATACATCAAATACACCTTGATGTATATCATTGAGTAGGGTGAGGCTTCTTCAAATCAGGTACATATATTCCAATGTACCCAACAATCTCCCCCTATTTGGAGAAGTCATAACCCTTAGTCAATGATATACACCATACATAACAAATTCATAGTATGATGTACAACAATATTATGTGACAGGGAAAATACTTAAACATGCATGAACAAAACATGTATATACCATTAGCTCAGAACAATTAATGTAATAGATGAACATATAACATTGTTCTTACAAAATCCAACATTTACATTAATCTAAAGTTTACATTGAGTTTACTACAAATTACAACTTGTAAACTTAAGAAAATGCTATCCTAAGGCTGCTCTGGCTCCTTGATTACAATCCCTTTTCCAGATTGAATCTTTGCTTGAACTTGAGCTTCAGTGTTATCAGCAGCAGCAGACTTCTTCCCTTTAAGATCTTTCTTTTTCAACTCTTCAGCCTTGATCTTCTGCCTTTCAAAATAGTGATAAGGCTTGGGAAAATACTTGCTAGGCTCCTGTGCATTAGGAGGTAGCTTTCCCAGTTTAGCCTTTCTTCTATATTGTACAATGGCCTCTTGCCTATTCTCATGCTTCCTCCACTCCAGGTCAGAATACCACTTGCCTCTATCTAGGACAATGTCCTTAGCAGCCTTCCATGCAGTCAAGATGATATTCCTGGAAGTGGTGCTCCATTGTTCAAAATCAGGTCTCAATTCAGCTTGCTCTCTGAATCTTTTCTTAGACAATTGAGTTTCTTGTTCTTTCAGTATTGCCTCTGGCACAGGCTGAACAACTTTCTCTATGATGACATTCTGATTTCCCTCAGGAGGACTATACATTGACTGTATATCTTGATGTATCATATTAAAGTCTGGTGGAGGGTATATCACTTGAGCCACTTCAGCTTGCTCTCCTCCAAGGTATGCAGGATTAATTCCAGACTCTGCAACATTGTCATCATCACATAAGGGTGGATATCCAACGGTAGCTCTGATGGAATTTGAAATCCATTTGGCATGATCAGAGCCTGCCTTGACTAATACCCTCTCCCCCTTTATGACTTCTCTCTCTATATGATCCCTCAGATCATCTTTCTGAAACCTTATCTGTGCATTCAGATAGTTTACTCCATCTTTATAGAAGGGTTTTAATCTTTGGAGCTTGTCAGTAATTGCCTTCTGAGAGTCTTCAATAGCAGTTTTAACAGCAGTTAGGCTCTCTTGCAATTGTTTGTCAAATTTAGCCTTGGCAGTAGCACTTGCTGTAGTCTGACCAGTAGCTATATTCTTCATTTTAGTTATAATAGTATTATGTGAAGCAGTGAGATTATCATTCATCCTTATCTGATTCTCTAGGACATAGCCTTGCTTCACTTCTAGCTCATCAAGTTTTGCCTTTAGTTTCTCTTGATGTGTGGCCAGATAGACTACTGCATTGCCTCCCTTATGGAAACAATCAGTCATTTCCTTTTTGTTAAGATTCACTTCAAATCTGATAGATTTGATGTCTTGTGCAAGATCAAACTGCAGTGACTTATGCCCTTCATCCACATACTTTTCTAGAGCTTGTCTTTGCTCATCCAACTTAATCTGTAAAGCCACCATTAGTGAACTGTAATCAGTAGATGGGGGGGGGGGGGGCTGTGGAGTAATTGTCTGTAGGGCTTTCTTATAGTGCTGGCTCCTTCTTCTGAAGACTTGGAACTTCCTCTTCTTGGCTCTAGCAGCCTCTTCATCCTCTGAAGCAGATGTGCTAGCAATATCCACTCTGTCCTTAGGACTAGGTTGTGAATCCTTTTCAGTCCTTGGTAGCCCTTCAGCATCTCTTGGCTCCTCAGTCTCCTTCCTTGCAGTTTCCTCTATAATCTCCACTTGCTCCCCCTCAATATTTATCTTCTCCCCCTCAACAGCAGCTATTTTTCTCTCAAGATCTGTCTGTACCTGATCAGGGAAGAGCTCCTCTAAGGTGAATTCTTGTTGAGAATGGGCTGGAGAATCTCTGATATCATCAACCACTTTATTTGCAACAGATGTGTCCTCCATGATAACATCTTGTGGTTGAGGGAGTATCTGTGTGCGCTGATGAACATTAGGTAATGAATCAGTCAAAACTTCTTCCACTATACGGAAATCTAATTGATTAATGTCAGTTATTACCTCTAGTATGGTTTGAGTAGCTTGTTCACTCTCTAGTGGAGTTGGCTCATCCACAAGTAAAGGCTCCTCCTGGATTGGATCCAGGTGAATTGGGCTTGCTGAGGGTAGCTCCCCCTGCCTTTCTGCATCTTCTTGTCTTGCTGGAGACTGTCCAGCATGTCCTGTCTCTTCATCATCAGGAGTGAAGACTACTTGCTCTTCAGAGCTGCTAGAGGATTCTTGAGCCACAGTGGCTGTCTTCTTCTTCTTCTTCTTCTACTGAGGGGTGACCTCTTCTAGAGTAGGAATTTCTTTAGTCAATACTCTATCCCACCTAGAGAAAATTCTCATATCCATTTTCCTCATGTGGTTAATCTTTGAACCTGCAGCTTGGTTCATTACCTCAGGTATACTACCAGTTAGGTATAGACTCAGTATTCTACCCAGATTGGGCTTCTTCATACTTTCTTTTATCTTCTCAAACACAACTGCAGACCAATCAGTATCTAGTTTGAAGATAATCCTTGTCATCAGATTGAACATATAAGCTGAAATCCTGTCATGTCCTCCAGGATTGCTCAGGATGACCTTCCCAACTATTTCAGACAGAAATTTTCTTTGGATGTTCATTCCTTTTCTATTGAAAACAGATCCAATTTTCAGATTTGAATCCAGTCCACACCATCTTAATGCCTCTCTAGTTTTAGAAGCAGAGACATCTTCTTCCTCCTTTGTTCTTGGTAGTTGAAGTACCTTCTTGAGGCTTTTCTGTGTGATCTTAACCTTGGTTCCATGAACTCTGGATTTAATCTTGAGTCCAGAGTCATCAAGTGATGCTGCACTCAAAAATTCCAGGACCTCCTTATTCCAGATCTTGATTGGTTCTGAAACAAGATATTCCAATCCAGTCTCGGCAAGTATGGTTACCACACCTTTGATTTCAGGTTACGCGTCATCAAAGGCATGTCGCATGAGTTCATATCCTTCATTAACATTCTCTTCTAGCTTGGGCGCCATTAGGGTTTGAAGAAATTTGAATTTAGAGAAGAGAGATGTCGACACACAAGTTTGGTCTCAAAACTTTGGTGAGCGTGTCGACAAACAATGGCGAAAACCTATTTATACCTTTCTAGAATCGAAGATGAAAGGGCGCGGTAAAATACTTAAATTGTGTCGACACTGTTGAAAAGTGTCGACACTCACTTATAATGTCTCGACAACTATGTGTCGACACAAGTATAGTCGACAGAATATATGTGTCGACACTTGTTTATGTGTCGACACCACTTAGCTCGACACTTAGTCGAGACTTTACTAGACTAATTCTGTGTAAATCCTAAGTGTCGACACCACCTTGGATGTGTCGACAGCTACACTGCATGTGTCGACACTAATTCTCTGAAGTTTGGACACAGACTTCCTAGATGTGTCGACACCATTTCTCTGAAATGTCGACACCACTTCTATGTGTCGACACAAACAACTCTGTGTGTCGACACCTTTTTACTTAGCCAATTTTTGTAAACTATTCTAAGTTTATCATCCCTAATTCAATTTTGAATTTATTGAATTTGGTTTCATCTAAGGGCTTAGTATACATATCAGCTAGCTGATTATCTGTATTAATATACTCTAGTGAAATATCTCCTTTTTCCACATGTTCTCTTAGAAAATGGTATTTTATTTCTATGTGCTTAGTCCTACTATGGGAGACAGGATTATTTGCAATAGAAATAACACTAGTAGAATCACAAAATAAAGGTGTTCTACTTACTTGAATACCATAGTATTCTAGCTGATGTTGAATCCATAGAAGTTGAGCACATCAACTTCCTGCAGCAACATACTCTGATTCTGCTGTGGAGATAGCCACACTTGTTTGTTTCTTGCTACTCCATGATATCAGCCTTCCACCTAGGAATTGACAAGTACCTGTGGTACTCTTTTTATCTTCCTTGCAGTCTGCAAAATCTGCATCTGAATAACCTGTCAGTTCAAACTCTCCATTCCTAGGGTACCAAAGGCCTAGATAAGGAGTGCCCTTAAGATATCTCAAAATTCTTTTGACTGCTGTCAAATGAGATTCTTTAGAGCAAGCTTGGTACCTAGCACAGACACATGTAGCATACATGATATCTGGTCTACTTGCAGTTAAATATAGTAGGGAGCCAACTATCCCTCTATACAAAGTTTCATCTACAGGTTTCCCCGCATCATCTTTGCTTAGAGACATTGTTGACCCCATAGGAGTTTTCATGGTAGTGGATGATTCCATACCATACTTCCTTATCAATTCTGGGGTGAACTTAGAATGACATAAGGATAAACCATCCTCAGTCTGTCTAACTTGGAGACCCAAGAAGAACTTAAGCTCCCCCATACTGCTCATTTCAAATTATCCTTGCATTAGTTTTACAAACTTCCTGCAAAGACTACTTTCTGTAGACCCAAATATGATGTCATCTACATATATTTGGACTAAGATAATCTTGCCTCTGGATTCCCTAAGGAATAGAGTCTTGTTTATTTTCACCCTTGTGAATTTATTCTCAATGAGGAAACTAGACAGGGTTTCATACCAAGCCCTAGGGGCTTGTTTTAACCCATACAAAGCCTTCCTAAGTCTATAGACATAATTAGGTTTAGTAGAATCAACAAAACCTGATGGCTGTTCTACATAGACTTCTTCCTTCAGATTTCCATTCAGAAAAGCTAACTTAACATCCATTTGGTATACCTTGAATCCTTGGAATGTTGCATAGGCAAGGAACATCCTTATTGCTTCCAGTCTGGCTACTGGAGCAAAGGTTTGATCAAAATCAATACCTTCTTCCTGCCTATATCCTTTAGCAACTAGTCTAGCTTTGTTCTTTATAATTACTCCATTTTCATCCAACTTGTTCCTAAAGATCCACTTAGTTCCTATAATGTTGTGGTCTCTTGGTTTAGGAACAAGCTCCCAGACTTTGCATCTTTTGAACTGGTTCAGCTCCTCTTGCATTGCCTCAATCCAATAAGGGTCTAGGATAGCTTCTTCAAATTTCTTTGGCTCTACTTGGGATAGAAAGCTGGAGTAGAGAACTGAACTTAGATTCCTTCTCCTTGTTTGTACCCCTTGTCTGAGATCTCCAATAATTTGATTAGCTGGATGATCTTTTAAATGCCTATATGCTTGAAGCAGCCTGTCTTCTGGTTGTACACCTTTAGCTTCTTCATTCAGCTGCTCCTCTTGGTCTTCTTCAGCAACAGGAGTATCTTGTACTCCCCCTAGACAGCAGCCACTATCATCCACTTGCTGACTTGCAGTAGAACCTTCTTCAATAGTAAGCTTGTTCATCTTCTCAGTCACACCTGTGGAGCTGCAAACACTTCAAAGCCTTTGATGATTCCTTTTTAAGAACCACCAAAGGTAACTTTAGGACCATCCTTGATTGATGTATAGTCCTTCAGCAATCCCCTAGTTCCAGTCATGTGCCTGGAACATCCACTGTCCAAGTTCCATATAGGGGCATGGCCACTTGTACTCACCTGCAAAACAGATTACTTAACCTTAGAACCCAAATAATTCTTGGGTCCTTGGTGCAAGTTAGTCTGATTCTTAACAAAACTACCTATAGCTTTTCTAACAGGCAGTTTGCTACTCACCTTAGCACTTGAATTATGCCAACAGTCTATGACAAAGTGGCCTATCTTGCCACAAGACCAGCACTTAAATCCGTTGTACCTTTGTTTAGGTATAATCCTGGCTATTTTATCTTCAGCAGGCTTCTTGTTGAGTATTGGGGCTTTGCCCTTAGACTTGGACTGTACTGTCCTGGCAGGTTTAGTAAACCCCAATCCAGTTTTACCCTTATGAGATACAAACTCATCTATCAAGGGTAGAACAGATTTTGGTTTAGAAAAACTTGCAACAATATCTCTCTCCTTCTGAAGACTAATCTCCAGATTTCTAATTTGATCATTTTTAAATGTAATAGTCCCCATCTGAATAACTGTAATATTCTTCAGTCTGGCTGTAACAGCCCAAAGTGCAGAATCAGGAATTTTTGGGTGACACGGCCTGGGATACGGGCGTGTCCCAGGGCGTGTCAGGTGACACGGCCTGCGACACGGGCGTGTCGCAGGGCGTGTCGAGGTTGTGTCGACAATTGGGCTTTGTCTCGATGATTTTTGTTCTCGACGATCCGTCGAGAGGAGGCACACGGCCCAGGACATGGGCGTGTCCAAGGCCGTGTCGCATTCTCGACGAGTTTTTCTCGACGATCTTCGAGTGTCGAGAAGTGAGTGTCGAGAGTTGAACACGGCCTGTGACACGGGCGTGTCATAGGGCGTGTCAAATCAGGCGACGAACTCAGCCCGCCGAAGGATTTCGACAGGGCGTGTCTTTGTGCTGTGTCTGGGCACACGGCCTGGGACACGGGCGTGTCACAGGCCGTGTGAAGTCAAGGCGGTGGTGGATTCCTCTGCCTCGCAGGCGCAACCCCGAGTCTACAATCTTGGCCTGCAAGAGGCCATCAAGCAGAGTGACGTGGTCACAGGTATGAGTTTAGTTTTGCATATGCGATTGTTTGTATGCTTTGCTTAGTACGCCTATGTTTGTGGTTTGTGTGTGTGACATGGTTGTCATAGGTTTTGTAATGATTCGGGACACGCTGGCGCGAGCACTGTTTGATACAGGTGCATCGCATTCATTTCTGTCTCATGAGTTTCTTACGCGGCTTGGGATACCCAGTCGTGCAAAGATAGATAGCATCAGAGTAGTGTTGCCGAATGGATGTTGGATGCTTGTGGATCAAGCTTGCGATGTGGCGGTTCAGTTAGGAAGTCGGGATTTT
This sequence comes from Platanthera guangdongensis, assembly GCA_039583875.1. Lineage (NCBI taxonomy): Eukaryota > Viridiplantae > Streptophyta > Magnoliopsida > Asparagales > Orchidaceae > Platanthera > Platanthera guangdongensis. The sequence continues at coordinate 139,939,360 of CM077147.1, forward strand.
TGTTTAACCGTATTTGTTTTGCCAATTTCGGAATTCGATGTGATTTTTGGGATGGATTGGCTGACGGAGCAGCATGCTATGATTGATTGCCAGTCCAAAGAAATCACGTTGGGCCAGAATACCGAACAGGAGACCAAGTTCGCGGGTATGCGAGGAGTAGGCGGGACGTTGATGTCTGCACTCCAGGTAGTCAAAGCTGTTCGGAAGGGTGCGGAGTGTTACTTTGCACAAATCTTCTATAGTAGCCCGCAAGTCCAAGGAAACTCCTGACCTCGGCCACGGAAGACAACATTGGCCATTCTTGTATGGCTTTTATCTTCGCTGGATCCACTGCAATGCCCGCTCCACTCACCACATGGCCCAAAAATGCCACTGACGATAGCCAAAACTTGCACTTCGAGAACTTGGCATAGAGCTGATTTTGCCTCAACGTGTTCAACACTAACCGCAAGTGAATCTCATGCTCAGCTTTGGACTTCGAGTACACCAGGATGTCATCAATAAACACTATCACAAACATATCCAGGTACTCACGAAAAATACGGTGCATCAGATCCATAAACACCGAAGGCGCATTACACAATCTAAAGGGCATGACTGTGAACTCATAGTGTCCATAGCGCGTTCCAAATGCGGTTTTGGGAATGTCACCTTCCCGAATTCTTAACTGGTAATAACCAGACTTCAGGTCCAACTTCGAATAGACGGTCGAGCCAACTAGCTGATCAAATAATTCATCAATCCGAGGTATAGGATACTTATTCTTCTCGGTCAGCTTATTCAATTCACGGTAATCGATACACAACCGTAACCCACCATCTTTCTTATTTACAAAAAGCACAGGCGCGCTCCAAGGTGACATACTTGGGCGGATATAACCTTGCTCTAGCATTTCTTGGAGTTGAACCTTCAATTCAGCCATCTCTTTAGGCGCAACGTGATATGGCGAGCGGGCCACGGGTTTCGCACCTGGGACCAACTCAATTGTGAAATCCGAAGCCAGCATTGCGGAGGAAACGCTCTTGCGAGTCTTGCAAGCTAGCTTGGAGGCCATGGCACCGAAGCGATCGTCAAGGGTAACGACTTTTCTTCCTAGCCATGTGAAGGCTTCCGTTTTGGCATATCTTTTGATTCCCCCACCAAGAGGTGGCTGCTTTTGGGAGTCGTTTGGGTGATTCTTGAAATCCCCTTTGTTGTGCATATAGATCCGGAAATGGAGTACGGAATAGGCATGCTGTGTGAAGCCCATCTGGACAGGTTGGTCTGGATTGGTGATGTTGCATACGAACCGGAGAAGACTCCGTGATAAACGTGTAGTGTACGGAGTCTACGGGTTATACCTGCGAAAAGGCGTAGCAGGAAGTACTGGGGTGGTAGCCCAGGAAAATAGCCATGTGATGTTTTGGGTCCAACCTGTGAATGAGGCACAAGAAGTACTGGTGGGACCAGGAAAGGCCCTTTTTGTGATGCTTGATGTCATAGGGTGTCCACCTGTGAAGCGAGTCACAGGAAGTACTGGTGTGCCCAGGAAAGACCCCTGACATTTGTGCTTGGCGGTGTCCACCTGTGACGGGAGTCACAGGAAGTACTGGTGTGCCCAGGAAAGACCCGCTGTTGCTGTGAGGAAATGGGTATAGTGACATACCCAGGCTTGAATGCCAAGAACAGGATTGGTGAGACCGACCCGCGCCTTTGATATAGCCATGAGTACGCTGTACTCGAAGAAGGCAAGGCGATTTGAGCAACGGGGGGTGGAGGATCCGACCTGCGCTATGTCCGTCCGACGTGAGACCAAAAAGTGCGGTCTGTTGGAGCGCATAACAAGAGTCTTCGGCCTGCGCGCCATGACACAACGGGGGGCTACGGGCCATCCCGGTGTCCGAGGACTAACTCCGGCTGCATGCCATGGAGTAAATGCTCAAGAGGTTTACCGTTGGGTGATAACCCTGATACGGTGGTGGGCAAGAGGTTGCCAGAACACCAAGAATGTGCCCTGAGTGCACGGACCGTTGGGCCGAGTGGCGAACGGTTGTGATGGCTTGTGTGCGTGAAAGCACCTTTTGATGCTATAGCTTGCCATACTTGTGATATGATATGCCTGCAGGGAAAAATACCGCTGCCCCAAGAGAAGGGATAGGGTCGTTATAATTTGGTCAGCTGAACGCTGACCGTTGCTTTTGTTTGCCACCGTTGGGTGGATTGTCCTTGCACAGGTGCTGGAGAGCCGAGCGGGACGTATAGAGGTTGATGCTCCTGCTGGTGTTGCTGCTGCTGCTACTGTTAGCCCTCGAAGGCTAAGTGTGTTCTTTTGTGTGTTTTCTTTTATTGTGGCCGGCCTGCGCGCCAATCTGTTAGGCCACTGTTTGAAAGCTATGTAAGGTCATAAGGCCAACGCTTGTTCATATTGTAAGACATTCCTATATATATATATAAAATGTGGAGTTTTATGTTTGGACATTCATGAGGAGTTCAAGTAGTTTAGGCGTCCGCGAGAATGCTTGTGATAGGTGCGATGCGCTACTCTGGTATCATCCTGTACCTTCACCGACTGTTTTGTGGTATATCCTGTGGGGCCCCGGCCAGACCTTCTAGAATATATCATATGAACGGATGGGGTTGTTACACTGGCTATTTCATTTAATTTCTGGTCTAATAACTTGTCAAAATCTGTTGCAGCCACTTTAAGACTAGCAATCTCCTTAGCCTGAGTCTTGGACAAGAGTTTGCTTTTCTTCAAAACCTGCAACAATACTCTATATTCATCAATTAACTGATGAATGTCTCCTTTAGATTCAGATCCACTCACATCACTTGATGCTGATGTATCTGATTCTGATCCAGCACTAAAAATTGAACTTGAAGAACAATTTTGTACCTGACTAGGTCCAGGCTGATCCTGGATTTTGTCTCCTTCTGATAAGGCCACCAGTCCCTTGCACTGAATGTCCTCCTTCTCATAAATTGAGTTCATTAGCTGCATGAACTCATTTTCTTCTTCTTCAGCAAACAAGCCAATATAGGCTTCAGCTTCTGAATCTGTTTCTGAAGATGACATATCTGTCAAACTTTTATCCTTCTTGGCAACAAAGGACCTTTCCTTTTTGCCCTTGAACTGTGTCTTCTTCTTGTCAGTAGACTCTTTCCTCTTTTTTGGACAATCAGCTATTACATGTCCTTGTCTATTGCAGCAATAGCAAACTATTTTTGAGGATGTAGTGTTACTAGACTTGGACTTTCTTCTGTCATTCCTTGATGACTTCCTTTTCTGGTAGTAGTCATCTTTTGGCTGTGAAGTTGATGGCTTGGACCTCCACTGCTTCTTCTTTAGAAACTTCTGAAAGTGCCTAGTAAATGCAACAAAGTTTTCATCACTTTCACTGCTTTCTGACTTCTTACTATCTGAACTTTCTGATACTGTCTCAGCAACTATTTGTGGTGGAGATGGAGACTTGCTTCTATATTTATTAGTGGCTTCAGTCTTGAAGGCCACAGCTCTTTCTTTGTGCTCCACCCTAGTAGTCTTTTCTTCCTCCTTCCTTACCATTAACTGCATCTCATAAGATAACAGTTTTCCAAATAATGTTGGAGGAGGTATATCAGCTAGTTTGGCCATTTCCCTTATGGCACAAATCTTAGTGTCCCGGTCCTTTGTCAGAGATCTCAAGAACTTATCATTCAATTCATAATTGCTGAACTCTCTTCCATAGGACATCAATTCATTGACTATCCTATAGAATTTCTTGTAGCATTCTGTTATGCTATCAGACCTGCCTTGTCTGAAGCTTTCATACTCTTGATTTAATAAAGACTTCATGTCTTGTATTACCTCTTCAGATCCCTCCATATAGACAATCAGTGTGTCCCACATTTCTTTTGATGTTTTACAATGAATCGGATTCTGGAATGTAGCATCATCAATTGCACTTATAATGATATTCTGGGCCCTCTTGTCCATAGTGGCCAGAATTATTTCATCCTTGGTCATTTCTGAATAGTCTTTAGGTGTTCTCTGATTGGCATCTAGAACAGATACTTTCATTGGCACATATGGCCCTTCTTTAACTGTAATGTAAATTCTTGGGTCTGAGGCTTCCATAAAAAGTCTAACCCTTTCTTTCCAAATGCCAAAAATCTCCTTTCTGCAAATTGGCAACTTCATGGATCCTAGCTATTTGTGATTCTCAGTTGAACCCATTTTCTTGATTCTTGATTATACTGATTCTGCCTACAGGATCTTTACTCAGACTGTTATGTCCTTTTTGAGTAACCTCCCTCTGATACCACTTGAAAGAACAAGTGCCTAAACACCTAGAGGGGGGGGGGGGGGTGAATAGGTGCACTTAATCTTTTTAAACTTTTGAGGCAGAAATACAGTACAGTAATTGCAATTCACAACACAGATAACACAGCAATCACACAAGCATACAATCACAGAGAGCACACAGGATTTATAGTGGTTCCCCAAGGTCTGAGTACATCCACTTTCCCCCTTCGCCTATCTAGTAGTGTACTAGATTCGGCCTAACTTCTCCACTTCTCCTCAGATCCTCAGATCTTACAACTCAGAACCCCAAATAGGTTCCTACAACTCAGAGTGATCCCACTCCTACAACTCAGGCACAAAAGCCCTACCACTCAGTCTTCACCAAGACCTACACTCAGCCTTCAACAAGGCCTACACTCAGCCTTCAACAAGGCCTACACTCAGAGAAATGTATCTCCTACACTCAGGCACACAAGTCCTACCACTCAGCCTTTATAAATATAGGCTTACAACTCAGATCCCTTAGGATCCTACAGAAAATAAAAAAGTACAAGGATTAATAACCACAACTCTGATTGAGAAAGTTGAGTTGACTGGCTTCTTGATGAGTTCTTGAAAGAACTTTGTTGAGATCAACCTCCCTTGGCTTTCTTCAAAGCTTCTTGAATTAGAACACAGCAGAGTTGTATCTTTAAGCAGATGATCTTCAATCAACTGCTGACTTGTGAATCAGATCTCAATATGAAACTTTCTTTATCAGCCTGGTTCAATAACTGTCTTCTTAGAAGGAGCTTTCTCTCTCCAACTTCTTAGATCTTCACTTGAAGGTCTTCTTCTGGTTTGTTGTTTCTCACTTCATTGATTGCTATGTTTTTCAATCTGATTCCCTTCCTTCTGTTGAAGGAATAAGCCTTTATATAGGCTTTCTTCATGGTGGCCGGATGATCCGGTTTCTAACGATCTTCTGACAGCTCTGACAGTAGCAGTTGACCGGTTGAAATTGCAGCTGTCAAGTCATCCAGTCACTTCTTGGAATCTCTGTCACTATCTGAAAGTGTCGAGACAGCTAGTCTTTATGTGTCGACACAAAAAGACCAAGTGTCGACACAAGTAGACTAAGTGTCGACACTAGCCTTCATAGTGTCGACACAACTCCTTGTGTTGTAGAAACTACTTCTCGACACTGCTTCTTCAGAATGTGTCGACACTGATTATGTGTGTCGACACATGTCCTTCTTCTTCAATACTTAGTTGATTTCTGCTAAGTGTCGACACAACTCCTTTGTGTCGACACATCTTCTTGTGTTGAAACTTGTTAAGTGTCGACAGATCTTCTTTGTGTCGACACATGCCTTCTGTGTTGAAACTTTTGCTGAGTGTCGACACATCTCCTTTGTGTCGACACATTCTTCATGTGTTGAGACTTTTGCTGAGTGTCGACACATCTCCTTTGTGTCGACATATGTACTTAAACTCTGTTGAAGTTTGCTGAGTGTCGACATAGCCTCCTAGTGTCGACACCTGAACTTGAACTTTGTTGAAGTTTTGCTGAGTGTCGACACAACCTCCTAGTGTCGACACTTTTGATGTCGACAAAGTTCCTCTGGGTGTCGACACTGCTTCTAAGTGTCGACACTGATTATGTAGAAATTTCTTCATTGTGTGTCGACACTTCCTGTATGTGTCGACACTTTCCTTCTGGTGTCGACTCTGCCTTCCTGGTGTCGACACAATCACTCCAAGTGTCAACACTGCTTCTCTGGGTGTCGACACAAGCCTTCTTAAGTGTCGACACTTTTCTTCTAGGTGTCGACACATGGACTTAGAAACTTTTCCTGCAAACCTGCAGTTACTTAACCTGCACAAATAAACTCAAAAATACATCAAATACACCTTGATGTATATCATTGAGTATGGTGAGGCTTCTTCAAATCAGGTACATATATTCCAATGTACCCAACAATATAAGTCCCAAAATGTGCATTACAATAATCAAGAATATCTTAAGATCAGGAAAATTTACAAAAGACAAAAAAGAGGGTGGGGGGGGGGGAGAAGTCCCCAGACTCTGACATCCCTTCACTCCCCATCACCAGAGGTGGAGCTATCACCCATCTCGCCATACAGCTAGGGGACCAAGTCATGGACGGTGACTGTCTCGGCATCGTCCTGGACCACCCCCAGCTCCTTCATCATCTTGAGGACGAGCTCCGCCATCTTGATGTTAGAGTCTCGGTGGAGGGCGTCGACCTCGTCTGGGGAGTAACGAGGTGGCAGGGGAGCTTGGAACGGATTTGGATGGAGCACGGTGCTGTCCAGGAGACGGGCGTTTTCAGCCTTCAATTTCTTGTTTTCTCCCTCCAAAGACGCAATGCACGAGCGCATGCGATCAGTAGTCTCGACATCCTGCGAGAAGGCCATCTGTCAACAAAAGTTTACGAAGAGCTAGCAAATGAAACTGGCGAGTGGCAGTGAAAAAGCTTACCACACCGCCCTGGCTTCGTGCGAGAAGGTTGTTGGTGACATCCAGCCGCTTCTCGAGGTCATTTGACTTCTCGCACTCCGCAGCAAGGCTGGCCTCAGCCTCCTTCCACTTGTTGTTGTTGAATACCAGGTGGCGCGAGATCCGGTGTGAGAGCTCCATGGAGCGAAACTGGGCGTGGGCGGTCTTCAGGATGATGTCTCGCGATGCTTCATTATCCGCGGTCTCAGTCCCAAGACCACCGTATAGCCCGTACCTAAGGGAGAAGGCATGACTGGTGGGCGGGTCTTGCTCCTTCCAGGTGGAAGGAGGGTAGACACCGACATGCAGTTGGCATCCTTCTCCCACAAGAGTACCGGCTCGCTGGCGGCATCGTCCGTCATGGGCCCCATATAGTAATTCGGATGCAAGGAGGGGGCCGAGAAACTGGAAGAGCCAGCATCACGAGGGGGAAGCTCGGCGGGCTGGACAGAGGTGGCGGTGGTTTGATCAGGTAGGACCATCTTGCGGGTAGGCGAGACAACTTGATGGCGAGGTGAGGGAGACCTTTCCATAGAAATGGGGGTCAGGGACCCCGGCATTTCCTTCCTTTCCTTAGGAGTGGCTCCTTTCTTCTCCTTTGGGAAGGACACCGCCTTCTTCATCTTTTTCTTTGGGCTATACCGAGAAGTAGCGGCATCGTCCCCAGGCCTCTTCATTGGGGCGGGGGTCAGCGTTTCCTTTGGCGCCTCCGCCGCCATACTCGCAAGGGCGAGACCCTCATTGCTCTGATAAGGGGTGTGGACAGGGATAGTTCTCTCTCCTGAGCAAGATAATGGTTAGAATAAAACAAGAAGATAAGCATAATATTAAGGGGGCGCGAATATACCTTCACCAGGAAGGACGGGAGGAAGCGAGTCGAGGTCTCGCCAAAGGAAGTTGACCTCAAAATATTTCCATGCGAAGAAATTACAGAGAGCCTTCTCGGCACCCCCAACCTTGGGGGTCTCGTAGTACACCTCGACAGGCAACACCGGAGCGAGAGGGACGCCTCCCAAGTTCCCGCAAATGAAGACTAAGAGGGTGAGCCAATGGTGGTTCTTGTTAGGCGTCTCGCATACCTTTAGGCCTTGGCCTGTGAAGTAGGAAACGTCATCATATTTGGCATGGTAAATGAACAGCTTGCGGAAGGCGATCATGCTGAATTTGATGCGCTCTCGCCGTAGGTAGCTGGCGAAGGCGACCAACATCAAAATCGCATTTGGGTTGAACTGTGCGGGAACAACTCCAAAGTATTTGAAGACCTGTTTTACCTCTGGCCAGAGGGGGAGTCTTAGCCCAACCTCGAAGTGCGAGACGGGGAAGGATAGCTTGTCGGGATAGAAAGTGTTGACAGACTCGCCGTCCTTGGGTGGGCGAGACAGAGACTTTATAACGCCTCCATTCGTCATATGAAATATAACGGTGGGTCCGGCCGGGGCCCCACACCATATTTCACAGACAAACGACGAAATTACGTGTGAATATCAAAATCTAGTTCTACTCGTATCCTAACTCAGAGCATTCTAGCGCAACATTTTAAGTTGTACGAACACAACAGGATGAATGTCCACTAATATATATAAACCATACATTTATATATATTTGGAAATGTATACAAACACACACCTCTCATGGCCTTAAGGCCTTACAAGTTATTCTTTACAAATATACAGCTTCGTACATCGGCATGCAGGACGACCACACATGAAATCTAAGAATTCTTCGCGCGGCCTTCAAGGGCCTTTAAACAACAAGGGCTTCGTTCTGCTCAATTCAATTCAACTCGTCAGCACCTACAATTAGATATCCACCCCAAGAGCCGTAAACAAAGCAACGGTCAGCATTAACTGACCAATTATAATGACCATACCCCTTACCCGGGGCAGTGGTGTAACACCCCCTATCCGTCGCATAGCATATAACAGTAGGTCCGGCCGGGGCCCGACGCCGTATGCCACAGACAGACCGGGTGGTTACTCATGGAAACCATCCAACCAATCATAACATCCTACACAGAGCATTCTAGCGGAAGCAGTTTTATAAAAGTTGCAAATAAGAACCCAGCACTAAAGCTTGAATGTCCACTAATCCAAAATAGGAATGTTATACAAATACCAACACAAGCCTTAGGGCCTTACAAAATGTTTCACTTGATATTACACGATTTACAAACCACGGCACGCAGGCCGGTCATACATGAATAAAACAGTAAACACTTCCAATTAGGCCTTCGAGGGCCGGCTTCGCAATTAGGCTTTAGCCTGCTATTGACCGCTTGGTCCAGCAGCACATGCAAGCAACAAACCACCGCACGGTGGCAAAACAAGGCAACGGTCAGCAATGCTGACCAAATTATAACGATCCCTCCCCCAACTCGGGGCGGCGATGCTCCTTCCCTGCATTTCATTAGCATAAGCGAGCAATATAAAACAGTAATCATTTCAACACAGACGTTGGCTCGCACGGCCACACGCCCAGTGCTCTCAGGGCACATTCTAGGTGAACCGGTCGATGTCACGTCACTTAAAGCCATAGACATTTCGGACTCACCACCGCCACTTTGACGGCCAAACCTATGAGCATTTTGTCTTCTTGGCATGGGTCACGACAATTTAAGCCATCGACCCCCGAAGACCATAATCTATGCCAACGGCAAGTGCCACGTACCTTTAGGTCTCTTTAACCGAACGACATAGAACGGGTACGGTTCCATCTAACCCGTGCTCACATCGCAACGACAATTTAAGCCATATGCGCGGGTCAAATTTCTCCCGAGTCCCATTTCCATCATAATTCACATAACCCGGTTATGTTCAAGTTGGCTATCAGGCCACCAAGTTGGCAAGATCACGCATCCGCCCAGTTTTTCGGGTGCACCTTTGGCTTAATCCCCAAGGCTCCCTATTGCAATCTACCGTGTAGAAAACCCGAAAAACAATCAATAACACAGAGTCTTCTCCGGCATTATGCAATGCAACATCACCGATCCAGACCAACATGTCTGGGTAGGCTTCACACATCATGCCTATGTCCGTTCTCGCTTACGGACTCTAAACAACGGGAACTTCACATATCTACCTGAAGGAATGCCTCCAACTCTCCGCAAACTCGCGAGAGCGGGCTTCCTATGCAAAGAAGGAGAGCTACTCATGCTCAAGAAGAGAATCGTTACCCTAGCGTTCCTCTTTGGCGCCATGGAAAAGTAAGCGGATGAAAAGCACCGCACTAGCTTTGCCTCCGTGGATCCGGAGTCGGCTCGCGATTTGGAGCTTCGAAGCTCCTCTAATGGCCGGATCTAGCTTCTTCTTCCTTCCTTGGCTCTCCTCTCTCTCTAAGATTTTAGAAAGATAACAACTTAAGAAAAGTGAGGGTTTCTAAGTTCAATCCCGGGTATATCCCTTCAGGAACAACCCCCAGCCGTTGGATCATTAATTAAAGAAATGAACGGCTTCGATTCGGGACTGAAATGCCCAATCTAGACCGCACACGGCCTGACACACGCCCATGTCCAGGGCCGTGTGCCTCATTCGCCGTCAAAATCGGCTCACATGGAACAACACACGGGTATCGAACACGCCCGTGTTTGACCTAACACGCCCGTGTTCCACCTGACACGGCCATGTGGCCGGCCGTGTACCCCCATCATTTTTCCCCGAAAACAACCCGAGTACTGCACGGGTTCTAGGACACGCCTGTGTCTTTTCCCGTGTCACCTCAACACGCCTGGGCTCCAGGCCGTGTACACGATCTCGACACTCGACACTTCGTCGAGCGAAGATCGTCGACCTGATGACACAGCCTTGGACACACCCGTGTCCTAGGCCGTGTGCCTTGTCTCGACACATCGTCGAGCAAAATGTCGACTTCCCGGGATGAGTGTCGACACGGGTTGACACGCCCTGCGACACGCCCGTGTCGCAGGCCGTGTGCCATGTCTCGACACTTCGTCGAACGCAGAGTGTCGACTTCGCGAGATAAGTATCGACACGGGTCGACACGCCCTACGACATGCCCGTGTCGCAGGCCGTGTGCCCAGTCTCGACACAATGTCGAGCTCAAAATGTCGACTTCCCGGCTGAGTGTCGACACAAGCTTGACACGCCCTGGGACACGCCCGTGTCCCAGGCCGTGTGCCTGCAGCCAGAACCCAAAACTGGCCCAAAATGTCCCCCGTCGCTCCTTTGAGGTTCGAGGCGTTACAACTCTCCCCCTCTTAAAAGAATTTCATCCACGAAATTACATAAAGGAAAGACATGTACAAAACCAAAATTTGTACCTGAGCGGAACAACTCCGGATATTCGTCAAGCATAGTGCGCTCTCGCTCCCAAGAGAGCTCCTCACGACCGCAATTGTCCCAGCGGACCTTGACCATCCTGATCTCTTTATTGCGTAGCCGCTTGACCTCCGAGTCCTCAATCCGCACGAGCTTGACCTTTGTCGTCAACCCACTATCCACCGGCACTTGATCGACCACGATCACTTGCGTAGGCTCTTGCACCGCCTTCCGAAGCACCAAAATATGGAATACATCACGTAAACCACTAAGCTCCACTGAAAGTTTCAACCGATAGGCCGCTTCACCAACTCGCTCCAGAACCTCAAATGGCCCAAGGTACGTCGGGCTTAGCTTTTTCAATCGCCGCACCCGCGAGACACCCTTGAACGGCTTGATCTTTAAGTATACATAGTCGCCCACAACGAACTCCACGTTCCTGTGCTTGGCATTATAGTACTTCGCTTGCCGGTCCTGAGCGATAAGCAACCTCTCCCGAATGGTTCTCACCAAAGAAGTAGCATCCTCCACTTCCGATCGCTTATACAACTTTGACTCACCCGTTTCTAACCATGACAACGGCGTGCAATATTTTCTACCATATAGGGCCTCGAAGGGCGCCATTTGAATACTCGCTTGGTAGCTATTGTTGTATGCGAACTCCACCAAATACAGGTGGTCTTCCCACTGCTTTCCAAAATCCAAGACACACATGCGGAGCATATCTTCCATGGTTCTATTGACCCTCTAGGTCTGCCCATCCGTTTGCGGATGGAAGGCTGTGCTGAATTTCAGCTTTGTTCCCAACATTTGCTGCACAAGCCTCCAATCATTGGACGTGAACCGCCCATCTCGGTCACTCACGATGCTGCGGGGCACACCATGAAGCCGTACTATGTTATCCACATAAAGCTTTGCCAACTTCTCCACCGGATCATCCTTCCTATGCGGAATAAAATGTGACACCTTCGTTAACCGATCAACAACCACCCAAATGGTGTCGTTTCCCTTTTGCGACCTTGGCAAACCGTGCACAAAGTCCATAGAGATATCGTCAAATTTCCACTCCGGAATAGACAAGGACTTAAGAAATCCTCCCGGCTTTTGGCACTCCGCCTTCACCAAGGCGCAAGTTTGGCACTTCGCTACGTATAGCGCCACATCCTTCTTCAAACACGGCCACCAAAACAGTTTCTTCACATCACGGTACATCTTCGTGCTCCCCGGGTGAATCGAGTACTTGGTATATTGTGCCTCGTACAACAACTCCACCCGCAAATTAGCCACACTTGGGACGCACAGACGACCGTCCTTCCAAAGTAATCCGTCCTCCACGACAAATTGGGAATTTGACCCATCCAGAGCCTCTAACATGAACTACTTCATATGAGCATCCATATCCAAAGCCTGCTGAATACGATCAGCCAGGTCATATTGGACTTTAGTCCAATTCAGAACTGCTTCAACACTTGATTGCCTATCCACACAAACAATCTCCAACGCCTCCAACTCCCGCACCAATCGCTCATCATGCACCGATAGCCAATTGGCTTGAGCTGGGGCTCGGCGACTCAACGCGTCCGCAACCGCATTCCCTTTACCAGGCACGTAGTGGATCTTGAATGTATAGTCCCCCAGGAACTCCATCCATCTACGCTGCCGCATATTCATATCTTTCTGATCAATAAGATACTTCAGGCTCTTGTGATCGGTGTAGATATCAATCTTCACACCGTACAAATAGTGTCTCCACAGCTTCAAGGCAAAAATCACGGCCGCTAACTCCAAGTCATGGACCAGATAGTTCCCTTCATGCACTTTTAGCTGTCTCGAGCCATAAGCTATTACACTTCCGTGTTGCAGTAGCACGCAACCCAAACCGCTGCCCGAAGCATCACTATAAATCTCATAGCCTTCGGTCCCACATGGCGAACTCAGCACAGGCGCCGTGGTCAACCGACACTTTAACTCCTCAAAAGCTCACACGCACTCCGGCATCCAAACGAACTTATGCTCCTTCCTTGTCAAAGTAGTGAGAGGTAACGCTATCCGCGAGAAGTTCTCTACGAAGCGCCTATAATAGCCGGCAAGCCCCAAAAAGCTCCGGACTTCCTCTACCGTAGCAAGCTCAGACCACTCCTGTATCGCAACAATCTTCGTCGGATCCACAACAATACCCTCTCCACTCACTATATGCCCGAGGAACGCCACTGAGGATAGCCAAAACTCACACTTTGCAAGTACACTTCGAGAACTTGGCATACAACTGATTTCTCCTTAGCGTCTCCAAAACCAAATGAAGATGCTTGAAGTGATCTTCCTCACTTTGCAAGTACACCAAAATATCGTCGATGAAGACGATCACGAAATGGTCCAAGTACTCCCTGAAAGTCCTGTTCATCAAATCCATGAACACTGACGGCGCATTAGTTAGCCCAAACGGCATGATCGTAAACTCATAATGCCCGTATCTCGTACTAAACGCTGTCTTCGGGATATCACTCTCCCTTATTCGCAGCTGATAGTACCCTGACTTGAGATCCAACTTCGAGTACACCGTCGACCCGACTAACTAATAAAAAAGATCATCAATCCGGGGGATTGGGTACTTGTTCTTCTCCGTCAACTTGTTGAGCTCCCGATAATCAATACATAGCCTCAAGCTTCCGTCATTCTTCTTAACAAAGAGGAGCGGTGCGCTCCAAGGCGAAGAACTCGGGCGCACATACCCTTGCTCCAACAACTCCTGGAGTTGAACTTTCAGCTCCGCCATTTCCTTAGGTGCTAGCCGATAAGGAGATCGTGACACAGGCTTTGCACCTGACACTAGCTCAATCGTAAAATCTATCTCCCGTTGAGGCGGGGCTGCAGGAAGATCTGCGGGGAACACATCAGGGTATTCCGATACCACTGAAATACAATTCAACGCGGGCTTCTGCTTTGACACCTCCACTAGTGTAAAGAACAGTTCTGCACCAGCACGAACCACCTTCACCACCTGAAGAGCAGACATCAATGTCTTGCTCGACCCCTTTAAGCCCGTAAAAGTCGTTTCACGACTTGCTCCCAGCTTGACTTCCTTGCTACCACAATCTATATGGGCTTGCTGCTCCGAGAGCCAGTCCATGCCAAATATGACGTCGAACTCCACCAACGGAAGTAAAGACGCCTGCAGGTCGAACTCCTGATTCCCAATACGAATCTTAACATCGCAGATCCTATCCGCTCGCATCGAACACCCATTGGGCAACAACACATCCAACTTATCCTTCGCCATCGAAGAAGGGACTCCGATGCGTGATATAAATCCTTCGAACAAGAAGGAGTGTGAAGCTCCCGTATCGAAGAGTGCTCGTGCCGGATTTTCACAAATCATTACAAATCCTAAACAAGCAGTGGTAAGGTAACATGTGCATAACAAGTATTTAAAGGAATTGACTTGCTATAAATTAAACCGTACCTGTCACCACATCAGCCTGTTTGATGGCCTCCTGTTGGCCAAGATTATAGACCCTTGGTTGGGCCGGAGCATAGTGGGATGCGGTCGACTCCACCGCCTTGCCCTTCTCTTCATAAGTAGCTCCTGGCTTTCTCTCGGACTTAGGACGTCCGCTCCAACAGTCACGGGCAAAGTGCCCCGTCTTTCCACAAGTAAAACACGCACCTGGTGTCCGACCCGTAGTCGCCCCAGAAGTACCAAAAGGAGCTGGACCCGAAGTCCTATGCTTCTTGAAAGACCTCCGATAGCCGGAATTTGAAGTAGTCGGCACTTTGAATTCATATTTAATATCACCCATGCTTTTCTTTGCTTGTACATTCTTCATGTCCTTCTCCAAGGACCGGGTAGTATTGACCAATGTTAAGAAACCCTGCGTCATCGGCCCGAAAGTAGTAATCTCAACTCATCTCTCATGCCTTCCTAGAAGCGATTAGTCTTGCGCTCCTCATCCACGATGGTGGAGCTAGCATAACGACTCAGACGAGTAAACTCGTGGAGATATTCATCCACGCTCCTCTCATCCTGAACCAACTTCAGAAACTCATTATCCAACGCTATCCTCTGCGTCGAAGGGAGGTATCTAGCCAAGAACAATCTCGAGAACTCCTCCATCGAGACATCAACAAGTTGCCTACCTCTCAACAAGTGCAGCTCCAATCCTTCCCACCACATTCCCGCTTCACCGTCCAGAAGGAACGTAGCGATGGTGGTCATTTGCCACTCCTCCGTTTCCGTTGCTGTCATGACTCTCTTCACCCTGGAGAGCAAGTCTTCAGCTTGAGATGGGGTTCCCAACCCCGAGAATACAGGAGGATTAAAGCTCATAACATGCTTAAGCTGTCTCTCGGTTGCCCTCCTTGGCACCACCGGTTCCACAACCACTTGCTCCACTCTCCTCGGCTCAGCCTCTTGAAGAGGTTCCTGCTCCATCACAGGAGCGGGCTACTGCGTTTGCCTTGCAGGCTGCACATTTATCACGACCAACACCGCTTCAGCCACCAATCGTATGTTCTCAGCCGATAGAGGTGTTGCAGGAGCAACATCTGGTGCACTGCTAGCCTCAGAAACTCGATGTTTCGACGGCCCAACACCACTTCTGGTCACCTATAGTGGTACAAAACACCGTTAAGCGACCAAATAAATTGCAAACATCAATTATAGGAACACGCAGGTTCCTCAAACACGAGTATTTTCATTCCAAGTGGACATTCATGGGTTCTTTTACTGTTATAACGATGACGCACACAATGTGCTCACCACGCCTTAAAAAGAATTCGCCCACGAATTCATTTTAAGCCCGACCAAAACCAGTAGTCTGATACCAAATTGTAACACCCCCTATCCGTCGCATAGCATATAGCAGTAGGTCCGGCCGGGGCCCGATGCCGTATGCCACAGACAGACCGGGTGGTTACTCATGGAAACCATCCAACCAATCATAACATCCTACACAAAGCATTCTAGCGGAAGCAGTTTTATAAAAGTTGCAAATAAGAACCCAACACTAAAGCTTGAATGTCCACTAATCCAAAATAGGAATGTTATACAAATACCAACACAAGCCTTAAGGCCTTACAAAATGTTTCACTTGATATTACATGATTTACAAACCATGGCACGCAGGCCGGTCATACATGAATAAAACAGTAAACACTTCCAATTAGGCCTTCGAGGGCCGGCTTCGCACTTGGGCTTTAGCCCGCTATTGACCGCTTGATCCAGCAGCACCTGCAAGCAACAAACCGCCGCACAGTGGAAAAAAAAGCAACTGTCAGCAATGATGACCAAATTATAACGATCCCGCCCCCAACTCGGGGTGGCGATGCTCCTTCCCTGCATTTCATTAGCATAAGCGAGCAATATAAAACAATAATCATTTCAACACAGACGTTGGCTCGCACGGCCACACGCCCCGTGCTCTCAGGGCACATTCTCGGTGAACCGTTCGATGTCACGTCACTTAAAGCCATAGACATTCCGGACTCACCACCGCCACTTTGACGGCCAAACCTATGAGCATTTTGTCTTCTTGGCCTGGGTCACGACAATTTAAGCCATCGACCGCCGAAGACCCTAATCTATGCCAACGGTAAGTGCCATGTACCTTTAGGTCTCTTTAACCGAACGACATAGAACGGGTACGGTTCCATCTAACCCGTGCTCACATCGCAACGACAATTTAAGCCATATGCGCGGGTCAAATTTCTCCCGAGTCCCATTTCCATCACAATTCACATAACCCGGTTATGTTCAAGTTGGCTCTCAGGCCACCAAGTTGGCAAGATCACGCATCCGCCCAGGTTTCCGGGTGCACCTTTGGGTTAATCCCCAAGGCTCCCTGTTGCAATCTACCGTGTAGAAAACCCGAAAAACAACCAATAGCACGGAGTCTTCTCCGGCATTATGCAATGCAACATCACCGATCCAGACCAACATGTCCGGGTAGGCTTCACACATCATGCCTATGTCCGTTCTCGCTTACGGACTCTAAACAACGGGGACTTCACATATCTACCCGAAGGAACGCCTCCAACTCTCCGCAAACTCGCGAGAGCGGGCTTCCTATGCAAAGAAGGAGAGCTACTCATGCTCAAGAAGAGAATCGTTACCCTAGCGTTCCTCTTTGGCGCCATGGAAAAGTAAGCGGATGAAAAGCACCGCACTAGCTTTGCCTCCGTGGATCCGGAGTCGGCTCGCGATTTGGAGCTTCGAAGCTCCTCCAATGGCCGGATCTAGCTTCTTCTTCCTTCCTTGGATCTCCTCTCTCTCTAAGCTTTTAGAAAGATAACAACTTATGAAAAGTGAGGGTTTCTAAGTCCAATCCCGGGTATATCCCTTCAGGAACAACCCCCAGCCGTTGGATCATCAATTAAAGAAATGAACGGCTTCGATTCGGGACTGAAATGCCCAATCTAGACCGCACACGGCCTGGCACACGCCCGTGTCCAGGGCCGTGTGCCTCATTCGCCGTCAAAATTGGCTCGCCTGGAACAACACACGGGTATCGTACACGCCCGTGTTCGACCTGACACGCCTGTGTTCCACCTGACACGGCCGTGTGGCCGGCCGTGTACCCCCATCATTTTCCCCGAAAACAACCCGAGCACTGCACGGGTTCTAGGACACGCCCGTATCCTTGCCCGTGTCACCTCAACACGCCTGGGCTCCAGGCCGTGTACACGGTCTCGACACTCGACACTTCGTCGAGCGAAGATCGTCGACCTGATGACACGGCCTTGGACACGCCCGTGTCCTAGGCCGTGTGCCTTGTCTCGACACATCAACGAGCAAAATGTCGACTTCCCGGGACGAGTGTCGACACGGGTTGACACGCCCTGCGGCACGCCCGTGTCGCAGGCTGTGTGCCATGTCTCGACACTTCGTCGAACGCAGAGTGTCGACTTCGCGGGCTAAGTGTCGACACAGGTCGACACGCCCTGCGACAAGCCCGTGTCGCAGGCCGTGTGCCCAGTCTCAACACAATGTCAAGCTCAAAATGTCGACTTCCCGGCTGAGTTTCGACACAAGCTTGACACGCCCTGGAACACGCCCGTGTCCCAGGCCGTGTGTATGCAGCCAGAACCGAAAACTGGCCCAAAACGTCCCCCGTCGCTCCTTTGAGGTTCGGCGCGTTACAAGTGGTTCCTTCCCTGTATGCATTGCCAAACATCTAGCTATCACAACAAGTATCACAACAGTATCACAAACGCCGGCCTCCACCAGACACTCCATGCACTCAAGGCACATTACGGTGGGCCGGACTCCTTGGCACCACCACCGAGCAGAGGTTTTTAACATGGTTGGCCGATCCTAGTCCACCAACATGCATGCTGGCGACATTCCGCCCATCCCACTCTGAGGTGCTAGCCTCACGACAAACATAGGCATTAAGATCGACCCACCATTGTGGTGCGGCAAGCCGGGTCTGCCTCTCGTCCTCCCAAGCCTTGCCACCAATCAATCTCCCAAAACAACCAGGGGTAGGCCAGCCTTTTCCCATACTCAAACCGTCAGTAGTGCACCACTTGATGCGGGTCAGCTTTCCCTCCTCATTAGCCGCAGCTTTCTGCTCTCTCAAAGCAAATAGCGCTCACAACGCTCACACCACAAGGAGCTTATGCAAAGCATCCAAGATCAGCAAAAAGCTCACGCAGAGCTCACAACAAAAGGAGCTTACATTCACAATTCACACGCATTCATACAATACACGGAGTCTTCTCCGGTTCACACATAACCATCACCAATCCAGACTAACCATCCCGATGGGCTTCACACAGCATGCCTATGCCATACTCAACACTTCCGGCTATAGATGCAGACTCAACCTGGAATCACTTGCACTTTCCACCTCTTGGTGGAGGATTCCATGCATATGCATAAAGAAAAGACTTCACATGTCCAAGAAGGAGATTGTTATCCTTGCCGATCGCTTTTGAGCCATGAACTAGCCGGATGGAAATCACCGCCATGGCTTTGCCTCCACGAATCTGAACTTGGATCTCAATTCGGCACGCTAACGATCCTCCAACAGCCGAATTCCTTCTACTTATTCCTCCTTGCTCTCCCTTCTCTCTAGCTCTCTTTTAGAAAGAGAATGGCCAAAGTGAAATGAGAATTATCTTCTCAACCTCGGCCTTAAAGCAGCAAGGAGAATCCTGGGCCATCAGATCCCCAAGGGAAGGAAATGAACAGCTACAAGAATCTCTGAAATGGATCTTTCGGGTCTGACAAGCCTTGTGACAAGCCCGTGTCATAGGCCGTGTCCCTTAAGCTGTGCACGAACTGACTTATCCAGAATAGGACACGGCCATGTGACACGCTCGTGTCCTATGGCTGACACGCTTGTGTCACATGGTTGACACGCCCGTGTCTACCTCTCGAGACCCACTCAAGACAACTACTCGAGTAGTTGGACATGACACGCCCGTGTCATATGGCTGACACGCCAGTGTCACACCCGAACTCGAGATATTTAATACCTACTCGAGACACCCACTCGAGTATACACAGAGCAGGACATGGCCATGTGACACGCCCATGTCACAGGCCGTGTGCCCCTTATCTCGAGATTTCGTCGAGCGCAGCTACTCGAGTGAAATTCGTCGAACACGCTTCATACACGACCCTGGACACGCCCGTGTCACAGGGCGTGTTCCCTCTCGAAAACTTCGTCGAGTGCATTTCGTCGAGCACTCGAGAGATTGCTCAACCCGAGCAGGACACGCCCTGGGACATCCCCGTGTCCCATGCCGCGTCACCCATCCTGAATCTAAATTGGGATTTGGGGTGTTACAACCCTCCCCTCCTTACAAGAAATTTCATCCCGAAATTTCGCTCAGCTGTAAACATCAATATAACCACGCTGTTTTGTAGCAAAATGATCCGGGTTAGAGCTCATAGGCCGCAGCTTGTCTCGCCCCACGACATCGCACAAAACAAGTCATTACAATGTCATACATACACACATACACACCATACTCAGGTCTTTTACCCCAGCTATCCATACTCCAACAGAACCATTCCTTTATTACACCTGGATTAAAGGATCACCTCGATAAAAGAAGGTGTAAACAAACATCACATAGTTCATCCCTCCATACAACATCATGTACATAACAAAAGTAACATAGTTCACTCTTCCGTTTACTTCCGCTCATCTGCATCTCTCATAATGCACTTTATAGCCTCTTGTACTTCCAAACTAAACGATCGAGGCTGCTGTACTTCACCGATTGAGCTTTGCGGTTCCTGCAATTCAAGGTTATGCACTCGAGGTTGCGTCCGGGCTGTAGATGACTCGACCACTGCCTTACCATTTTATTCATACGACATACCTGTCCTTTTCTCACTCCTTGGAGGGCCACTCCAACAATTGTTGGCTAAATGTCCTTGCTTCCCACATTTAAAGCATGTACGTGTCTCCACATGTCCTTGCCTATAAGTTGCTCCCGATGAAACAGTCGAAGGAGTTGGTTCAGCAGGCCTGAACCTCTTCTTGTCTCGTCTCCTAAACTCCGATTGTTTCGACTGTGACACATTAAATTCCGGCTTTTTCACCTCCAAGTTCTTCTTGTCCTGCACCCATTTCAAATCCTTCTCCAGCGCACGAGCGGTATCTACCAACGCTTGGAAGCCTTGGTTCACCGAACTGGGGAGTGCCAACCTCAACTCATCACACAGTCCCTCATAGAATCTATTTGTCTTCCGCGCCTCCTCAGTGAAAGTAGACCCCGCTTAGCGCCCCAGCCTCGTAAACTCATGTAGGTACGTATCAACATTGCTCTCACCCTGCACCAAATGTTGGAACTCATTTTCCATAGCGATTTGCTGCGACATTGGCAAATACTTAGTCAGAAATAATCGTGAGAATTCTTCGATCGATATCTCTTCCAATTGTCGACCTGCCAAGTAATGCAATTCCACTTCGTCCCACCAAAGCCTTGCATCCCCTTCCAACAAAAAAGTGGCTAAAGTAACTTTCTGCGCCTCCGCAGTTCGGATTGCTGCCAAGATCCTCTTCACTCTTGCGAGCCAATGTTCAGCCTGCGTTGGGGAACGCATTCCTCCAAACATAGGTGGATGAAACTCCATAAACCGCTTCAACTGCTCGTCAGCTATTTGCTCATCAACCACAACCTCCACACGCTCTTGCCTTGCAACAAGCCGTACTGCAAGCACCATCTCAATCACCACACATATGGTCTCCGCCGAGGGAGGTGTAGGTGCCTCAGCTGGTGCCGCACTCTCATCGGAACGCTGAGGCTCAGACTTCCCAGCACCACTCCTCATCACCTATCAATGTACAAAACACGAATTACGTCCATTCCATAACGACAAATAAACATGGACTACAAGCTCACGCTCCTCACCTGCATGTATTACATTCCTAGTGGACATTCTTGAGTTCAATTATGTTCTCCCTCCCAAAAATCTCAAACATGGCTCTGATACCACTTTGTAACGCCTCCATTCTTCATATGGAATATAGAGGTGGGTCCGGCTAGGGCCCCACGTCATATTTCACATACAAACGTCATAATTAAGCGTGAATATCAAAATCTAGTTCTACTCGCATCCTAACTTAGAGCATTCTAGCGCGGCATTTTAAGTTGTACGAACTCAATAGGATGAATGTCCACTAATATATATAAACCATACATTTATATAGATCTGGGAATGTATACAAACACACACCTCTCATGGCCTTAAGACCTTACAAGTTACTCTTTACAAATATACAGCTTCGTACATCGGCACGCAGACCGGCCACACATGAAATCTAAGAATTCTTCGCGCGGCCTTCAAGGGCCTTCAAACATCAAGGGCTTCGTTTCACTCAATTCAATTCAACCCATCAGCACCTGCAATTAGACATCCACCCTAAGAGCGGTAAACAAAGCAATGGTCATCATTAGCTGACCGATTATAACGACCCTACCCCTTACCCGGAGCAGTAGTTCCTTCCCTGTATGTATTGCCAAACATCTAGCTATCATAACAAGTATCACAACAATATCACAAATGCCGGCCTCTGCCAGACGCTCCGTGCACTCAGGGCACATTACAGTGGGCCGAACTCCTTGGCACCACCACCGAGCAGAGGTTTTTAACGTGTTGGTTGGCCGGTCCTAGTCCAACACGCATGCTGGCGACATTTCGCTCATCCCACTCAGAGGTGCTAACCTTATGGTAAACGTGAGCATTAAGATTGACCCACCATTGTGGTGCAGCAAGTCGGGTCTGCCTCGCATCCTCCCAAGCCTTGCCACCAATCGATCTCCCAAAGCAACCAGGGGCAGGTCAGCCTTTTCCCGTGCTCAAATCGTCAGTAGCGCACCACTTGACGCGGGTCAGCTTTCCCTCCTGATTAGCTGTAGCTTTCCGCTCTCTCAGAGCAAATAGCGCTCACACCATAAGGAGCTTACGCAAAGCATACAAGATCAACAAACATCTCACGCAGAGCTCACAACAAAAGGAGCTTACATTCACAATTCACACGCATCCATACAATACACGGAGTCTTCTCCGGTTCACACATATCCATCACCAATCCAGACTAATCATCCGGATGGGCTTCACACAGCATGCCTATGTCGCACTACACACTTCCGGCTCTAGATACAGACTCAACCTGGAATCACTTACGCTTTCCACCTCTTGGTGGAGGATTCCATGCATATACATAAAGAAAGGACTTCGCATGTTCAAGAAGGTGATCGTTACCCTCGCCGATCACTTTGGAGCCATGAACTAGCCGAATGGAAATCATCGCCATGGCTTTGCCTCCACAAATTTGAACTTGGATCTCAATTCGGCATGCTGACGATCCTCCAGCAGCCGGATTCCTTCTCCTTCTTCCTCCTTGCTCTCCCTTCTCTCTAGCTCTCTTTTAGAAAGAGAATGGGCAAAGTGAAATGAGAATTATCTTCTAAACTTCGGCCTTAAAGCAGCAAGGAGAATGCTGGGCCATCAGATCCCCAAGGGAAGGAAATGAACGGCTACAAGAATCTCTGAAATGGCTCTTTCGGGTTTGACACGCCCTGTGACATGCCCGTGTCACAGGTCGTGTCCCTTAAGCAGTACACGAAACGACTTATCCAGAATAGGACACGGCCATGTGACATGCCCGTCTCCCATGGCTGACAAGCCCGTGTCACATGGTTAACATGCCCGTGTCTACCTCTCGAGACCTACTTGAGACAACTACTCGAGTAGTTAGACATGACACGCCCGTGTCATATGGCTGACACGCCTGTGTCACACCCGTACTCGAGATATTTAAGACCTACTCGAGACACCCATTCGAGTAGACACAGAGCAGGACATAGTCATGTGACACGCCCATGTCACAGGCCGTGTGCCCCTTCTCTCGAGATTTCGTCGAGCGCAGCTACTGGAGTGAAATTCGTCGAACACGCCTCAGACACACCCCTGTACATGCCCGTGTCACAAGGCGTGTTCCATCTCAAAAACTTCGACGAGTGCATTTCGTCGAGCACTCGAGAGATTGCTCAACCTGATCAGGACACGCCTTGGGACACCCCCATGTCCCAGGCCGTATCACCCATCTTGATCGCAAATTGGGATTTGGGGTGTTACATACCCATCAGCCAGGAACTCGCTGGTGAAGCGATTGTAGTCTTCTTTAGATATCCTGCCGAGAGGGAAGTCTTGGTCGGTAAATCGCCTCCCGCAGTGGCTGCGGGCCTCAGATTTTTCTACTTTCTTCTTCCTCTTAGTGAGCGAGATGACCAAGATAGAGGAAGGAAAGAAAAGGATTAAGCAAAAGCGGGACACGAGAAGGGGTAGGCGAGGGGTAGTAGGCGAGAGCTCTAGATCTTGGAAGTAGCAGAGAGCAACAGTACAAGCGTAAAAGCATTTGGATCCAGAGGGGGGGGGGGGGTATTTATAACAGATAGAGAGAGGAAAGGAAAGTGAGCGAGAAAATGAAAAGGCGGAAGCCGAAGGGGCAACCCGGCAGTTCATCTTCTCTCTCTCTCTCTTCAGAACCCGAGGTGCGGAAACGCCACGATGATTTTTCCGATGAGCCAAATATAAAACAAAAGAATAGACTAATTAAACACATCAATGATGAAAAATATAGCATGACACGACAGGTTGACAAAAATATCATGACAGATTTCCATAATAAATTATTTCATCCCGCGCGGGGCGGACATCTCGTCCGGGGGGACTATATAACAAATTAATAGTTAAAAGGGCAGGTGACCTATCGATTCATAATAAAGTTACAATGAAGCATTAAGTAGGCGAGATGAATCCAGGACCCCTCAGTGCTTGAGCCATTTCCAACAGCCACCGGGAGATCCTGCGCTTGTAGGGCGACCGGGTAGATGGAAGGCGCGGACGGCGACTAGACCGCGGCGCGCGAGACGGAGGTGTTCGTCCGTCTCGCTTATGATGGCCTGGGGGTCTGTCCCATCTATTATGGTGTCGGCCTCGATCTCGGCAGAGAGGCGAGTGCACTCAGTTTCCAGCCAGTCAATACGCCGATCAGAAGCCTACTTCTCCAGCTCCATATCACAGATGATATGTGTATACTTTCGAAACATCCTGTCTGTCCGTCGCTTCAACTACAGGGTGCCCATTGGATCACCCAGGTAGTCTTCTATCTCATCTGGGCGAGGAAGAGGCGAGAGGGGAGGTGGCGCGGGAGACCCCTCGGTACTCGAGTCGAACTGGATACCTGTGCAGAAAAAGGAAAGGCGAAAGATCATAATGAAGGACGGTCTCACGGCCGTGTGCCGTGGGTACAAGGATTAGCCCTGTGGTCTCGTATGTGCCCGATGAAGGAACATGAATATGTGTGAAACAAAAAATACGGGATGAGTTTTCTTACTCAGGATGCGAGGATTCCCCACAATTCGCGAGAGGTCTTCTCTCCTTGTGGTTGGGGGGGGGGGAGATTCCTCAGGTGAGTCGAGGCATTGATAAGGTTAGTTGGTGACATCAGGAGGATTCACGGGCATAGGGTAATCGACAAGGTTTCCCTGAAAGAGCATGGTCAATAAGCGAGAAGATAAGAGAAAAGAGAGGCGAGAGGAGGAATCAAGAATCACCTGTCTATCCCCGGAAGACGCGGGAGGAAGTGTATCGGCTGTCGAGGGTGCCGAGGAGGTCGCGCCGGCCGAGAGGCAGGGCCGACGGCTTTCGTCTTCTTCGGGTGAGAGGATAAAGGGGCTGAGACACGAAAAGATGGGATCAGGGCAGCCACGTTGGATTTGTTTTGCTTGCGCACAATCCCGAGATGCTCACAAAAGCTCTGGCTATGAGACATGTTGAGGTTGAAAGGGGAGTGAAAATGAGAAAGTGGGGCATTCCATGTTGAGGTGGGGTCTCATATTTATGGACTCCAGGGGGAGGGACCCGCCAAAGATTCTTACAGATGAATACCGACAACTGCGAGCCTCGGTTGGACTTTCTTTCAGAGCTTGGGCCAACCTCGAAAAGAGCAGGGATTGTGTACAACCTTGGGCTCGCGGGAATCCTTTCAAGCAGCTGTGACCTAGAGAAGCTGGCGAGAGGTACTTGATAGGCGAGTGGGACCGAGTGGTCAACTTGTAGGGGGCGAGACGGGGGTTCTCTACAGTAGGCGAGACGCCCGTTGGGGTCGCGAGCTTGGCCCTAGAAGGCAAGATGGCCTATGGGGAGAGAGGCCGACAAGACGAACAAGTGGGATCGTCTCGCCCGCCAGTCATTTTCCCCACTCGCCGCATAGGAGGAAAGATATTTTTACCTTTTTACCCCTAAGGGGGATTTTACTCTTTTGCCCTAGGTAATTTTACACTTCTACCCCGGGTGGTCTGCATATAGCTCTTCAGGACCGTGGAGTTTGGCTGTTGGCAGACCCGACCTAGGGTATTTTGGTAATTTCAGGTCAGTTCAGTATGGATATTTGCAAATCAAACTCAGAGGCCTATAAATAGACCAACATGATGCCTGGAATAGGTTGTTGAACCTTTCCATATTCTTCCTCACAGGCACCTAGCTCAGCATTGGCTAGGGAGGGGAAGGACTTCCGTTTTTTCTGGGTAAGAGGTGGGATCTCCGAGCTGAGACCCCTTGGTCTATTTCTAGGTCTGCGACTCACATCGGGTGGGTGGTTCAAGAGGAGTAGGTGTGGGCTGCAACCTCTGGTCTGAACTCTAGGAGAAATCGGGTAGCTGGTTCCAACAGAATTGTAATCAGTGATGTTAAAGTCATGTGATCATAGTATACATGTAATTATGATAACCAAATTATTGGTGAATATGTGTAGAGTACCATTATATTGATGGTGAACCCTTGGTGTGCTTGGATGCACGAAAATATGGAAGGGTTGAAAGTGCGTGTGTGTTGCCGCACTGGAATTATGTATTGGTAAGAGACTCGGTGTGGAGCTCTTGCGTGCCGTTGAACATGAAATGTGAATAATGAAAAGGGGGCTCAATATGGAGCCCCGTATGTGAAATGCATGTTGTGTGAGTCGATACATGGTGTCATAATCCTGAGTTAAGGATAGTGTGGCAGGTCTACGGGCTCGCCAGTCATCACACCGACAGGAGTTGGCAGTTAGACATGGACGGTTGGGCCTTGGTCCTCGGTGCTTACTTCCCGAGGCACCCTCCATGCCAGTGGGCTGTTGGCCTTGGTCCTTTGGTGATACTCACCCAAAGGCAACTTCCGCGCCACAAGATAGGCCAGTTGGGCTGGGCTCTTGGTGCACATCTACCCGAGAGCCCTTCTGAGCTGTAGTACGCGTGTGAGCTCTACTGTTGTGTTCTTAGCATTGAGGCGTACGGTGACCTAGGATTGGTAGTGTGGATGCCTGCCTAGTAGTGGAGAAGCCCGCTCTACTTTTACTGCCTGGCCACGACGGTTGATGCCTGAGAGGTTAGCTACATACTCAAAAAGTTGGAACTACAAGTCTGTGTCGACATAGCAGTTGCATGTGCGTGATCATGTGTGAGTCATTGCATTATATTCATGACATTACATTACATTGCATACACAAGATCCTCATCGTATAAGTTTGTATGGGCACTCTTATATGATGAGTTAGTTTACTGCTGAGCCGATCCTCAACTTGTATGTCTGTATGGAAATTCATATAAGTTGAGTTACTTTCTATTGCAACTTTACATTTTTCATATACTGATGCAGATGATAGAACTACTAGAGTAGATTGTTTACTCATTTATTATACTACTGATATACTTAATATTGCTCACTCTATACCACCTCTTTGTACTACTGTTTTATTTATATATATTGTACCCTTGTTTTTTTCTCCGCTCGGTGCCGAGGAGTCGCAGGGGGAGTGGATGTGATAGCCACTTAGTCTTATGACTAACGGTTGCTACGTCTTCCTTTTTAGGAGGAAACCATGCAGATAGAGCCGCAGTAGGTTATGCAGCAGGACAGCCAGGCCAGGATGACAGGGCCTGAAGGGATGGTGCCGTCGCTACCGTCAGTAACTGATGTGAGTTTTGAGAGAATCATGATGTAACCCTTTGGGAAAATTTTACTCGTACTATGATATTGTAGAAGCTTATTGTAACTTCTTTTTCTTGATGTACTTTTTGTACTATTTTACTTATGTGTGGATTGACTTCTGTTTTATATTCTTGGTTTGGTTGGCATTGGTTGATATTAGTTATAGCCGGCAGGATTGACATCCTAACGCTACCGCAAGGAAGCTGTTCTGGGGTTAAGACTCCCCTCGTGCCATGTTTTGTGTTCCAGGAGAGGGGGGGGGGGTCTTACCCTATCTTCCTTATCATCTGCGTAGCTAGCAGCAGAATAAGCCTCAACCTTTAAGTGTCCCCTTTTTGAAACAAAATTCCTTTCCCTGGAGCACCTTTAACATACTCTAGAATCTTAATAGCCGACTGTAGATGATACTCCTTAGGATCTTGCATAAACTGACTCACCCTTCCCACTGCATAACAAATATCAGGTCTTGTGACTTAGATAAATGAGTTTCCCCACAAGCCTTCTGTATCTGCTGACATCTTCAAGAAGAGTTGAGTCATCACTCTAGCACTTGTCATCCCCAACAGCCATTGGAGATCGAGCAGGTTTAACTCCAAGGAGACCTGTCTCTTTTAAGAGATCCATAACATACTTTCACTGTGAAAGAACAATGACACCAGTTTTCCGAGATATCTCAATTCCTAAAAACTATTTAGGAGATCCCATATCCTTGGTAATAAAATGCTGAAGCAAATGCTTCTTTGTCATATCCACACCCTTTATAACATCCCTTGTAAGAAGAATGTCATCCACATAAACTGCAAGAATAATACGATTTGTCGAGGTTTTGTTGATGTACAAAGAACTATCTGCAGTACTCTGAACAAACCCAATAACAGAAATAACTTCGTTGAACTTGTTAAACCATGCCCTGGGACTTTGCTTAAGACTATAGATCGCCTTCCACAGTTTACAGACCTGAGACTCCCCCTGAGCAACACACCCCGGAGGTTACCCCGTATAGACTATTTACGACAAATCACCATAAAGAAAGGCGTTGTTCACATCCAATTGAGATATTTCCAAGTCTCTATTTATAACCACAGAAAAGAGAACACAGATTGCAGTAATCCTAATAACAGGAGAGAAGGTATCAAAGAAATCAACACCATAGATTTGCGTAAACCCTTTGGCAACAAGTTGGGATTTATAATGATCAATAATACCATCAGGAATAAATTTGATGACAAAGACCTAGCAAAAACCAACCACATCAGCTCCTGGAGGGGTTGGAACAAGAGCCCAAGTACCCCGTTCAGTAAGAGTTTTCATCTCTTCATCCATAGCAGCTTTCCAATGAGGAATAACAAGAGCATCTTGATAGGATGCTAGAATATCATTTGCCGATAGAGCAAGTGCAAAACTCTTAGACGAAGGAGAGAGCTCCGTATAAGAAACCATAGCATGAAGAGGATGTTGAGTGCATGATCGAACACCTTTTCGAAGAGCAATCAGAAGACCTAGGTCTGTCCGGTCTACAGTGTCAGTTTCATCCTAAGAAGGGATAACTGGCCCAGAAGCTATTGGCAGCGATTCAATAGAAGAATCAAAGATAGTGCGAGAATTAGGAAGAGAAGGAGAAGAAATAAGGACAAGATCTAGAAGAGGTGCCGACACAAGATGAAAAGAAGCAGAATCATGAGAAGGAAGAACATAGGGAGGAGAAAAGAACAGAATATTCTTAAAGAATGTTACATCTGTAGAAACATACTGTCTCTTGAGAACAGATCAAAACACATATATCCTTTCTATGTCGGGCAATAACCTAGGAAGATGCACTTAATAGAATGAGGAAATAATTTGTCACCATAAGAAGGAGAGTGAACAAATATTGTGCATCCAAAGACACGAGGAGGTAAAAGAAATAGAGTCACATCAGGATACAAGATAGAAAATGGTGTGTTGCCATGGAGATCCGAAGAGGGAACTTGATGTATGAGAAAACAAGAGAGAAGAACAGCATGACCCCAATAAGACCGGGGAACATGCATATGAGTGAGAAGGCTACGAGCCCCATCTAGAAGATGACAATTTTTACGTTCAGCAGTGCCATTCTGTTGAGAAGTGTAAGAACAAGTAGTTGATGGACAATGTCATGATCCAAATAAAATGACGTGAACTGATGAATAAGATACTCCTTAGAGTTAATAGGGGTATCAAATTATGTACGTATCTTATAATAAAACGCAATAAAAACATAAAATATTTTCGAGCGGTTGCATAAAAAATATAACCACATACACCTAGAGAAATTGTCAATAAAAGTAACAAAATACATGCTCCCCCTACCAACAGTCTGAAGAGGAGCAGGACCCCAAACATCCAAATGAACAAGATCAAAAGGACGAGAAGAACTGCATTCATGCTTTGCGGGAAACAAAGATCGGTGATGTTTGCCAAATTGACAAGCCTAATAATTAAGAGAAGAATCCTCTCAAGGTAAATCAGGCAGAAGCTGATAAAGAATCTGGGGAGGAGGATGCGCAAGGTGAAGATGCCACTGAAGTAAAGAGGAGGATGAAAAAGCAGATGCGGTATCAAGGTAGAACAAACCACCACTGACTGTCCTAGTAGCAATCGACTCCTTGGAGTGAGTGACCCAAAAACCACAAGTAGAAGCAGTAAAAACAGCTTCACAGTTCAACTGTTTGCAAAGAGAAGTGATAGAAAGAAGATTGCATGGAAAACTCGAAACATAAAGAGTATCCCGAAGCTCAAGAGAATAAGTAACATGCACCATTCCAGACCCACAAACCGGAGACAGAGAACCATCCGCAATAAGAACCGGAGGAAACCGGTTACTCTTGTCAATAGAAGTGAAAAGATGAGTGTTGGGTACATTGGTCAAATGTACCTGATTTGAAGAAGCCTCACCCAACTCAATGATATACATCATAATGTATTTGATGTATGTTTGAGTTACTTGTGCAGGTTAAGAAAGTACTGGACTGAAGCAAAAAGTTTCTAAGTCCATATATCGACACCCAGAGGGAAAGTGTCGACACTTAAGAAGACTTGTGTCGACATCCAGACAAGCAGTGTCGACACTTGGAGTCATTGTGTCGACACCTGGGATGCACAGTCGACAGCAGACAGAAAGTGTCGACACAAGGAGCTGTGTCGACACCCTGTGAAGCTGTGTCTACACCAGAAAGTGTCGACACTTGGAGCTGTGTCGACACTCAGCAAAAGTCTGCAGAGTCTAAGTACAAGTGTCGACACTCAACACAATATGTCGACACTATGCAGAAGAGTCAGCACTTGAAGTAAGTGTCGACACCCAGCACAATGTGTCGACACTCAATAGAAGAGTCAGCATTTGAAGTATGTGTCGACACCCAGAACAATGTGTCGACACACAGCTGAAGATTCAACACTGTAAGAAAGTGTCGACACATGAAGCTGTGTCGACACTTAGCAAAGAACACAAAGAACAACAAATTATTCTAAGTACAAGTGTCGACACTATGGGAATGTGTCGACACTCAGCTGAAGTCTCAACAAGAAGAAGGTGTGTCGACACAAGGAGCTGTGTCGACACTCAGCAAGAATCAACATTGAAGACTTATGTCGACACCAAGAAGCAGTGTCGACACTTAACAGATTCAACACAAGGAGTTATATCGACACAAAGGAGATGTGTCGACACTTAGAAGAATTTAGCAAACGCTAGAAGAACAAGTACTTGTGTCGACACCCAATTTCAGTGTCGACATATGAAGAAGAATCTGTGTCGAGACAGACAAGGAGTTGTGTCGACACCTTGTAGTCTTGTGTCGACACTTACACAACTTGTGTCGACACTTGGTCTATAAGTGTCGACACTTAAAGACAGAAAGTCTCGACACTATCAGACAGATAAATATTTTCAAGAACTGACTGGTTGACATGACAGCTGCCGTTCCAGCCGGTCTACAGCGCCTGTCAGAGATATTAGAAGTCAGTTATGGACCGGACCAGCCGGTTACCATGAAGAATGCCTATAAATAGGAACCTACAGTTTACAGAAACTGTTGTTGATCAGATTGTTGTCAAGGTTGATCATATTGTTGAAGTAATCTTTAAAGTGGTACTCAAAGTATCAACACAAGAAGATCTAGCAGTTCATGTGCAGATCTAAGAAGTTGGAGAGAGAGGGCTCCATCCAAGAAATCAGCCTTTGGAACTAGGCTGAGAAGAAGGATTCAGATTCAGTCTGGATCTTAAGTGGCAGAGGTCAAGGAACAACTGCAGGAGGATTCAGTCTTATTCAGTTCTACTCAAGAAGCTTTGAAGAAAGCTAAGTCAGATTGGATCCAGCTGAGTTCTTCCAAGAACTCATCAAGAAACTCTCAACTCCCCTCTTTCATTTCTGAGTTGTTGAGTTAATTATTTGTATTACATTTTTAACTTGTAGGATCCATTGGATCTGAGTGAATTGTAAGCCTATAATAATAAAGGCTGAGGGTAGGGCTTGAGAGCTTGAGTGTAGCAGATTGGGATCTCTGAGTGTAGGCCTTGTTGGCTGAGTGTAGGCCTTGGTTGGCTGAGTGTAGGCCTTGATTGGCTGAGTGTAGGCTTTGGGATAAAGCTGAGTTGTAAGGCTTTGGGCCTGAGGTGTAGGAACCAATTTGGGTTCTGAGACAGTGGAGAAGTTTGGCCGAATCTAGTACACTACTAGATAGGCGAAGGGGGAAAGTGGATGTACCCATATCTTGGGGAACCACTATAAAACACTGTGTGCTGTGCTGTGATTGTGCTGTGGATTAGCTGTGTATGTTTTGTTATTGCTGTTTGCTGTGCAAAAGTAGTTAGAAATCTATGATATAACTGTTTGGCTACCAACAAAGTTAGAAAAGGATTAGGTCACCTATTCACCCCCCCTCTAGGTGTTTAGGTACCATATCTTTCAAGTGGTATCAAAGCGAGGTTCCTCAAAACAAGGACTAACAGTCTGAGGAGATCCTGTTTGGCAGATTCAGTGTAAGGGAAAACACAGATTCAAGAAATTCAAGAAAATCAAGAAACATGGGTTCCTATGAGAATCACAAGGAATTGGGTTCCATGAAATTACCCATATGCAGGAAGGAGATCTTTGGGATCTGGAAAGAAAGGGTAAGGCTATTTATGGAGGCCTTAGACCCTAGAATCTACATCACAGTAAAGGAAGGGCCTTATGTGCCTATGAAGATTTCAGTTCTAGATGCAAATCAGAGAACTCCAAAGGATTTCTCTGAGATGACGAAGGATGAAATTGTCCTGGCCACCATGGACAAGAGGGCACAAAATATAATAGTGAGTGCCATTGATGATGCAACTTTTCAGAACTTAATTCACTGTAAAACATCAAAAGAGATGTGGGATACTCTCATTGTCTATATGGAAGGTTCTGAAGAAGTTAGGCAAGATAGGAAGTCCTTGCTAAATCAGGAGTATGAAAGCTTTAGGCAAGGAAAGGGTGATAGCATCACTGAGTGCTATAAGAAATTTTACAGAATAGTTAATGAACTCATGTCTTATGGAAGAGAGTTCAGTAACTATGAACTAAATGACAAGTTCCTAAGGTCCCTAACCAAAGATTGGGACACCAAGATCTGTGCCATAAGAGAAATGGCTAAGTTGGGGGAAATTCCTCCTCCTACACTATTTGGCAAGTTATTGTCATATGAGATGCAATTGACAGTGAGGAAAGAGGAGGAGAAATCAACAAGGATTGAACACAAGGAAAGATCAGTTGCTTTCAAGACAGAAGTTCCCAAAAAGTGCAGGAATAAGTCATCAACTCCACCTCCAGAGGTAGTTGATTCAGAGTCTGATGAGTCAGTCAGCACAAAGAGTGAGAGCAGTGAAAGTGATGAAGTCTTTGCTGCCTTCACTAGGCACTTTCAGAAATTCTTAAAGAAGAAACAGTGGAGGTCAAGACCATCTTCTTTAAAGGGAAAGGAAGTCTTTTATCAGGAGAAAAAGCCTTCAAAGAAAGACAGGAAGAGGACAAAGTCAAGCAAGGCAACTGGATCTAAGATAGTGTGCTACTGCTGCAATAGACATGGCCATGTTATTGCAGATTGTACAGAGAAGAGAAAGGAATCTGGTGACAGGAAAAAGACTCACTTCAAAGGAAAGAAAGAGAAGTCTTTTGTATCCAAGAAAGAGAAGACTCTATCAGATATCTCCTCTTCAGAAACTGAGTCTGAGGCTGAAGCCTACATAGGGCTATTTGCTGGAGAAGAAGAGGAAGAATTCATGCAGATCATGGAGTCTATTTATGAACAAGAAGACAGTCAATGCCAAGGACTAATGGCTTTGACAGACAGTGCCAAAATCCTGGAGCAGCCAGGACCCAGTCAGGTACAAGGTTCAAGTTTAAATTCAGTTTCTTGTTCTAGTTCAGAATCAGATTCATCTTCATCAAGTGATGAAAGTGTATCTGAGTCTGAGGATGATATTCATCAACTTATAGATGAATATAAGGTACTGTTGCAAGCCTACAAGAAAAGCAAGACCCTAGCCAAAAGTCAGGCAAAGGAAATTACTGATCTTAAAGCTGCTGCAACAGATTTTGAGAAGCAATTTGATCAAAAACTAAATGAGGTAGCCAGGCTGAAACACATTACTGTGATTCAGATGGGAACTATCACCTATAAGAATGATCAAATTAAGAGACTGGAGATCAATCTTCAGAAAGAGAGAGAGCTTGTTGCTAGGTTTTCAAAACCTAAATCAGTGCTACCTTTAATTGATGAATTTGTTCTTCATAAAGGCAAGGCTGGACTGGGTTTTGTTAGACCTGCAGGGACTGAGCAGTCCAAGTCTAAGTCCAAGGACAAAGCCCCAACATTCAACAAGCCTATTGTAGTCAAGACAGCCAAGGCAGTACCTAAGCAAAGGTACAATAAGTTTGAATGCTGGTGCTGTGGCAAAATTGGCCATTTTGCAGTGGACTGTTGGCACAATGTGAGTGCCAAAGTGAGTTCCAAACTACCTATTGGAATGCCAGTAGGTAGGTTTGTCAAATTGCAAACTAACAATCACCAAGGACCCAAGAATACTTTGGGTTCTAAGGTTCATTAATTTGTTTTGCAGGTCAGTCCAAGTGGCCACACCCCAACATGGTACTTGGACAGTGGATGTTCCAGACACATGACTGGAACAAGAAGATTACTAAAGGACTACATTCCAGTAAAAGATGGTCCAAAAGTAACCTTTGGTGGTTCTGAAAAAGGAATCATCAAAGGATTTGGTAACATTTCTACAAACTTAGTTACCATTACTCAAGTGGCTTATGTTAAAGGGTTGAAACACAACCTAATAAGTATAAGTCAATTAAGTGATGTAGGGTATGACATCTCATTTGTTAAAAATGGTTGTCATATCAAGAGGTCAAGTGATCAAGAGATCATTTTGACAGGTTATAGGAAGAGGAATGTCTACTGCCTAGACATTATGATTGAGAACAATGGTTCTCCAGTTTGTCTTGTAGCTGATGAGACAGCCTCTCATTGTGTCAAATGGCACAAGAGGCTAGCCCATCTTAACTACAAGACTATTAGCAAACTCTTTAGCAAAGAGTTAGTGAGGAATGGTCCTCAAGTTAAGTGTGTCAAAGATGGTATTTGCTCAGCTTGTCAAAAGGGCAAGCAGACTAAATCCACCTTTAAAAGCATAGAAAACAAAGATGCTGTGAGGTGTTTGTACCTCTTGCATATGGATCTCTTTGGTCCAATGCCAGTTCACAGCTTAGGAAGGAAGGTCTTTACCTTTGTAGTTGTAGATGACTACTCAAGGTTTTCCTGGGTGTTCTTCTTAAGACAGAAATCTGAAACACCTAGTGTCTTTTATAGCTTTGTCAAGCAAATTCAGAATGAACTAAATAGTACAGTGGTCAAAATTAGAAGTGACCATGGTACTGAATTTCAGTCTGATAGCATGACAAAACTGTGTGAAGACTTTGGGATATTTCAAGAATTCTCTTCACCTAGAACACCTCAGCAAAATGGCATTGCTGAGAGAAAGAATAGAACCTTGATAGAGGCTTGTAGGACCCTACTAAGTGATACATCACTGCCAGAGTATTTCTGGGCTGAAGCAGTTAACACTGCATGCCATGTTATAAATAGGGCTACCATCACTAAAAGGCTTAACAAGACCCCCTATGAAGTTGTGAAAGGCAAGAAACCAAACCTATCCTATTTTAGGATCTTTGGTTGCAAATGCTTCATACTGAACAATGGGAAGTCTTACTTAACTAAGTTTGCTGCCAAGTCCCAAGAGGGAATTTTTGTTGGGTACAACAATAATAGTAAGGCTTATAGAGTCTACAACTTGACTACATAAGTTGTAGAAGAATCAGTACATGTAGTTTTTGATGAGACAAAACTTATTAATAATAAGTTGTCTAGCAATGTATGCAGCCCCACAGGTTTGACAAAGACAATGGACAAGCTTACTATAGAAGAGGTACCTGCTACAAGAAAGCAAGTAAAAGACAGTAGCTGTTGTCCAGGGGGAGAACTACATGTGCCAATTGCTGAAGAAATACAAGGAGTACAGCTTGATGCAGATGCTGAAGTGGTTCAACCAGAAGTAAGATTGCCTCCAGCCAACAGACATCTAAGAGATCATCCAGTAGAGCTGATTATTGGAGATCCAAGATAAGGAGTACAAACCAGGAGTAGAAACATGAATGCAGCAATCTATTCCAGCTTTCTGTCACAAGTTGAACCTAGGAAATTTGAAGAAGCAATATAAGATCCACAATGGACTGAAGCAATGCAAGAAGAGCTTAATCAGTTCAAGAGGTGCAAGGTCTGGGAACTTGTTCCTAAACCTAAAGACCACAATGTAATAGGAGTTAAGTGGATCTACAGGAATAAGATGGATGAACAAGGGGTCATCATTAAGAATAAAGCTAGACTGGTTGCTAAAGGATATAGGCAAAAAGAAGGTATTGACTTTGATCAAACTTTTGCTCCAGTAGCCAGACTGGAAGCCATAAGAATGTTCTTGGCCTATGCAACCTATCAAGGATTCAAGGTGTACCAAATGGATGTCAAGTCAGCATTCCTAAATGGTAATTTGAAAGAAGAAGTCTATGTGGAGCAGCCTTCAGGTTTTGTTGATCCAACTCTACCTCATTATGTCTATAGACTTAAGAAAGCTTTATATGGGTTAAAGCAAGCCCCTAGGGCTTGGTATGAAACCCTATCTAGTTTCCTCATTGAGAACAAGTTCTCAAGGGGGAAAATAGATAAGACTCTATTCCTTAGGGAATCTAGAGGCAAAATCATACTAGTCCAAATATATGTAGATGACATTATATTTGGGTCTACTGAAAGCAGCCTTTGCAAAAAGTTTGCAAAACTTATGCAAGGTCAATTTGAGATGAGTAGTATGAGAGAGCTGAAGTTTTTCTTGGGTCTCCAAGTTAAACAGACTGAGAGTGGTTTGTCCATTTATCAGTCAAAGTTCACCCTAGAACTCATAAGGAAGTATGGTATGGATTCATCCAGTACCATGAAGACTCCTATGGGGTCAAGTATGTCTCTTAGCAAGGATGATGCCGGGAAACCTGTAGATGAAACCTTGTATAGAGGGATAGTTGGCTCCCTATTATACTTGACTGCTAGTAGACCAGACATCATGTATGCTACATGTGTTTGTGCAAGGTATAAAGCCTGCCCTAAAGAGTCTCATTTGACTGCAGTCAAAAGAATATTGAGATATCTAAAGGGCACTCCCTATCTAGGCCTCTGGTACCCTAGGAATGGAGATTTTGATCTAACAGGTTATTCAGATGCAGACTTTGAAGGATGCAAAGAGGATAGAAAGAGCACTACTGGAACCTGTTAATTCCTAGGTGGGAGACTAATTTCATGGAGTAGCAAGAAGCAAACCAGTGTGGCTATCTCCACAGCTGAGTCAGAGTATGTGGCTGCAGGAAGTTGCTGTGCTCAACTTCTGTGGATTCAACATCAGCTAGAGGATTATGGATTTCAGGTAAGTAGAACTCCACTTTTCTGTGATTCTACAAGTGCTATTTCAATAGCTAATAACCCTGTATCCCATAGTAGGACAAAACATATTGAGATTAAATATCATTTTCTTAGGGAGCATGTAGAAAGAGAAGATATTTTATTAGAATATGTTAAAACAGATGAACAAGTAGCTGATATGTTTACTAAGCCATTAGAAGAAGCTAAGTTCAATAGATTCAAAATTGAACTAGGAATGATAAACTTAGAGTAAGTTTACAGATTTGAAAATGACTAAGTCAAAAGGTGTCGACACATAGACAAGTCTATGTCGACACAGAATAGTGGTGTCGACACTTCAGGAAAAAGGTGTCGACACATCTAGGATGTTGGTGTCGACACTTCAGAATGTTAGTGTCGACACATGTCAAGTAGGTGTCGACACATCCCAAGTGGTGTCGACACTTAGTATTTACTCAGAATTTTCTAAGTAAAGTCTCGACAATGTGTCGAGATATGTTGTGTCGACACATAACCAAGTGTCGACACATAAAATCTGTTGACTGAACTTGTGTTGACACATATGTGTCGAGACATTATAAGTCTGTGTCGACACTTATTGCCAGTGTCGACACATTTTAAGCTAGCTGTCCCGCCTGTTCATCTTCAAAATCAGAAAGGTATAAATAGGGTTCTGTCTTTGTTTGTCGACACGCTTTCAAAGTTTCGAGACCAAAACTCCTTTGTCGACACCTCTCTTTTCTAAAGACAAATTCTACAAACCCTAATGTCACCTAAGCTTGAGGAGAACGTTAACGAAGGCTATGAGCTTGTGCGCGGCGCGTTCGACGATGCAGATGCGGAAATCAAGGCGGTAGTAACCCTAGTCTCCGATTCTGGATTGGAGTAC
Source organism: Platanthera guangdongensis (assembly GCA_039583875.1). Lineage (NCBI taxonomy): Eukaryota > Viridiplantae > Streptophyta > Magnoliopsida > Asparagales > Orchidaceae > Platanthera > Platanthera guangdongensis. The sequence continues at coordinate 139,977,795 of CM077147.1, forward strand.
TTAGTTTCTGAACCAACTAAGATATGGAAGAAGGAGGTGCTTGAATTTCTTAATGGAGCTGCAGTAGATGACTCTGGATACAAAATCAAATCCAGAGTTCATGGATAAAAGGTTAATGTAACCCCAAAAAGTCTGAGGAAGATTCTTCAATTGCCAAGAACTCTAGATGAAGAAGAGGTGACTGCTTCAAAGACCAGGGAAGCTCTTACCTGGTGTGGACTAGATCCAAAATTGAAGATAGGATCTGTTTTCAACAGAAAAGGCATGAATAATCAAGGGAAGTTCATGTCTGAGATAGTGAGAAAAGTCTTGCTCAGCAAACCTGGAGGGCATGACAGAGTGTCTGCCTATATGTTTGGAATTATGACTAGAATCATATTCACTCTGAAAACAGACTAGTTAATAGTGGTTTTTGACAAGATCAAGGAGAGCTTGAAGAAGCCCAATCAGGGCAGGATCATTAGTCTCTACCTAGCTGGTACCATGCCAGAGATAATGAATACTGCTGCAGGCAGCAAGATAAATCATATGAGGAAGATGGATCTAAGGATCTTTTCTAGATGGGATAGGGTGTTGTCCAAGGAACTGTCTGTAACACCCCCTATCCGTCTCATAGCATATAACAGTAGGTTCGGCCGGGGCCCGACGCCATATGCCACAGACAGACCGGGTGGTTACTTATGGAAACCATCCAACCAATCTCAACGTCCTACACAGAGCATTCTAGCGGAAGCAGTTTATATAAGTTGCAAAACAAGAACCCAGCAACAAGCATGAATGTCCACTAACATGATAATAGGAATGTTATTACAAAATACTCAAAAGTCGGCCTTAAGGCCTTACAAAATGTTTCACTTGTCTTTTACATGATTTACAAACCTCGGATCGCAGGCCGGCCATACATGAATAAAACATAAAACATTTCCACTTGGGCCTTCGAGGGCCAGCTTCGCAAAAAGGGCTTTAGCCCGCTATTGACCGCTTGGTCCAGCTGCACCTGCAAGCAAACAAACCACCGCACGGTGGCAAACAAGGCAACGGTCAGCAATGCTGACCAAATTATAACGATCCCGCCCCCAACTCGGGGCGGCGATGCTCCTTTCCTGCATTTCATTAGCATAAGCGAGCAATTATAACCATAGCCATTTCATCACAGGCGTTGGCTCGCACGGCCACACGCCCCGTGCACTCAGGGCACATTCTCGGTGAACCGGTCGATGTCACGTCAATTAAAGCCATTAACATTCCGGACTCACCACCGCCACTTAGACGGCCATTCCTATGAGCAATTCGTCTTCATGGTATTGGTCACGTCAATTTAAGCCATCGACCACCGAAGACCCCCATTTATGCCAACGGCGAGTGCCATGTAACTTTAGGTCTCTCTAACCCGAACGACATAAAGCGGGTACGGCTCCATCTAACCCGTGCTCACATCGCAACGGCAATTTAAGCCATATGCGCGGGTCAAACTTTCACCGAGTCCCATTCTAACACAAGTCACATAACCCCGTTATGTTCAAGTTGGCTCTCAGGCCACCAAGTTGGCAAGACCTCGTGTCCGCCCAGTTTTCCGGGTGCACCTTTGGGTTAGTCCCCAAGGCTCCCTGCTGCAATCTACCGCGTAGAAAACCCGAAAAACACCCAATAGCACGGAGTCTTCTCCGGCCTTATGCAATGCAACATCACCGATCCGAACTACATGTCCGGGTAGGCTTCAACCAAAATGCCTATGTCCGTTCTCGCATACGGACTCTAAACAACGGGGACTTTACATATCTACCCGAAGGAACGCCTCCAACTCTCCGCAAACTCGCGAGAGCGGGCTTCCTATGCAAAGAAAGAGAGCGACTCATGCTCAAGATGAGGATCGTTACCCTTGCGGTCCTCTTTGGCGCCATCGAAAAGTAATCGGATGGAAATCACCGCACTTGCGTTGCCTCCGTGGATCCGGAGTCGGCTTGCGATTCGGAGCTCCGAAGCTCCTCCAATGGCGGATCTAGCTCCTCTTCTTCTTGCCTTAGCTCTTCTTTCTCCAAGGGTTTGGAGAGAGAACAAGTGGAAAAAGTGAGGGTTTTCTAAGTCAAAACCCGGGTATATCCCTTCAGGAACAACCCCCAGCCGTTGGATCTTCAGTCAAAGAAATGAACGGCTTCGATTCGGGACTGAAATGCCCAATCTGGACCAAACACGGCCTGGCACACGCCCGTGTCCAGGGCCGTGTGCCTCATTCGCCGTCAAAATCGAATCACCTGGAACCTCACACGGGTATCGAACACGCCCGTGTTCGAGCTGACACGCCCGTGTTCCACCTGACACGGCCGTGTAGCTGGCCGTGTACCCCATGATTTTCTCTCGTTTTCAACCCGAGCACTGCACGGGTTCTAGGACACGCCCGTGTCCTTGCCCGTGTCACCTTGACACGCCTGGGCTCCAGGCCGTGTACAAGGTCTCGGCACTTCGCGGCTAAGTGTCGACACGGGTCGACACGCCCTGCGACACGCCCGTGTCGCAGGCCGTGTGCCATGTCTCGACACACTGTCGCCACCAAAGTGTCGACTTCGCGGGACGAGTGTCGACACGGGTTGACACGCCCTGCGACACGCCCGGGTCGCAGGCCGTGTGCCATGTCTCGACACACTGTCGCCACCAAAGTGTCGACTTCGCGGGACGAGTGTCGACACGGGTTGACACGCCCTGCGACACGCCCGTGTCGCAGGCCGTGTGCCGTGTCTCGACACAACGTCGAAGCACTATGTCGACTTCACGGCTAAGTGTCGACACAGGTCGACACGCCCTGCGACACGCCCGTGTCGCAGGCCGTGTGCCCAGTCTCGACACAATGTCGAGACCAAAGTGTCGACTTCACGCCTTAGTGTCGACACAGGCTTGACACGCCCTGGGACACGCCCGTGTCCCAGGCCGTGTGCCTGTAGCCAGAACTCAAACTGGCCCAAATTATTCCCCTCTGCTCCTTTGAGTTTCGAGGCGTTACAACTCTACCCCTCTTAAAAGAATTTCGCCCACGAAATTACATATAGGGAAAAACATGCACAAAACAAAATTTGTACCTGAGCGGAACAACTCCGGATATTCATCAAGCATCGTCTGCTCTCGCTCCCAAGAGAGCTCCTCACGACCGCAATTGTCCCACCGGACTTTGACCATCCTGATCTCTTTATTGCGTAGCCGCTTGACCTCCGAGTCCTCAATCCGCACGGGCTTGACTTTTGTCGTTAGCCCACTATCCACCGGCACTTGATTGGCCGCGATCACTTGCGTAGGCTCTTGCACCGCCTTCCGAAGCACCGAAATATGGAATACATCATGTAAACCACTTAGCTCCACTGAAAGCTTCAGCCAATAGGCCGCTTCTCCTACTCGCTCCAGAACCTCAAACGGTCCAAGGTACCTCGGGCTTAGCTTTTTCAATCGCCGCACCCGCGAGACACCCTTGAACGGCTTGATCTTCAAGTATACATAACCGCCCACAGCGAACTCCACGTTCCTGTGCTTGGCATTATAGTACTTTGCTTGCCGGTCCTGAGCGATAAGCAACCTCTCCCGAATTGTCCTTACCAAAGAAGTAGCATCCTCCACTTCCGATCGCTTATACAACTTTGACTCGCCCGTTTCTAACCAAGACAACGGCGTGCGACATCTTCTACCATATAGGGCCTCGAAAGGCGCCATCTGAATACTTGCTTGGTAGCTATTGTTGTATGCGAACTCCACCAAATAAAGGTGGTCCTCCCATTGCTTTCCAAAGTCCAAGACACACATGCGAAGCATGTCTTCCATCGTTCTATTGACCCTCTCGGTCTGCCCATCCGTTTGTGGATGGAAGGCTGTGCTAAACTTCAGCTTTGTTCCCAACATTTGCTGCACCAGCCTCCAATCGTTGGACGTGAACCGCCCATCTCGGTCACTCACGATGCTACGGGGCACACCATGAAGCCGCACTATGTTATCCACATAAAGCTTTGCCAGCTTCTCCACCGGATCATCCTTCCTATGCGGAATAAAATGCGACACCTTTGTTAATCGATCGACCACCACCCAAATGGCGTCGTTCCCCTTCTGCGACCTTGGCAAACCATGTACAAAGTCCATAGAGATGTCGTCGAATTTCCACTCCGGAATAGGCAAGGGACTTAATAAATCCTCCCGGCTTTTGGCACTCCGCCTTTACCAAGGCGCAGGTTTGGCACTTCGCTACATATAGCGCCACATCCTTTTTCAAGCCCGGCCACCAAAACAGTTTCTTTACATCACGGTACATCTTCGTGCTCCCCGGGTGAATCGAGTACTTGGTATGGTGCGCCTCGTACAACAACTCCACCCGTAAACTGCCCACACTTGGGACGCACAAACGACCGTCTTTCCAAAGCAATCCGTCCTCCACGACGAATTGGGAATTTGACCCATCCAGAGCCTCTATCATGAACTGCTTCATATGAGCATCCATATCCAAAGCCTGCCGAATCCGATCAGCCAGGTCATATTGGACTTCAGTCCAATTCAGCACTGCTTCAGCACTAGATTGTCTATCCACACAAACAATCTCCAACGCCTCCAGCTCCTGCACCAACCGCTCATCATGCACTGATAGCCAATTCGCTTGAGCTGGGGCTCGGCGACTCAACGCGTCCGCAACCGCATTCCCTTTGCCAGACACGTAGTGGATCTTGAAAGTATAGTCCCCCAGGAACTCCATCCACCTACGCTGCCGCATATTCAGATCTTTCTGATCAATCAAATACTTTAGACTCTTGTGATCGGTGTAGATATCAATCTTCACACCGTACAAATAGTGTCTCCACAGCTTCAAGGCAAAAATCACGGCCGCTAACTCCAAGTCATGGACCGGATAATTCCTCTCGTGCACTTTTAGCTGTCTCGAGCCATAAGCTATCACGCTGCCGTGCTGCAATAGCACGCAACCCAAACCGCTGCCCGAAGCATCGCTATAAATCTCATAGCCTTCGGTCCCCACCGGCGAACTCAGCACAGGCGCCGTGGTCAACCGACACTTCAATTCCTCAAAAGCTCGCGCGCACTCCGGCATCCAAACGAACTTATGCTCCTTCCTCGTCAAAGTAGTGAGAGGTAACGCTATCCGCGAGAAGTTCTCTACGAAGCGCCTATAATAGCCGGCAAGCCCCAAAAAGCTCCGGACTTCTGCTACCGTAGCAAGCTCAGGCCACTCCCGTATCGCAACAATCTTCGCCGGATCTACAGCAATACCCTCTCCACTCACTATATGCCCGAGGAACGCCACTGAGGATAGCCAAAACTCGCACTTCGAGAACTTGGCATACAACTGGTTTCTCCTGAGTGTCTCCAACACCAAATGGAGATGCTTGAAGTGATCCTCCTCACTTTGCGAGTACACCAAAATATCGTCGATGAAGACGATCACGAAATGGTCTAGGTACTCCCTGAACGTCCTGTTCATCAAATCCATAAATACTGACGGCGCATTAGTCAGCCCAAACGGCATGACCGTAAACTCATAATGCCCGTATCTCGTACTAAACGCTGTTTTCGGGATATCACTCTCCCTTATCCGCAGCTGATAGTACCCAGACTTGAGATCTAACTTCGAGTACACCGTCGACCCTACTAACTGATCAAAGAGATCATCAATCCGGGGGATCGAGTACTTGTTCTTCTCAGTCAGCTTGTTTAGCTCCCGATAATCAATACACAACCTCAAGCTTCCGTCCTTCTTGTTAACAAAGAGGACCGGTGCGCTCCAAGGCGAAGAACTCGGGCGCACATACCCTTGCTCCAGCAACTCTTGCAGTTGAACTTTCAGCTCCGCCATTTCCTTAGGCGCTAGCCGATACGGAGATCGTGACACAGGCTTTGCACCTGGCACTAGCTCGATAGTAAAATCTATCTCCCGTTGTGGCGGGGCTCCAGGAAGATCTGCGGGGAACACATCAGGGTATTCCGATACCACTGAAATACAATCCATCGCGGGCTTCGGCTTTGCAACCTCCACTAGTGTAAAGAACAGTTCTGCTCCGGCACGAACCGCCTTCACCACCTGAAGAGCAGACATCAACGTCTTGCTCGACCCCTTTAAGCCCGTAAAAGTCGTCTCACGACTTGCTCCCAGCTTTACTTCCTTGCTACCGCAATCTATATGGGCCTGCTGCTCCGAGAGCCAGTCCATTCCAAATATGACGTCGAACTCCACCAACGGAAGTAAGGACGCCCGCAGGTCAAACTCCTGCTCTCCAATACGAATCTTAACATCGCAGATCCTATCCGCTCGCATCGAGCACCCATTGGGCAACAACACATCCAACTTATCCTTCGCCATCGAAGAAGGGACTCCGATGCGTGATATAAATCCTTCGGACAAGAAGGAGTGTGAAGCTCCCGTATCGAAGAGTGCTCGTGCCGGATTTTCACAAATCAATACGAATCCTAAACAAGCAGTGGTAAGGTAACATGTGCATAACAAGCATATAAAGGAATTGACTTGCTATAAATTAAACCGTACCTGTCACCACGTCAGCTTGTTTAATGGCCTCCTGTTGGCCAAGATTGTAAACCCTTGGTTGGGCCGGAGCATAATGGGATGCGGTCGATTCCACCGCCTTGCCCTTCTCTTCATAAGTAGCTTCAGGCCTCCTTTCGGACTTAGGACGTCCGCTCCAACAATCACGGGCGAAATGCCCCATCTTGCCACAAGTAAAACACGCACCCGGGGTCCGACCCGTAGTCGCCCCAGAAGCGCCAGAAGGAGCTGGACCCGAAGTCCTATGCTTCTTGAAAGTCCTCCGATAGCCTGACTTTGAAGTAGTCGGCACTCTGAACTCAGATTTCTTTTCACCCAAGCTTTTCTTCGCTTGTACACTCTTCATGTCCTTCTCCAAGGACCGGGCAGTATTGACCAAGGTTAAGAAACCTTGCGTCATCGGCCCCGACAGTAACAATCTCAGCTCATCCCTCAAGCCTTCATAAAAACGATTAGTCTTGCGCTCCTCATCCATGATGGTGGAGCCCGCATAACGACTCAACCGCGTAAACTCGTGGAGGTATTCATCCACGTTCCTCTCACCCTGCACCAACTTCAGGAATTCATTCTCCATCGAGATCCTCTGAGTAGAAGGGAGGTATCTTGCTAAGAACAATTCCGAGAACTCTTCCATCGGAACGTCTATCAGTTGTCTACCTCGCAGATGATGCAGCTCCAAACCTTCCCACCACATCCTTGCTTCACCGTCCAGCAGGAACGTAGCAATGGTGGTCATCTGCCACTCCTCCGTCTCCGTCGCTGTCATGACTCTCTTCACCCTAGAGAGCCAGTCTTCAGCCTGCGATGGGGTTCCCAACCCCGAGAATAACGGAGGGTTAAAGCTCATTACATGCTTCAACTGCCTCTCAGTCGCCCTCCTTGGCACTATTGGTTCTACAACCACTTGCTCCATCCTCCTCGGCTCCGCCTCTTGCAGAGGTACTTGCTCCATCACAGGAGCGGGCTGCTGCGCTTGCCTCCCAGGCTGCGCATTGATCACGGCCAACACCGCTTCAGCCACCAATCTTATATTTTCAGCCGACAAAGGTGTTGCGGGAGCAACTTCCGGTGCACTACTTGCCTCAGAAACTCGGCGTTCTGACGGCCCAACACCACTTCGGGTCACCTATAGTGGTACAAAACACCGTTAAGCGACCAAATAAATTGCAAACAGCAATTATAGGAACACGCAGGTTCCTCAAACACGAGTATTTTCATTCCTAAGTGGACATTCATGGGTTCTTTTTACGGTTATCACGATGACGCACACAATGTGCTCACCACCCCTTAAAAAGAATTCGCCCACGAATTCAATTCAAGCCCAACCAAAACCAGTAGTCTGATACCAAATTGTAACACCCCCTATCCGTCTCATAGCATATAACAGTAGGTCCGGCCGGGGCCCGACGCCATATGCCACAGACAGACCGGGTGGTTACTTATGGAAACCATCCAACCAATCTCAACGTCCTACACAGAGCATTCTAGCGGAAGCAGTTTATATAAGTTGCAAAACAAGAACCCAGCAACAAGCATGAATGTCCACTAACATGATAATAGGAATGTTACTACAAAATACTCAAAAGTCGGCCTTAAGGCCTTACAAAATGTTTCACTTGTCTTTTACATGATTTACAAACCTCGGCTCGCAGGCCGGCCATACATGAATAAAACATAAAACATTTCCACTTGGGCCTTCGAGGGCCAGCTTCGCAAAAAGGGCTTTAGCCCGCTATTGACCGCTTGGTCCAGCTGCACCTGCAAGCAAACAAACCACCGCACGGTGGCAAACAAGGCAACGGTCAGCAATGCTGACCAAATTATAACGATCCCGCCCCCAACTCGGGGCGGCGATGCTCCTTTCCTGCATTTCATTAGCATAAGCGAGCAATTATAACCATAGCCATTTCATCACAGGCGTTGGCTCGCACGGCCACACGCCCCGTGCACTCAGGGCACATTCTCGGTGAACCGGTCGATGTCACGTCAATTAAAGCCATTAACATTCCGGACTCACCACCGCCACTTAGACGGCCATTCCTATGAGCAATTCGTCTTCATGGTATTGGTCACGTCAATTTAAGCCATCGACCACCGAAGACCCCCATTTATGCCAACGGCGAGTGCCATGTAACTTTAGGTCTCTCTAACCCGAACGACATAAAGCGGGTACGGCTCCATCTAACCCGTGCTCACATCGCAACGGCAATTTAAGCCATATGCGCGGGTCAAACTTTCACCGAGTCCCATTCTAACACAAGTCACATAACCCCGTTATGTTCAAGTTGGCTCTCAGGCCACCAAGTTGGCAAGACCTCGTGTCCGCCCAGTTTTCCGGGTGCACCTTTGGGTTAGTCCCCAAGGCTCCCTGCTGCAATCTACCGCGTAGAAAACCCGAAAAACACCCAATAGCACGGAGTCTTCTCCGGCCTTATGCAATGCAACATCACTGATCCGAACTACATGTCCGGGTAGGCTTCAACCAAAATGCCTATGTCCGTTCTCGCATACGGACTCTAAACAACGGGGACTTTACATATCTACCCGAAGGAACGCCTCCAACTCTCCGCAAACTCGCGAGAGCGGGCTTCCTATGCAAAGAAAGAGAGCGACTCATGCTCAAGATGAGGATCGTTACCCTTGCGGTCCTCTTTGGCGCCATCGAAAAGTAATCGGATGGAAATCACCGCACTTGCGTTCCCTCCGTGGATCCGGAGTCGGCTTGCGTTTCGGAGCTCCGAAGCTCCTCCAATGGCGGATCTAGCTCCTCTTCTTCTTGCCTTAGCTCTTCTTTCTCCAAGGGTTTGGAGAGAGAACAAGTGGAAAAAGTGAGGGTTTTCTAAGTCAAAACCCGGGTATATCCCTTCAGGAACAACCCCCAGCCGTTGGATCTTCAGTCAAAGAAATGAACGGCTTCGATTCGGGACTGAAATGCCCAATCTGGACCGAACACGGCCTGGCACACGCCCGTGTCCAGGGCCGTGTGCCTCATTCGCCATCAAAATCGAATCACCTGGAACCTCACACGGGTATCGAACACGCCCGTGTTCGAGCTGACACGCCCGTGTTCCACCTGACACGGCCGTGTAGCTGGCCGTGTACCCCATGATTTTCTCCCGTTTTCAACCCGAGCACTGCACGGGTTCTAGGACACGCCCGTGTCCTTGCCCGTGTCACCTTGACACGCCTGGGCTCCAGGCCGTGTACAAGGTCTCGGCACTTCGCGGCTAAGTGTCGACACGGGTCGACACGCCCTGCGACACGCCCGTGTCGCAGGCCGTGTGCCATGTCTCGACACACTATCGCCACCAAAGTGTCGCGGGACGAGTGTCGACACGGGTTGACACGCCCTGCGACACGCCCGGGTCGCAGGCCGTGTGCCATGTCTCGACACACTGTCGCCACCAAAGTGTCGACTTCGCGGGACGAGTGTCGACACGGGTTGACACGCCCTGCGACACGCCCGTGTCGCAGGCCGTGTGCCGTGTCTCGACACAACGTCGAAGCACTATGTCGACTTCACGGCTAAGTGTCGACACGGGTCGACACGCCCTGCGACACGCCCGTGTCGCAGGCCGTGTGCCCAGTCTCGACACAATGTCGAGACCAAAGTGTCGACTTCACGCCTTAGTGTCGACACAGGCTTGACACGCCCTGGGACACGCCCGTGTCCCAGGCCGTGTGCCTGCAGCCAGAACTCAAACTGGCCCAAATTATTCCCCTCTGCTCCTTTGAGTTTCGGGGCGTTACACTGTCAACCCCTGAGAAGCCAGTATCTAAAAAAGAAATTCCTCCAAAGAAGAAGAGAAAGACTGTACAAGTGGTACAAGAGTCCACTAGTGATTCTGATAGTGAAGAACGGGTTGTCTTCACTCCAGATGATCATGAGGGAGAGCCTGCTGAAAAGACTCTTGCTCCTCCAGGTGATGCAGAGATACAGGGGGAGCTGCCTCCAGCTAGCCCCATCCCCAGGGATCAAAGCCAGGGGGAGCCTCTAGTAGTAGAAGAACCCTCTACTCTAGACAGTGAGCAAGCCACCACCAACATACAAGAGGTACTCACTGACCTAAATACTTTAGAATATCTTATAGAAGATGCTGATTTGTCTGATGTTCCTCAGCAAACTCAGCTGCATAGTCAAGAACCAGATGTTGTTAGAGTAGACACATCTGCTGTCCAGGAAGTGGTAACTGATTCAGTAGTTGAAGAGCAAAGACTGTCTCCAGCTCCATCCCCTCCTGAATACACCATGGAGGATTTATTCCTAAATCTAGATCAAGAAGATTTTGATAAGGACAAGGATGCTGCTGTTGAAGATAAGAGTGCTGCTGCTGAGGGGGAGCAAATGACAGTTCTGGAAGAGCCTTTAAGGCCAGAAACTGTGAAGGCACCTGATGTGCAAGCTGACAAACCTCCAAGCCCTAAGGAAAGGGTTGAAATAGCCAGCACTTCAGAATCTGAAGAAGATGAGGCTGCAAAGGCTAAGAAGAAGAAACTCTATGTCTTCAAGAGGAGAAGTCAGAGTTATAAGAAAGCCTTGCAATCCATTGCCCCACAGCCTATAGTTCAGCAAGCTCCAACTGCTGATTATAGTGCTTTAATGGTTGCACTACAGATAAAATTGGATGAGCAAAGAAAGGCAATTGAGACATATGTGGATGAAGGGCACAATACCCTACAGTTTGATCTTGCACAAGATATAAAGTCTATAAGGTTTGAAATGAACCTTAACAAGAAAGAGATGACAGACTGCTTCCACAAGGGTGGCAATGCAGTGGTGTATTTGACAACACACCAAGAGAAGATAAAAGTACAAGTAGATGATATAGCATTGAAGCAAGGATATGTGCTGGAAAACCAACTCAGAATGAATGACAATCTCACACAATCTCACAATGCTATAGTCACTGAATTGAAGAATAAGACTGCTGAACCTTCTACATCTGCTGCTGCAGTTAAGGCTGACTTTGATAAAGTATTTCAAGCTGAGATTACTGCTGTCAAGACTGCAATTCAAGATTCCCAGAAGGCCATCTCTGAACAACTCACTAAGCTAAAACCATTCTTTAAAGAGGGAATCAGATATTTGGACAGTCAAATAAGATTTCAAAAGGATGATGTCAGAGATCATATGGCCAGAGAAGTCATAAAGGGGGAGAGAGTATTAGTCAAAGCTAGCTCTGACCATACCAAATGGATATCTAACTCCATCAGAGCTACACTGGGCTATCCTCCACTCTGTGATGATGATAATATTGCTGAATCTGGGATTCAAAGTGCATATCTTGGAGGTGAGCAACCAGAGGTAGCTCAGGTCATATATCCTCCACCAGATTTTGACATGGTGCAAGCTGATATTCACCAGATGTATAGCCCAACTACAGGGAAGTCAAATGTTGTTCTGGAAAAGGTTGTTCAACCTATTTCTGTAGCTATGCAAGAGGCATTAGAGAAAGAAGAAGAGGCAAGGTTGTCAAAGAAGAGGTTTAGGGAACAAGCAGAATAAAGGCCAGACTTTGAACAGTGGAGCCCTACCTCTAGAAATATAATTTTAACTGCCTGGAAAGCTGCCAAAGACAACATGAATGACAGGAACAAATGGTTTTCTGAAGCTGAATGGAGGAAACATGAGATCAGACAAGAAGCCATAGTTCAGTATAGAAGGAAGGCAAAGATGGGAAAGCTACCTCCTACTGCAGTGGAGCCTAGCAAGTACTTTCCTAAGCCATACCACTATTTTGAGAGGCAGAAAATCAAAGCAGAAGAGCTGAAGAAGGACTTAAAAGACAAGAAGCCTGCTGATGCTGCAACTGTTGATGCCCCTGTCAAAGCTCAAGTTCAAGCTGGCAAGGGAATAGTTATCAAGGAACCTGATCAGAAATAGATTAAGATTTTACCTGAAGATTATGTTGCAATCTTTTTAATGTTAAACATTTTTGTAAACTGCTGAAAATGTATAAGGAACAATGTTAGAACAATATATGATAAATATATTTCATGATTGTTCTGTAAATGTGTCTATTTCCTGATTGTTCTGCAATGATGAATGTGTATACATGTGTGAATTTCTACATGTTTATGTTTACCCTGCTGAATATAATCTACTGTACATCATTTTGTAATTTTAATTATGGATGGTGTATATCATTGACTAAGGGTTATGACTTCTCCAAATAGGGGGAGATTGTTGGGTACATTGGTCAAATGTACCTGATTTGAAGAAGCCTCACCCAACTCAATGATATACATCATAATGTATTTGATGTATGTTTGAGTTACTTGTGCAGGTTAAGAAAGTACTGGACTGAAGCAAAAAGTTTCTAAGTCCATGTGTCGACACCCAGAGGGAAAGTGTCGACACTTAAGAAGACTTATGTCGACATCCAGACAAGCAGTGTCGACACTTGGAGTCATTGTGTCGACACCTGGGATGCACAGTCGACAGCAGACAGAAAGTGTCGACACAAGGAGCTGTGTCGACACCCAGTGAAGCTGTGTCTACACTAGAAAGTGTCGACACTTGGAGCTGTGTCGACACTCAGCAAAAGTCTACAGAGTCTAAGTACAAGTGTCGACACTCAACACAATGTGTCGACACTATGCAGAAGAGTCAGCACTTGAAGTAATTGTCGACACCCAGCACAATGTGTCGACACTCAATAGAAGAGTCAGCATTTGAAGTATGTGTCGACACCCAGAACAATGTGTCGACACACAGCTGAAGATTCAACACTGGAAGAAAGTGTCGACACATGAAGCTGTGTCGACACTTAGCAAAGAACACAAAGAACAACAAATTATTCTAAGTATAAGTGTCGACACTATGGGAATGTGTCGACACTCAGCTGAAGTCTCAACAAGAAGAAGGTGTGTCAACACAAGGAGCTGTGTCGACACTCAGCAAGAATCAACATTGAAGACTTATGTCGACACCAAGAAGCAGTGTCGACACTTAACAGATTCAACACAAGGAGTTATGTCGACACAAAGGAGATGTGTCGACACTTAGAAGAATTCAGCAAACGCTAGAAGAACAAGTACTTGTGTCGACACTCAATTTCAGTGTCGACACATGAAGAAGAATCTGTGTCGAGACAGACAAGGAGTTGTGTCGACACCTTGTAGTCTTGTGTCGACACTTACACAACTTGTGTCGACACTTGGTCTATAAGTGTCGACACTTAAAGACAGAAAGTCTCGACACTATCAGACAGATAGAGATTTTCAAGAACTGACTGGTTGACATGACAGCTGCCGTTCCAGCCGGTCTACAGCGCCTGTCAGAGATATCAGAAGTCAGTTATGGACCGGACCAGCCGGTTACCATGAAGAATGCCTATAAATAGGCACCTACAGTTTACAGAAACTGTTGTTGATCAGATTGTTGTCAAGGTTGATCATATTGTTGAAGTAATCTTTAAAGTGGTACTCAAAGTATCAACACAAGAAGATCTAGCAGTTCATGTACAGATCTAAGAAGTTGGAGAGAGAGGGCTCCATCCAAGAAATCAGCCTTTGGAACTAGGCTGAGAAGAAGGATTCAGATTCAGTCTGGATCTTAAGTGGCAGAGGTCAAGGAACAACTGCAGGAGGATTCAGTCTTATTCAGTTCTACTCAAGAAGCTTTGAAGAAAGCTAAGTCAGATTGGATCCAGCTGAGTTCTTCCAAGAACTCATCAAGAAACTCTCAACTCCCCTCTTTCATTTCTGAGTTGTTGAGTTAATTATTTGTATTACATTTTTAACTTGTAGGATCCATTGGATCTGAGTGAATTGTAAGCCTATAATTATAAAGGCTGAGGGTAGGGCTTGAGAGCCTGAGTGTAGGAGATTGAGATCTCTGAGTGTAGGCCTTGTTGGCTGAGTGTAGGCCTTGGTTGGCTGAGTGTAGGCCTTGATTGGCTGAGTGTAGGCTTTGGGATAAAGCTGAGTTGTAAGGCTTTGGGCCTGAGGTGTAGGAACCAATTTGGGTTCTGAGACAGTGGAGAAGTTTGGCCGAATCTAGTACACTGCTAGATAGGCGAAGGGGGAAAGTGGATGTACCCATATCTTGGGGAACCACTATAAAACACTGTGTGCTGTGCTGTGATTGTGCTGTGGATTAGCTGTGTATGTTTTGTTATTGCTGTTTGCTGTGCAAAAGTAGTTAGAAATCTGTGATATAACTGTTTGGCTGCCAATAAAGTTAGAAAAGGATTAGGTCACCTATTCACCCCCCTCTAGGTGTTTAGGTACCATATCTTTCAATGAGAATTCCTCATCATATGATTAGTAGCACTAGAATCAATGAGCCACCTCCCTGTAGTAGCCAACTGAGCAGCAACATAAGTAACAAGAGAAGCAAAAGGAGAAGGAGTGGCCATAGAATACAATAGGAAACCACACAATTTAATAGAACAAACCGCACAAATAAAGGGAAACGAACATGCAACCAAGAAAAGCTTAAGCCGAAAAAGAATAGGTCGCAAATAGAGCAGTTTGGATAAATGATCGGCAAACAGGTCGCAGAAAGAATGTGAACACGAAATGAAAGCCGACAGAGAGACTCAAAACACATGGTTGAGTAAGTAGCCAGATGAATAGGCCGTCGAAAGAGGAGAGACTGCACGAGTAGAGAAAACAACCGGCGCTAGACAAGAAGAAACAAGCCACAGGAAGAAACAATCCGCAGAGAAAGCAGGGCACACAATAACGAAGCCACATGAATATGGAAAAGAAGCAGCGCAAACAGGGCGAAGCAGCGCAAATAGGAAAGAAGCCAAAGAGACAAGTCACAAGAAAATGACGAGCAAGGGAGGGTAGGGAGGGAACAGAAACCACTCGAACAAAAAAGAAGTCGGAAGCGGTTAGAAAAACAAACCGCGAACAAATTGGAGAAAAGGATCGAGTAGCTCTCATACCATGTGAAAAAAGTTAAATAAAGGCAAATTTTATTTCTCCAAAAAGATAAACAATACATATGTATGCCCCCTTATTTATAGAAAATGGGGGAGATGATAGAATACAACAAGAGATGTAGGACCAAATATAATCCGCGCGGTTTATGCAGTTTGACACTATCAAACCGTAATACTGTACAAAGCTACTGATCACTAGCGACAATAGGGGTAAGCCGCCAAACTGCCATTGAAGACCACTAGACCGTTGCTGTTAGCCGATAGACCGCAACTGCGGGTTACCACCAGACCGCAATTGCGGACTCCCACCAGACTGCAATTGCAGACTCCCACCACTGCTGCGGTCAGCCTCCAGGCTGCTACTGTGCCAAGTCTCTAGGCTACTGTTGCGGCTAACCATCAGGTCACTGCTGCGGTAAGTCTCTAGACTGCTACTACGGCTAACCTTCTACAACCGCTATGGCTAGCCTCTAGACCGCAGCTGCAGGAAGACCTCCAAGACTTGAAAGCCCCGTGGGAAGCTGACTACCAAATAACAACATTGATAAACAGTCAGACCGCCAATTCTGCCAAGATAGCCGCCAGACATAACCGCTGCCACAAACTAGCAGACCGCTCAGCCAAACTGCCAAACCGGAGAGACTAGCTGACTGATGCGGCTAGATATTAATCCACCCGGTCTCCTCAAGCTTCAACAACTGCCAAATCCTATGAGGGAATTTTTGTTAGGTACAACTATTTGTATTACCATGGTGATTTGGAAGTGATCAAACATGTGGCCTCACTGCCAACACAATATGTGCTTATGGGGTCACACATAAGAGCTCTTGAGAAGTTGGAAGGGTTTGTGTTGGCCTTGCTCATATGTGATATGAGTAAAGTGTTGGATCCCTAGTTGGATTTGGGCTAGGTTCACTAGACTAGGATTATTGACCCACCTTGTATAGCGAGGGTCATGTCTATGTCCTAGAGTCTAGGCTATGTCCTTAGAGTCAACATTGCTTCGACCAGTCAACAACAGGCTGCAGAAGACTCAAGACTTAGAGAAAAATCAGTTTCAGGAAAGTGAGTTCGACGTTCGTCGAACTCAGCTCGACGAAAGTCGTGCTCAGCTCGACGAACTCAGATATAATTCTCTGAGTTGAGCTCGACGAACTTAGCTCTCAGGTCGACGATTTCTGGATGCTCTACTTCAACATTCTAAGTCCAGAAACATTTCTCTGAACTCCAGTCGACGAAGTTAGATTATCAGCTCGACGATCTTAGTGCACAGAATTGGTAAGAGTTTATCAAAAAACAGTTAGCTGTTCTTGGGTCGACGATCTTGGATCTCAGGTCGATGAACAACAATTATCTAGTTGACGAACTTGACTTCTCAGCTCGATGAACTCTGGACCCAGGTCGATGAAATCTGTTCTTTGCTTGACGATTTTTGTGCAGTTCCAGACTTGGATTTTCCCTCCTTCTGTCCTTATTTTAATTCAGTAACTCCTAATTAATCAATGCTTAATATTCTCTGAATATTACCGTTACAAGCAGCATTGATTATGAGATTCATCAAGATTATTACTTGTCGTTTTTCTATGGGATAGTTGGGAAATCCAATTAATGCAGACATTCTCTCCAACCGAATTTTATATTCTCTAGGTCAACAGCAATAAATGCAAGAAGGAATTCAAAAATTCAAGGGAGAAATTCCATTAAAGATAGAAAAGTGATTCTCTTCCATGTGGCTAATACACAGAGAGTGTGATACACAAGAACAAGATACAATAACAACATTCAAACCTGTCGGTGTACAAAAAGATAAATTGGTCTTCAGCCTGACACTACTGAAGAAGAAGAAGAACACACATCCAAATCAAGAGTCTTCTTCATTCTTCACTCCAGGATTCTTCAAGGACAACATATCTTCATCAGTCAAGAAGTTACTGGATCACCTCTAGTCAAATCTTAGGAAAGAAGACCTAGTCACCCTGAAGCAAAGCTCCAATCTTCCTGAACAACTCTATAACTCAGGGGGAGCTTTGATAATATTAAAGATCCACTAGTCTTCTCAGTTGTATTTGAGAAAGAGAACACACCATAACTCTCTCACCCCGTCACTGTATAAAGGGTTCTTTAACTCCCTTCAAAAGATATTTCTTGGTTGCAAGTCACCTGATCAAAAGACTTGGGTTGGTTTTTGAGCACTTGATCAAAAGCTCATTGGTGGCAGTCACCTGATCAAAACTATTAGTGGATTCCTACTAGGGTGGTAGAAGAGTGGATGTACCCAGGTTGGGGAACCACTATAAAAATTCTTGTGTTATCTGGTTGTCCTCTTTCCTTTTTGTTCTTGCGTGCCTGTGTTAGTTAGATTAATTTTTTGCTGTGCTTGTGGTAGATTAGTGTATCTTAGGATTTCACTTTTATTTATAGCAAATTGGTATCATATAGTTGCCATACTCTGAAGTGTTTTTATTTACAATAAAAAGTTTTAAAGATTTCAAAGATACTCTATTCACCCCCCTCTAGAGTATTTCTGGTCTAACCCTCACTTTCAATTGGTATCAAAGCAGTGTTACTTTGGTTGTACAAGTTAACTCTTGAACCAAAAGATCCTGTGTTAGATCTGAACTTTTATTTCCCTTAGGATTATATTCACAGCATGGCACAGAATAAGGACTATGCAAGCACCAGCCTCCAGTGTGCAACTTAAATAAGTTTACCATCTGGAAGGCAAGAATTAAACTATATATGAATTCCACTGATGAGGACATCTACAACTCTATTATGATAGGTCCTCCTCAATCAACTGCCTCCACATCTACATCAACCTCAAGCACACATGCTATTCCACCACCTAAGTGGACAGATGCATAGAAGAAGGACAAGATTGCTGATGAAAAGGCCATGAACATTCTGTCTCATACTATGTCTGATGATATTTTCCAGAAGGTGGCTGAATGCACATCAGCCAAAGCTATTTGGGACTCTCTCAACCAAATGGTGGCTGACTCTGCTGATGAAAGGAAAGACAAAAGATCAAATCTCATATCCTAGTATGAGAACTTCAAAAAGGATGAGTCAGAATCTATGCTGACATGTACAACAGACTGAGCTCAATAATCAATAAGTTGAAGACTTTAGATAAGGACATCACCCTTACTGAAGTAAATGATAAAATCCTCATGTGCTTCCCAAGCTCATGGGATTCAAGGATCTGGCCAATCAAGGAGGCCAGGAGCTTAAATGAGATTTCCACAGAATCTCTATTGGGAAAGCTCAAGTCTTATGAGCAGCTAATAAAGTCCAAAGAGGCTACAAAACAAAGGACTCCTCCACTAGCAATAAAGGAGCACAACTTAGCATTCAAGGCTGCTGAAGAGACTGAAGCTTCCACAGTAAATGAAGAATTGATGAGTCTCCTTGCCAAGAGATTTTAAAAAATGGCAAGAAAGGACTTCCGAAGAAAATCATCCAGACAGGATGATAAGCCAAGGTATGATAAAATACCTACTAAAGAAATACTATGTTTTGGGTGCAGGAAACCTGGACACTTTATCTCAGAGTGTCCAGAGAATCAGAAGAAAGAAAGAAGAAGAGAGAAGGACTCCAGAAGATAACAAAGTAGCAAGCCTTCCTCCAGCAAATACAAAAAGAAGGAGAAGGGCTTTGTTGCTGATACCTGGAGTGAGATAGAAGATGAATCCACATCTTCGAGTTCCAGTGAAGAGGAAGAAGAGACAAGGGCCAATGAGGTCTGCCTCATGGCCATCAATGCCTACAACCGTCAATCAGATGATGAAGAATCTGATAATGAAGGAGCTTCAGAATTAAAAGCTGATCAGGTACTTTTATCTTTTGATTATAATTCTGATAGTTTCAAAACTGAATTTAAAATCATGTGTATTGACCTAATCAACTCTGAAAATTAAATTAAAATACTTATGGAAAGACTATCTAATCAAGAAAATCTGATTTCTGAAAACACTAAGTTAAAAGATGAATTAACACTAGCTAATGAACAAATTATTTCTTTAAAAACACAGCTATGTGAGGCTAAGCAACTTGATGAATCTTTCAATGGGAGAAGCCTTAAGCTAATGGACATTACAAGCACAGTCAATGTCAGACTGAATGACAAACTGGGCTTCGGTGCATCATCAAGTTTACCCCCATACTTAAGAAGAACATATTATCTACACCAATAAAATTTATTTCTAAGAAAGGTAAAGAAAAATTAGATAATAACAATCCTAATCAAACTGAAATTACACACAAAAATAAGAAAAGAATAAAGAATAAGAAAAATAATAACCAGAATAATGTTCAACAGTTTTCATCGAACTCCGATCGACGAAACATGTACAGTTCGTCGAACTTAAGTCGACGAACTCAGAACACAGATCTATATTATAATAATTCGTTGAACTACAATCGACGAAACCAGTATGGTTCGTCGACCAGAGATTGACGATTTTGGGTTCAGAAAATGACTTCTATCACTTTCTAAATGGAGTTCGATGAACTCATCCTAATTCGTCGAACTAAGGTCGACGAACATACCAAAATTCGTCGAACGCAGATCAACTTAACAGAAACTTAAATTCTTCTAAAGCTTATAACCAACCTAGGGAGAATATCAACCCATTCACCAAATGGATAATTCCTCCCAGAAGATATCACCCCTTAGGATACAAAAGCCAACCTGAGTGCTCTTACATTTCCAGCTTTTCTTATATAAAGAAACAAGGACCCAAGGTAGGTCAAGAACAACTAATTGTTTCCTTTGCAGGTAAAGAGCTGTCCAGCTGTTAATCAAAAATGATATCTGGACAGTGGATGTTCTAAGCATATGACTGGGAGCAAGGACAACTTAAATAACTACAAGTCTAAGCTGGGACCAAAGGTGATCTTTGGTGATTCAAATTGTGGCCAGTCTAAAGGCTTTGGAGAAGTAAAGATTGGGGCAGTCACTTTCAAAAAGGTGACATATGTAAGTGGACTCAAGCATAACCTCATCTCCATAAGTCAACTATGTGATGAAGGTTATCCGGTACATTTTAACTCTAAATCTTGTATTATTTCTAATAAAGAAAAACAAACTGTTTTAATTGGGAATAGACAAGGTAATATATATAGTTGATTTTCATTCTGCAACTTCAGATATCTGCTTACTTAATATTGTCTGCAATCAAAATGATCTATGACATAAAAGACTAGGACATGTTAATATGAAAAACATTGTTAGGCTATCTAAAAACAACCTTGTGAGAGGTTTGCCTTCTGGTCCCTACAAGAAGAAAGGCCTCTGTAGGGATTGTCAACTAGGCAAGCAAACTAAATCTAGTTTTAAATCAGTTAATAAGAGTGATTCACCTAGGATCTTGTACTTGCTACATATGGACCTTTTTGAACCTATTGTTGTACAAAGCCTAGGAGGGAAATCTTATACTCTAGTTATTGTAGATGACTTCTCAAGATTCACTTGGGTGTTCATTCTGAGATCTAAGTCAGATACATTCAAAGTTCTTACAGATTTTCTCAGGACCATACAGATTGAGTACTCTGCTCATGTTGCATTGATCAGAAGTGATCATGATACAAAGTTTGAGTCTCTTCTTATGCATGAGTTCTGTGAGAAGGAAGGTATCAGGCATTGCTTCTCAGCTCCTAGAACTCCTCAACAAAATGAGGTAGCTGAAAGGAAGAATAGAACCTTAATTGAAGCTGCAAACACATTACTTGTAGATGCTTACATGCCCCTATATTTTTGGGCAGAGGCTGTAAGCACAATAAACTATGTACTGAATAGGAGTTTAATACATAAACTTAAGAATAAGACTCCCTATGAATTGCTTAAAGAGAAGAAATCTAAAATCACCTATTTTAAAGTATTTGGTTGCATATGTTAGATTCATAATAATAACAAGAAGCATATTAGAAAGTTTGAAGCTAAGGCTGAAGAGAGAATTTTTTTAGGATATTACCAAGTCAGCAAAGCTTATAGGGTGTTTAATAAATCTTCTTTAAAAATTGAGGAATCAATACATGTGACTTTTGATGAGGCTAACATGTCTTATAAGGAGAAAAAAATTTCTACCAATAGCACTTTGCAGGTACCTCACTTGTGTGAGAAATTGGGTGAGTTAAACCTTCCACAAGAGATTATATCACCTCCTTCTCCACAAGCTGATGAAGATAGTGAAGAAGAACTTATGGAAGAGGTTGAACTTCATTCAACAGCAGACATTATTCCACAAGAGGAATTTACTCCAAATGCTGTTGCTGAACCAACTCCACCCACAGATTTTGTCACACTAGGGTATCACCCTAGATCTCAAGTGATTGGGGACATGTTAGTAGGTGTACAAACAAGGCATCAACTCAACCAAGATGTGATGCATGACTGTTTCCTCTCTCAAGTTGAGCCTCAATCCATAAAAGATGCTGAGCAAGATCCCCACTGGATCATTGCAATACAAGAAGAATTCAATCAATTTGAGAGAGAGATGCAGAGTTTGGGATTTAGTTCCAAGACCCAAATACTACCCAGTCATTGGAACTAAATGGGTATATAGAAACAAGCTAGATGCCCAAGGTGTAATTGTGAGAAACAAGGCTAGGCTTGTTGCTCAAGGTTATATGCAAGAAGAAGGAATAAACCATGACCAAACTTTTGCACCAGTTGCAAGGTTAGAAGCAATCAAGATCTTCCTTGCTTATGCTGCCTACAAAAAGTTTAAAGTTTATCAGATGGATGTCAAGAGTGCCTTTCTAAATGGAGTACTTAAAGAATAGGTTAATATTGAAAAACCTCCAGGTTTTATCTCTCCAACTTATCCTTCATATGTCTTTAGATTGCATAAAGCACTTTATTGTTTAAAGAATGCTCCAAGATCTTGGTATGAGACCTTAGCTAGCTATCTGATAGAGCATAAATTTACTAGAGTTATTGTAGATAGAACATTGTTCACTAGGCACCATAAGGATCAAATTTTGTTGGTACAAATTTATGTAGATGATATTATATTTGGGTCTACTGATTCCAAACTATGCAAAAGGTTCTCTGACCTCATGCATTCAAAGTTTGAAATGAGTAGCATGGGTGAGCTCTCCTACTTGTTTGGTCTCCAAGTGAAGCAGCTACCTGATGGCATCTTCATATCCCAGGCTAAGTATGCTAAAGTGCTTATTAAAAAGTTTGGGATGGCTGATGCCTCAGCAAAGAAAACACCCATGACCACTAATACTGTAATAGATTCTGATGAACATGGGAAACCTGTTGATCACAAATTATATAGGGGAATTGTTGGGTCCCTACTATACCTTACAGATAGCAGACCTGACATAATGTTTGCTACATGTCTTTGTGCTAGGTTCCAAGTGAACCCTAAAGAATCTCATCTAGTTTTCCTAAAAAGAATTTTGAGATATATAAAGAGTTGTCCTAGTTTAGGACTCTGGTATCCTAATGAGTCAGAATTTGAATTAACTGGATACTTAGATGCTGACTTTGCTGGATGCAGGGTTGACAGAAAAAGTACCTCTGGGACATGCCAGTTCCTTGGTATGAGATTAGTGTCTTGTTTCTGTAAGAAACAGACATCTGTGTCTACATCAATTACTGAAGCAGAATATATTGCAGTTGGCAATTACTGTTCCCATATGCTGTGGATTCAAAATCAACACCTGGACTATGAGTTCAACTTAAATAATTAAACTCACTTATGTGATAACACAAGTGCTATCTCCATAGCACAAAATCCAGTCCATCACAGTAGGACTAAGCATATAGACATTAGGCATCATTTCATTAGAGAGTGTGTAGACAAAAAAAAATTTAAACTTGTCTATATCTACACTGATTTACAAAGATCAGATATTTTCACCAAACCCCTAGATGAAAGAAATCACTAGTTCTTTATAAATCAGCTTGGAATGATAAATGAAGAAGCTTTAATTTAATTTCTGTCTATGGTCAACGAATTTTTTAGAGTTCGTCGAACGGAGATCGATGAACTGGGAAAAGTTCTAGAGACATTCATCGAACGGAGATCGACGAACTCTCTGTGAGTGAAGTTATTTTTATCGAACGGAGATCGATGAATCTGCTTCAGAAAAGTTTCGTTGAATAGAGATCGATGAAATATTTTCAAATCTTCAGACTAAGATCGACGAATTTTTTAACTATAAAATATTTCGTCGACCTCAGATCGAAGAATTCCTTATTTTTCGCTGAACGGAGTTTGTCGATTCATATTCTGAAAAACTATATATCTAGGTTTTTCTTCAACCTCCGTCTCGCGCTTTCAGTTCAATTGCACTTGATCTCTCTTGTTTGTTGCAGGCGCACTCATGTCGATTCCCGCAGGCAGTATTGGAGCCATGATGTTTGACACTGGATTTGATCTAGATTTTGAGTCGTTTCAACACTCAGATCCTATTTTCTGGACATTCTGAAACTGCTTGAAGATCAATAGTTGAAGAATCTCATGACCACCAGAATAAAGATAGCCGGTGCAGAGATCAGAGAATAGGTCTACACTTCCTCCACTACAGATGAAAACACCATGACATGCACAATATCGGGTAATGAAGTCTCTCTTACCCCTGCCGCCCTGACTGAGATTTTTGAATTAACTAATGGTGAAGCAGAGTTGGAGATTGATAATGAGGAATTTGATGAAATGTTAAATAAAATGGGTTATTCTGGAGAAACCCCCAACAAGCTGCTAAAGAAACACTTATCTGCTGAATATAAGTTTCTAGCAGATGTTGCGGGCAAGGTACTGCTGGGGAAGCACGCAGCCCATGATTACATCCCCAGGCATCAATTACTGGTGATGTGTGCTGTGGTGCATAAGAAGCCTGTAAATTGGCTAAGATTATGTTTGAGCTGATCAGGAAAAAGAACACCAAGAAGGAGGTGTGTTTTGGAAGAAGTCTGAGAATCTTCCTTCAGGAAAAGGCTGCTGAATCCATGGTCACACCAACCATATTCATTAATGCCTCCAAGAGGCTCACTTGTGCCCTCTTTGGCAGGTGGGAGAGGACCATCACCAAGCCATCCAAGGCTTCTTCCTCTTCCTCCAGGCCTTTTGAGAGTACAAGGGCTACTCCAGCCACTCCCCACCCTAATGAAGATGCTCCATCTTCCCTTCCACCACCTCCAGCCATCCAAAGTCATCCTCAGATGGTACACTAACTCCCATCCCCAGTTCACACCACAGTCCACACTCCCACACCTCCATAATCCCCAGTACATCCATTACAAACTCATATTCACTTTCATACCTCACCTCCATCCCAACATGGTACACCAATTCCATCACCACATGGTACACCAATTCCATCACCACCCTCATCTCCTCTACCACCACATTTGGCTGACATTTCTAACTCCAATCTGTCATCCCTACCATCATTCAATCTGCTTTCATCCCCCCTTCATACTCCTTCTTCCCAGATGAACCTATGCAAGACTCTCTACCTCCTCCTCCACCATCATCTTCCATCCACCCTTCTGTCCCCACTAAGACATCTCATACATTCCTGCCACTAGACCCCTCCATCATTCCACATATTCTAGCACTTCTCACTCCCCTCCTCAAAACCCTCATAACAGAGGCTATTTCACCTCTTGCTATCTCCATCTCCTCCCTTGCTACTCAAATTTATGCTCTCTCCATCCCTCCTTCTTCAGGCAGGGGCCTGGCTCCAGTACCTACTGAAACCAGGTAGGGGGAGATACTCTGTGAAGAAGTAGTAGCAGCAGCAGCAGAAGAAGTAGCAGCAGCAGCAGCAGAAGCAGCAGCAGAAGCAGAAGCAGAAGCTGATGATTTGTTTGATTTAATTAATTTTATTGAATCTGATATGAATCTGTATGAGACAATCACAGAGGAAATAAAGACTGTTGGTGATTATATAATAACTCCCATAGTAGATATTATGAATTTGTTGAAAATTTTTGGTACAGTTTACCTAACTTCTCCTCCAGTATACAACATAAAGCCATCCATGGCTATAGTTCCCTATACCTCCCCAATAAGCCCCAAGGTTGCCATGCAGCTTAAGGCTAGTTTTGCAAATACAGAGGTTCCTGTTATTCCATCTCCACCAAGAGCTGACTCCTTCATCACTTCATCCCCTCCTAAAGCCATTTATGCTCCAACATTCATTATGGATGATAGCCCCATGCCTGATCTTGATGAGTTGATCATGGCTGATATTGAAGAAGAGAATAAATCAGTTGCTGAAAGCACTGATGTACTCAGTTCTCCAGCTCCAGCTCCAGCTCTTCCTCCTGCTCCTCCCCAGGCTAAATAATTACTGATATCTGCAGAAGCATTGAAAGAGATTAATGCTTTATATGATAATCCACATGAATCTTCAGATGATGATGAAGAGGATTTAGATGACAGTCCCTCTGCTAAGAAAAAGAAGCTTTCTAAGAAGAGGAAAGCTCCTCCACCTCCTGCACCAAAACCTAATCCAACTCATGACATCCCTTACTATATTCTACAGAATATTAGTCCATACAAGGGCATGCCAGCTTGGATGTGGCTGTGCAAGAATCGGCAGAAAGATAGGAAGAAAAGCAGGAAATACTCACCTCCTCCACAGAGATACAAGAAAGACCCTCCTCCTCCTCCTCCTCAACCTGCTACTGGTGGCTTCAGGCTCTTCATCTCAGAGGACTACCCAATATCAAACTTATCAGAGACAGCGGTGTATATCTTCTTCTTCTGGAAGCAGCCAGCACATGCAATACTCCACAGTCAAGCAACATCAATAACAACAACATCAACATCAACAGTATCATCTACAACAAACTACTGAACATCATAAAGCTAAAAGTTCAAAGAGACCTGCATCTCCTCCTGTTCTATTTGAGGATCCAGAAACAGCTACTACTGCAAGGATGGTCAGGTTCTAAGAATTGGTTTGCCTATCAATGATCAACAAGGCAAAAGCTGAAGGCAAGGATCCCTCTAAATACACAACAATGTCCAAGTACAGGAAGGAAGAACTCAACACGTTTGCAAAAGCTAACAAATTCTTTAATGTTGATGATTACATGAAATTACATCCAGAAGCTGTGGTGCCAAGAGCTACTTCCCTCAATATTATTGGAGCTGCTGATATGAAAATGACAAAGACTCAAACAACTAATCCAAACAGGGAAATCAAGTTTACTTATCCTAGTGATAAAGCTAAAGGGGAGAAGCACACGGAGCCAAAGAAGAAGAAATGAGTTCTTAATCTGTTTAATCTTTCAGTTGTCTTAAAACTGTTTATTTATTCCCTGATATAAAGCTCACTGTATATATATATATATCTGCTGCATATTTTAAAGTTTCATGCCAGATATATTTTTCTTGCTTTGTAAATGTTTTGTGTCTGTGATTAGTGACCTCACCCAAATAGGGGGAGATTGTTGGATCCCTAGTTGGATTTGGGCTAGGTTCACTAAACTAGGATTATTGACCCACCTTGTATAGCTAGGGTCATGTCTGTGTCCTAGAGTCTAGGCCATGTCCTTAAAGTCAACATTGCTTGGACCAGCCAACAACAGACTGCAGAAGACTCAAGACTTAGAGAAAAATTAGTTTCAGGAAAGTGAGTTCGAGGTTTGTCTAACTCAGCTCGACGAACTCAGAGACAATTCTCTGAGTTGAGCTCGATGAACTTAGTTCTCAGGTCGACGATTTCTGGATGCTCTACTTCAACATTCTAAGTCCAGGAACATTTCTCTGAACTCCAGTCGATGAAGTTAGATTATCAGCTCGACGATCTTAGTGCACAGAATTGGCAAGAGTTTATCAGAAAGCAGTTAGCTGTTCTTGGGTCGACGATCTTGGATCTCAGGTCGATGAACAACAATTATCTGGTCGACGAACATGACTTCTCAGCTCGACTAACTCTGGACCCAGGTCGATGAAATCTGTTCTTTGCTCGATGATTTCTGTGCAGTTTCAGACTTGGATTTTTTCTCTTTCTGTCCTTATTTTAATGCAGTAATTCCTGAGTAATCAATGCTTAATATTCTCTGAATATTACCGTTAGAAGCAACATTGATTATGATATTCATCAGGATTATTACTTGCCATTTTTCTATGGGACAGTTGGGAAATCCAATTAATGCAGACATTCTCTCCAGCCGAATTTTATATTCTCCAGGACGAGAGCAATCAATGCAAGAAGGAATTCTAAAATTTAAGGGAGAAATTCCATTAAAGATAGAAAAGTGATTCTCTTCCTTACGACTAACACACAGAGAGTGTGATACACAAGAACAAGATACAACAACAACATTCAAACCTCTCGGTATGCAGAAAGATAATCTGATCTTCACCCTGACACTGCTGAAGAAGAAGAAGAACACACATCTTAATCAAGAGTCTTCTTCATTCTTCACTCCTGGATTCTTTAAGGACAACAAATCTTCATCAGTCTAGAAGTTCCTGGATCACCTCTGGTCAAAGCTAAAGAAAGAAGACCTACTCACCCTAAAGCAAAGCTCCAATCTTCCTGAACAACTATATAACTCATGGGGAGATTTGATAACATCAAAGATCCACTAGTATTCTTAGTTGTATTTGAGAAAGAGAAGACACCATAACTCTCTCACCCCTCACTGTATAAAGGGTTCTTTAACTCCCTTCAAAAGTTATTTCTTGGTTGCAAGTCACCTGATCAAAAGACTTGGGTTGGTTTTTTAGCACCTGATCAAAAGCTCATTGGTGGCAGTCACCTGATCAAAACCTATTAGTGGATTTCTACCAGGGTGGTAGAAGAGTGGATGTACTCAGGTTGGGGAACCACTATAAAAATTCTTGTGTTGTCTGGTTGCCCTCTTTCCTTTTTGTTCTTGTTGTGCCTGTGTTAGTTAGATTAATTTTTTGCTATGCTTGTGGTAGATTAGTGTATCTTAGGATTTCACTTTTATTTACAGCAAATTGGTATCATATAGATGCCCTACTCTGAAGTGTTTTTATTTATAGCAAAAAGTTTTAAAGATTTCAAAGATACTCTATTCACCCCCCTCTAGAGTATTTCAGGTCTAACCCTCACTTTCATAAAAGGCCGAACCTATGACATTCTAGATGTGGATGAATTTCTTTCTTGGAGCTGTATTATGAATATAGATCATCAGGTAAGTTATCAAAAGAAAGCTAAGGGAAATTCGTCGAGTATAGATGAGAGGTTTCGATGAATGGTTTAGATTCGTTGAGTATTATTGACATAACTCAACGATTCATCGAGTAGTGTCGAGACATCTCAACGCTTCCACTGCGATTCGTCGAGTATCGTAGAGACAAATCGACACTTCGTCGAGTAGTGTCGAGACACCTCCACGCTTTTGCCTTGGATTCGTTAAGTGTCGTCATGACAGACTCGAAGAGTTAGACCTCGATTCATCGTATATCGTCCTGATACCCGGATAATTTGCCCTGTGTCGGTTCGTCGAATATTGACGTGTTAACTCGACGAATAGTTTTGATTCATCGAATATCAATATAATACTCGACAAATTCTATTTCGGTCGGTTTATTTCCTTTAAGTCCGGTTCAGCAGGTTTGCTGGCACTGATTGGTTTGGTTCAACGTATACATAGGATATTGAAAGAAATTGTACCTAATCACCTAGAGGGTGGGGGGGGGGGGGGTGAATAGGTGACCTTAATCTTTTTGAACTGTAAGGCAGATTTAATCACAGAATTCACAGAACTATAAACAACATATACAGAATCAGACATACACAGAGTACACACAGTTTTATAGTGGTTCCCCAAGGTTTGGGTACATCCACTTTCCCCCTTCGCATATCTAGTAGTGTACTAGATTCGTCCCAACTTCTCCACTATTCCTCAGATCCTCAGATCTTACACTCAGAACCCTAAATAGGTTCCTACAACTCAGGCTCAGAGCCCTACCACTCAGTCTTCACTAAGACCTACACTCAGCCTTCAACAAGGCCTACACTCAGCCCTCAACAAGGCCTACACTCAGAGAAAAGTATCTCCTACACTCAGGCTCAAAGGCCCTACCACTCAGCCTTTATAATTTCAGGCTTACAACTCAGATCCCTAAGGATCCTACAAGAAATTAAGATTACAAAGTATATACCCACAACTCAGAATGAGAGAGAAGAGTTGACAAGTTTCTTGATGAGTTCTTGGAAGAACTTTGCTGAGATCAACCTCCCTTGGCTTCCTTCAAAGCTTCTTGAATTTAGAACACAGTAGGGTTGAGTCTCTATGCAGCTGATCTTCAATCACCGCTGACATAAGAATCAGATCTCAATCTGAAACTTTCTTCACAGCCTGGTTCAACAGCTGTCTTCTTGGAAGGAGCTCTCTCTCTCCAACTTCTTAGATCTTCTGATTACTTCAATTGATTGTTGTTAATCATCTTCTAATTGCTGACAGAATAAGCCTTTATATAGGCTTTCTTCATGGTGACCGGCTGAACCGATTTCTAACAACTTTCTGACAGCTCTGACATTTGTAGTAGACCGGCTGGAATGGTAGCTGTCAAGTCATCCAATCACTTCTTGAAATCTATGTCACTGTCTGAAAGTGTCGAGACAGTCAGTTTTTAAGTGTAGACACTGATAGACCAATTGTCGACACAAGTAGACGAAGTGTCGACACTAGCCTTCATGGTGTCGACACAACTCCTTGTGTTGTAGAAATTACTTCTTGACACTGCTTCTTCAACATGTGTCGACACTGATCCTGTGTGTCGACATAAGTCCTTCTTAGTTGATTTCTTGTAAGTGTCGACACAACTTCTTTGTGTCGACACATCTTCTTGTGTTGATACTTGTTAAGTGTCGACACATCTTCTTGGTGTCGACACATGCCTTCTGTGTTGATACTTTTGCTGAGTGTCGACACTTCTCCTTGTGTTGACACATTCTTCTTATGTTGAGACTTTGGCTGAGTGTCGACACATCTCCTTTGTGTCGACACATGTACTTAGACTTTATTGTAATTTGCTGAGTGTCGACACAGCCTCCTAGTGTCGACACTTTCTTCATGTGTTGAAACTTTTGGTGTGTCGACACATTCTTCAATATGTCGACACTTGTACTTAAACTCTGTTGAAGTTTGCTGAGTGTTGACACAGCCTCCTAGTGTCGACACTTGTACTTGAACTTTGTTGAAGTTTTGCTGACTGTCGACACTTGTTGATGTCGACAAAGTTCCTCTGGGTGTCGACACTGCTTTTAAGTGTCGACACAGCTTCTCTAGACATTTCTTCATTGAGTGTCGATACAGCCTGTATGTGTCAACACTTAACTTCTGGTGTCGACTCTGCATTCCTGGTGTCGACACAATTACTCCAAGTGTCGACACTACTTATCTAGGTGTCGACACAAGCCTTCTTAAGTGTCGACACTTTTCTTCTAGGTGTCGACACATGGACTTAGTAACTCTTCATGCTTTCCCTGCAATTTACTTAACCTGCACAAGGTAACTCAAAGTACATCAAATACACCTTGATGTATATCATTGAGTAGGGTGAGGCTTCTTCAAATCAGGTACATATTTTCCAATGTACCCAACAATCTCCCCCTATTTGGAGAAGTCATAACCCTTAGTCAATGATATACACCATATATAACAAATTCACAGTATGATGTAAAACAGTAATACATGACATGGAAAGTACATAAACATGTATAAACAAAACATGTATACACAAATATCACAGAACAGTAATGTAATAGATTTAACACATATCACATTATTCTAATAACTTCAACATTTTCATTATTCAAAAGTTTACAGAAAGTTGAATGCAACTGATTACACATAGTAAACTTAAGAAAATTCTTATCCTAAGGCTGCTCAGGCTCCTTGATCACAATGCCCTTTCCTGATTGTATCTTTGCTTGGACTGGAGCTTCAGTATCTTCAGCAACAACAGGCTTCTTCCCTTTAAGATCTTTCTTTTTCAATTCTTCAGCCTTGATCTTCTGCCTTTCAAAATAATGATAAGGCTTTGGGAAGTACTTGCTAGGCTCCTGTGCAGTAGAAGGTAGCTTTCCCATCGTAGCCTTTCTTCTGTATTGAACAATAGCCTCTTGCCTGTTCTCATGCTTCCTCCACTCCAGTTCAGAATACCACTTGTTTCTATCCTGGATATTGTCCTTGGCAGCCTTCCATGCAGTCAAGATGATATTCCTGGAAGTGGGGCTCCATTGTTCAAAATCAGGCCTAAGTTCAGCTTGCTCTCTGAACCTTTTCTTAGATAATTGAGTCTCTTGTTCTTTTAGCAAAGCCTCTTGTTCTTTCAGTATTGCCTCAGGCACATGCGGAACCACTTTCTCAATGATGACATTCTGATTTCCCTCAGGAGGGCTATACATTGACTGTATATCTTGATGTATCATATCAAAGTCTGGTGGAGGGTATATTACTTGAGCCACTTCAGCTTGCTCCCTCCAAGATATGCAGGATTGATTCCAAACTCTGCAACATTGTCATCATCACATAATGGAGGATATCCAAGGGTGGCTCTGATGGAATTTGAAATCCACTTTGCATGATCAGAGCCTGCTTTGACTAACACCCTCTCCCCCTTTATGACTTCTCTTTCAATGTGATCCCTCAGATCATCTTTCTGAAATCTTATCTGTGCATTTAGGTAATTTACTCCATCTTTGTAGAAAGGTTTCAACCTTTGGAGCTTTTCAGTTATTAACTTCTGGGAATCTTGAAGTGCAGAAGTAACAACAGTGATACCTTCTTGTAAGGCTTTATCAAATTCTGCCTTGGCTGTAGTCATGGCTGTAGTATGGGCAGAAGCTATATTCTTCATTTCTGTGACTATTGCATTATGAAAAGTTGTTAAATTATCATTCATTCTCAGCTGATTCTCCAGGACATAGCCTTGCTTCACTGCAATATCATCCACTTGTGTTTTGATATTCTCCTGATGAGTGGCCAGATAGACTACTGCATTTCCTCCCTTATGGAAGCAGTCAGTCATTTCTTTCTTGTTCAGATTCATTTCAAATCTGATAGACTTGATGTCTTGGGCCAGATCAAATTGCAATGACTTATGCCCTTCATCTATATACTTTTCTATAGCTTGCCTTTGCTCATCCATCTTTATCTGCAATGCTACCATCAGTGAACTATAATCAGTAGATGATGCAGGCTGTGGAGCAATTGTTTGTAGTGCCTTTTTATATGTCTGGCTCCTCCTCTTGAAGACTTGAAATTTACTCTTATTGGCTCTTGCAGCCTCTTCATCCTCTGAAGCATATGTGCTGGCTATTTCAACTCTTTCCTTTGGGCTAGGAGGTAAATCCTTCCTAGGTAACTCCTCAGCATGCTGTTGCATCGCAGGTTCTTGTCTTGCTGTCTCTTCTTGAGATCTAACTTGCTCCCCCTCAATAATTACTTTCTCCCCCTCAGCAGCAACTTTTTCTCTCTCAAAGTCAGTTTGGAGAAGATCTGGGAACAGTTCTTCTAAAGTAAATTCCTGTTGAGGATGGGGTGGAGAATCTCTTATATCATCAACCACTTGATCAGCAACAGATGTGTCTTCCATGACAACATCCTGAGGTTGACTAAGAATCTGAGGTTGCTGATTAACATCAGATAATGTGTCAGTCATAACTTCATTCTCAATAGGGAAATTTAATTGGTTGATTTTAGTTATTACCTCAAGTATAGTTTGAGTAGCTTGTTCACTCTCTAGTGGAGTTGACTCTTCCACAAGTAGAGGCTCCCCCTGGATTGAATTCTGGTGAATTGGGCTAGCTTGTGGTAGCTCCCCCTGCCTTCCTGCATCTTCTTGTCTAGCTGGAGACTGTCCAGCATTTCTTTCTTGTTCATCATCAGAACTAAATACTACTTGCTCTTCAGAGCTGCTTGAGGATTCTTGAGCCACTAGGGCTGTCTTCTTCTTCTTCTTCTTCTTCAGGGGTGTGTCCTTTACTGGAGTTGGCATTTTCTTGGTCAATACTCTGTCCCACCTAGAGAAGATTCTCATATCCATCTTCCTCATGTGGTTAATCTTTGAACCTGCAGCTTGATTCATTACATCTGGAATACTTCCAGCAAGGTAAAGACTCAGAATTCTACCCAAATTGGGCTTCTTCATACTCTCTTTTATCTTCTCAAACACAACTGCAGACCAATCAGTTTTTAGTTTGAAGATAATTCTTGTCATTAGACTAAACATATGAGCTGATATTCTGTCATGCCCTCCAGGCTTGCTCAGTATGACCTTGCCCACAATCTCAGATAGAAACTTGCCTTGCATGTTCATTCCTTTTCTGTTGAATACAGATCCTATCTTCAGGTTTGAGTCCAAACCACACCATGTCAATGCTTCTCTAGTCTTAGAAGCAGAAACATCTTCCTCTTCCTTTGTCCTTGGTAGCTGAAGTACCTTCCTCAGACTCTTCTGTGTGACCTTGACCTTGGTTCCATGAACTCTGGATTTAATCTTAAATCCAGATTCATCTAGAGTTGCTCCATTCAGAAATTCCAGGACCTCCTTCTTCCATATCTTGTGTAACGCCCCCTATCCGTCGCATAGTATATAACAGTAGGTCCGGCCGGGGCCCGACGCCATATACCACAGACAGACCGGGTGGTTACGTATGGAAACCATCCAACCAATCTCAACGTCCTACATAGAGCATTCTAGCGGAAGCAGTTTGTATAGGTTGTACACAAGAACCCAGCATTAGAGCACGAATGTCCACTATTACAATAGTTAGGAATGTATACAAAATACCCAAAATCGGCCTTAAGGCCTTACAAAGTGTTTCACTTGAAAATTACATGTTTTACAAACCACGGCACGCAGGCCGGTCATACATGAATAAAGCAGTAAACACTTCTTCTTGGGCCTTCGAGGGCCAGCTTCGCAAAAAGGGCTTTAGCCCGCTATTGACCGCTTGGTCCAGCTGCACCTGCAAGCAACAATCTACCGCACGGTGGCAAAACAAGGCAACGGTCAGCAATGCTGACCAAATTATAACGATCCCGCCCCCAACTCGGGGCGGCGATGCTCCTTCCCTGCATTTCCTTAGCATAAGCGAGTAATATAAAACCATAGCCATAACATCACAGACGTTGGCTCGTAAGGCCAACGCCCCGTGCACTCAGGGCACATTCTCGGTGAACCGGTCGATGTTACGTCAATTAAAGCCATTAACATTCCGGACTCACCACCGCCACTAGACGGCCATTCCTATGAGCAATTCGTCTTCTTGGTATTGGTCACGTCAATTTAAGCCATTGACCACCGAAGACTCCCATTTATGCCAACGGCGAGTTCCACGTAACCTTAGGTCGCTCTAACCGGACGACATAAAGCGGGTACGGCTCCATCTAACCCGTGCTCACTTCGCAACGTCAATTTAAGCCATTTGCGCGGGTCAAACTTTCACCGAGTCCCATTCTACCGCAAGTCACATAACTCAGTTATGTTCGAGTTGGCTCTCAGGCCTCCAAGTTGGCAAGATCTCGTATCCGCCCAGTTTTCCGGGTGCACCTTTGGGTTAGTCCCCAAGGCTCCCTGCTGCAATCTACCGCGTAGAAAACCCGAAAACAACCAATAGCACGGAGTCTTCTCCGGCCTTATGCAATGCAACATCACCGATCCGGACTAACATGTCCGGGTAGGCTTCAACCAAAATGCCTATGTCCGTTCTCGCATACGGACTCTATACAACGGGGACTTTACATATCTACCCGAAGGAACACCTCCAACTCTCCGCAAACTCGCGAGAGCGGGCTTCCTATGCTAAGAAAGAAAGCTATTAGTGCTCATGATGGGGATCGTTACCCTTGAGTTCCTCTTTGGCGCCATCGAAAAGTAATCGGATAGAAATCACCGCACTTGCGTTGCCTCCGTGGATCCGGAGTCGGCTTGCGATTCGGAGCTCCGAAGCTCCTCCAATGGTGGATCTAGCTCTTCTTCCTCCAAGGGCTCTCCTCTTTCTCCAAGGGTTTGGAGAGATGAAAAAGGTAAGAAAGTGATGGATTTTCTAAGTAAAAACCCGGGTATATCCTCTCAGGAACCATCCCCAGCCGTCGGATCTCAACCTAAGGAAACAAACGGCTTTGATTCGGGGCTGAAATGCCCAATCTGGGCCGAACACGGCCTGGCACACGCCCGTGTCCAGGGCCGTGTGCCGCATTCGCCGTCAAAATCGAATCTCCTAGACACGCACACGGGTATCGAACACGCCCGTGTTCGAGCTGACACGCCCGTGTTCCAGCTGACACGGCCGTGTAGCCGGCCGTGTACCCCATTATTTTCTCCCGTTTTCAACCCGAGCACTGCACGGGTTCTAGGACACGCCCGTGTCCTTGCCCGTGTCATATTGACACGCCTGGGCCCCCAGGCCGTGTACACGGGACATTTCGTCGAGGGGAGAACGACGACTGGATGACACGGCCTTGGACACGCCCGTGTACTAGGCCGTGTGCCTTGTCTCGACGATCGTCGAGTGAATCTCGACGATTTCACCTTGACGATCGTCGACACGGGTCGACACGCCCTGCGACACGCCCGTGTCGCAGGCCGTGTGCCCATACTCGACGAATCGTCGAGAATAACTCGACGATTTCACTGCTAAGTGTCGACACGGGTCGACACGCCCTGCGACACGCCCGTGTCGCAGGCCGTGTGCCCATTCTCGACGAATCGTCGAGAATAACTCGACGACTTCGCGGCTAAGTGTCGACACACGCTCGACACGCCCTGGGACACGCCCGTGTCCCAGGCCGTGTGCCTTCAGCCAGAAACCAAAACTGGCCCAAAACGTCCCCCTTTGCTCCTTTGAGTTTCGGGGCGTTACAACTCTCCCCCTCTTAAAAGAATTTCGCCCACGAAATTACATAAAGGAAAGATATACAAAAACAACATTTGTACCTGAGCGGAACAACTCCGGATACTCGTCAAGCATAGTCTGCTCTCGCTCCCAGGAGAGCTCCTCACGGCCGCAATTGTCCCACCGGACCTTGACCATCCTGATCTCTTTATTGCGTAGCCGTTTGATCTCCGAGGCCTCAATCCTCACGGGCTTGACTTTTGTCGTTAGCCCACTGTCCACCGGCACTTGATCGACCGCGATCACTCGCGTAGGCTCTTGTACCGCCTTCCGAAGCATCGAAATGTGGAATACATCGTGTAAACCACTTAGCTCCACCGAAAGCTTCAACCTATAGGCCGCTTCA
This sequence comes from Platanthera guangdongensis, assembly GCA_039583875.1. Taxonomy (NCBI): domain Eukaryota; kingdom Viridiplantae; phylum Streptophyta; class Magnoliopsida; order Asparagales; family Orchidaceae; genus Platanthera; species Platanthera guangdongensis. Next base: position 140,014,435 of record CM077147.1, read on the forward strand.
CCAACTCGCTCCAGAACCTCGAACTGTCCAAGGTACCTCGGGCTTAGCTTTTTCAATCGTCGCACCCGCGAGACACCCTTGAACGGCTTGATCTTTAAGTATACATAATCGCCCACAGCGAACTCCACGTTCCTGTGCTTGGCATTATAGTACTTTGCTTGCCGGTCCTGAGCGATAAGCAACCTCTCCCGACTCGTTCTCACCAAAGAAGTAACATCCTTCACTTCCGATCGCTTTTACAACTTTGACTCACCCGTTTCTAACCAAGACAACGGCGTCCGACATTTCCTACCATATAGGGCCTCGAAGGGCGTCATCTGAATACTTGCTTGGTAGCTATTGTTGTATGCGAACTCCACCAAATAAAGGTGGTCTTCCCATTGCTTTCCAAAATCCAAGACTCACATGCGGAGCATGTCTTCCACGGTTCTATTGACCCTCTCGGTCTGCCCATCCGTTTGCGGATGGGTGGCTGTGCTGAATTTCAACTTTGTTCCCAACATTTGTCGCAACAGCCTCCAATCATTGGACGTGAACCGCTCCTCTCGGTCACTCACGATGCTGCGGGGCACACCATGATGCCGTACTATGTTATCCACATAAAGCTTTGCTAGCTTCTGCACCAGATCATCCTTCCTATGCGGAATAAAATGAGACACCTTCGTTAATCGATCGACAACCACCCAAATGGCGTCGTTTCCCTTTTTGCGACCTTGGCAAACCGTGCACAAAGTCCATAGAGATGTCGTCGAATTTCCATTCCGGAATAGGCAAGGACTTAAGAAAAATCCTCCCGGCTTTTGGCACTCCGCCTTTACCAAGGCGCAGGTTTGGCACTTCGCTACGTATAGCGCCACATCCTTTTTCAAACACGGACACCAAAATAGTTTCTTTACATCGCGGTACATCTTTGTGCTCCCCGGGTGAATCGAGTACTTGGTATGGTGTGCCTCGTACAACAACTCCACCCGTAAATTACCCACGCTTGGGACGCACAGACGACCGTCTTTCTAAAGCAATACGTCCTCCATGACGAATTGGGAATTTGACTCATCCAGAGCCTCTACCATGAACTGCTTCGGCACTTGATTGCTTGCCCATACAAACGATCCCCAACGCCACCAACTCTCGCACCAACAGCTCATCTTGCACCGACAGCCAATGGGCTCGAGCTGGGGCTTGGAGACTCGCCGCGTCAGCAACCGCATTCCCTTTATCAGGCGCGTAGTGGATCTTGAATGTATAGTCTCCCAAGAACTCCATCCATCTACGCTGTCGTATATTCATATCCTTCTGATCGACCAGATGCTTCACGCTCTTGTGACCGGCGTAGAGATCCACTTTCACACCGTATACAATTATTCCTCCATAGCTTCGAGGCAAAACTCACGCCCATACGCTATTACGCTTCCGTGTTGCAGTAGCACGCAACCCAAACCGCTGCCCTACGCATCATTAAAAATCTCATTGCCTTCGGTTCCACTTGGCGAAGTCAGCACAGGCGTCGTAGTCAACCGACATTAAAACTCCTCAAAAGCTCGCGCGCACTCCGGCGTCCAAAAGAACTTATGCTCCTTCCTCGTCAAAGTAGTGAGAGGTAACGCTAACCGCGAGAAGTTCTCTACGAAGCGCCTATAATAGCCGGCAAGCCCCAAAAAGCTCCGGACTTCTGCTACCGTAGCAAGCTCAGGCCACTCCCGTATCGCAACAATCTTCGTCGGATCCACAGCAATACCCTCTCCACTCACAATATGCCCGAGGAACGCTACTGAGGATAGCCAAAACTCGCACTTCGAGAACTTAGCATACAACTGGTTTCTCCTTAGTGTCTCCAACACCAAATGAAGATGCTTGAAGTGATCTTCCTCACTTTGCGAGTACACCAAAATATCGTCGATGAAGACGATCACGAAATGGTCCAAGTACTCCCTGAACGTCCTGTTCGTCAAATCCATGAACACTGACGGCGCATTTGTCAGCCCAAACGGCATGACCATAAACTCGTAGCGCCCGTGTCCTGTACTGAACGTTATCTTAGGGATATCACTCTCCCTTATCTATTTAGAGTACGGCGTTGGCCCGACCAACTGATCACAAAGGTCATCGATCCTTGGGATCGGGTTCTTGTTCTTTGCCGTTACCTTGTTGAGCTCCCGATAATTAATACATAGCCCCAAGCTTCCGTTCTTCTTCTTACTAAAGAGGGTCGGTGCGCTCCAAGGCGAAGTACTTGGACGCGCATACCCTTGCTCCAACAACTCTTGTAGTTGAGCTTTCAGCTCCGCCATTACCTTAGGCGTTAGCCGATACGGAGATCGTGACACAGGCCTTGCACCTGGCACTAGCTCGATCGTAAAATCTATCTCCCGCTGAGGCGGGGCTCCAGGAAGATCTGCGGGGAACAGATCAGGGTATTCCGATACCACTGAAATACCATCCAACGCGGGCTTCGGCTTTGCAACCTCCACTAGTGTACAGAACAGCTCTACACTAGCACAAACCGCCTTCACCACCTGAAGAGCGGCCATCATCGCCTTGCTCGACCTCTTTGAGCTCATAAAGGTCGTCTCACGACTTGCTCCCAAGTTGACTTCCTTGCTACCGCAGTCTATGTAGGCTTGCTGCTCCGAGAGCCAGTACATGCGAAATATAACGTCAAACTCCACCAATGGAAGTAACGACGCTTGCAGATCGTACTCCTAATTCCCAAACCACAAACTAAGAGCAATGAATTCTACCCTCGCCGAAAGAGCACCATTGGACTATAACGCATCCAATTTATCTCTTTCCATCGAAGGAGGTACTACAAGGCACAATAAAATTCCTAATAAAGGAACGCGAAGCTCCCTAAACGAACGGTGCTCTCGCAGATAAAGTAAAGTCGCAACAAAGCTTAGTACAGTAGTCCTAAGCTAATATGCATAACAAGTGTTTAAAGCAAAACTATCTTTAAACCATACCTGTCGTCACGACGACGGGCTTTCTCCAGGGCTTTAGGCACTCCCGAGCATAATGCCCCGGCTCCCCACAGTTGTAACATGTGCCCGGGGTCCGACCCGTAGTCGCCCCAGAAGTACCAGAAGGAGCTGGACCCGAAGTCCTATGCTTCTTATACCATTTTTGATATGCCGACTTTGAGGTGTTCGACACTTTGAATGCCGTTTCCTTTGCACTGACATCCTTGACTGCTCCTGACATAGGTTTCTTACCCTTCCGAGCACCATTCCAACAGTCTCGGGCAAAGTGCCCTTTCTTTCCACACGTATAACAAGTGTAAGAAGCTTTACTAGTCGATTTCATAGCCCCTTTCTCCAGCATTCTGCCGGATGCAGCTCTTATTGGGTTTGTATAATTCGATACCATGGTCGCTGGCATCGGGAGGGTCTTCCTCAACTCTGCCTCCAATGATCTAGCTGATTCCACCAAGGCTTGGAATCCCAACAACTTTGGTCCTAGCAGTAGGACTCGTAACTCGGCGCGTAGGCCATTATAGAATCTATCGACTGTAGCTTGCTCATTATCCGACTCAAAGCATGGGTAGCGACTTATCATAAGAAAAGCTTGCAAATATTCCTCAACTGTGTGCACTCCCTGCACTAAATGCATACTCAGCTGCTGCCCCAATGGTCTACCAAAGGTCATCTGCTGCATCGCGCCCACCGGCGTTGAAGCCACAACAGGGGCGCAGGGTTGTACATTTCCTCCTAGCTGTGCACCCGTCACAGCGAACACCGCTTCTACAATCCTTCTAACGGTTTCATACGAAGGAGGAGGCTCAAACACCTCACCGGGTGCACTATGCTCCTCAGAAACCGGACATTCAGGCTGTCCAGCACCGCTTCCGGTCACCTATAGTGGTACAAAACACCGTTAAGCGACCAAATAAAATTGTGAACAGCAATTATAGGAACACGCAGGTTCCTCAAACACGAGTATTTTCATTCCTAAGTGGACATTCATGGGTTCTTTTACCGTTATAATGATGACGCACACAATGTGCTCCCCACCCCTTAAAAAGAATTCGTCCACGAATTCAGCTTAAGTCCGACCAAAACCAGTAGTCTGATACCAAATTGTAACGCCCCCTATCCGTCGCATAGTATATAGCAGTAGGTCCGGCCGGGGCCCGACGCCATATACCACAGACAGACCGGGTGGTTACGTATGGAAACCATCCAACCAATCTCAACGTCCTACATAGAGCATTCTAGCGGAAGCAGTTTGTATAGGTTGTACACAAGAACCCAGCATTAGAGCACGAATGTCCACTATTACAATAGTTAGGAATGTATACAAAATACCCAAAATCGGCCTTAAAGCCTTACAAAGTGTTTCACTTGAAAATTACATGTTTTACAAACCACGGCACGCAGGCCGGTCATACATGAATAAAGCAGTAAACACTTCTTCTTGGGCCTTCGAGGGCCAGCTTCGCAAAAAGGGCTTTAGCCCGCTATTGACCGCTTGGTCCAGCTGCACCTGCAAGCAACAATCCACCGCACGGTGGCAAAACAAGGCAACGGTCAGCAATGCTGACCAAATTATAACGATCCCGCCCCCAACTCGGGGCGGCGATGCTCCTTCCCTGCATTTCCTTAGCATAAGCGAGTAATATAAAACCATAGCCATAACATCACAGACGTTGGCTCGTAAGGCCAACGCCCCGTGCACTCAGGGCACATTCTCGGTGAACCGGTCGATGTTACGTCAATTAAAGCCATTAACATTCCGGACTCACCACCGCCACTAGACGGCCATTCCTATGAGCAATTCGTCTTCTTGGTATTGGTCACGTCAATTTAAGCCATTGACCACCGAAGACTCCCATTTATGCCAACGGCGAGTTCCACGTAACCTTAGGTCGCTCTAACCGGACGACATAAAGCGGGTACGGCTCCATCTAACCCGTGCTCACTTCGCAACGTCAATTTAAGCCATTTGCGCGGGTCAAACTTTCACCGAGTCCCATTCTACCGCAAGTCACATAACTCAGTTATGTTCGAGTTGGCTCTCAGGCCTCCAAGTTGGCAAGATCTCGTATCCGCCCAGTTTTCCGGGTGCACCTTTGGGTTAGTCCCCAAGGCTCCCTGCTGCAATCTACCGCGTAGAAAACCCGAAAACAACCAATAGCACGGAGTCTTCTCCGGCCTTATGCAATGCAACATCACCGATCCGGACTAACATGTCCGGGTAGGCTTCAACCAAAATGCCTATGTCCGTTCTCGCATACGGACTCTATACAACGGGGACTTTACATATCTACCCGAAGGAACACCTCCAACTCTCCGCAAACTCGCGAGAGCGGGCTTCCTATGCTAAGAAAGAAAGCTATTAGTGCTCATGATGGGGATCGTTACCCTTGAGTTCCTCTTTGGCGCCATCGAAAAGTAATCGGATAGAAATCACCGCACTTGCGTTGCCTCCGTGGATCCGGAGTCGGCTTGCGATTCGGAGCTCCGAAGCTCCTCCAATGGTGGATCTAGCTCTTCTTCCTCCAAGGGCTCTCCTCTTTCTCCAAGGGTTTGGAGAGATGAAAAAGGTAAGAAAGTGATGGATTTTCTAAGTCAAACCCGGGTATATCCTCTCAGGAACCATCCCCAGCCGTCGGATCTCAACCTAAGGAAACGAACGGCTTTGATTCAGGGCTGAAATGCCCAATCTGGGCCGAACACGGCCTGGCACACGCCCGTGTCCAGGGCCGTGTGCCGCATTCGCCGTCAAAATCGAATCTCCTAGACACGCACACGGGTATCGAACACGCCCGTGTTCGAGCTGACACGCCCGTGTTCCAGCTGACACGGCCGTGTAGCCGGCCGTGTACCCCATTATTTTCTCCCGTTTTCAACCCGAGCACTGCACGGGTTCTAGGACACGCCCGTGTCCTTGCCCGTGTCATATTGACACGCCTGGGCCCCCAGGCCGTGTACACGGGACATTTCGTCGAGGGGAGAACGACGACTGGATGACACGGCCTTGGACACGCCCGTGTCCTAGGCCGTGTGACTTGTCTCGACGATCGTCGAGTGAATCTCGACGATTTCACCTTGACGATCGTCGACACGGGTCGACACGCCCTGCGACACGCCCGTGTCGCAGGCCGTGTGCCCATACTCGACGAATCGTCGAGAATAACTCGACGATTTCACTGCTAAGTGTCGACACGGGTCGACACGCCCTGCGACACGCCCGTGTCACAGGCCGTGTGCCCATTCTCGACGAATCGTCGAGAATAACTCGACGACTTCGCGGCTAAGTGTCGACACACACTCGACACGCCCTGGGACACGCCCGTGTCCCAGGCCGTGTGCCTTCAGCCAGAAACCAAAACTGGCCCAAAACGTCCCCCTTTGCTCCTTTGAGTTTCGGGGCGTTACAACTTGATCGGTTCTGAAACAAGAAATTCTAACCCAGTCTCTGCTATTAGGGTTATCACGCCTTTGATCTCAGGTTCCGCGTCATCAAAAGCGTGCCGCACGAGTTCATATCCTTCATTCACATTCTCTTCTAGCTTGGGCGCCATTAGGGTTTGAAGAAATTTGAATTTAGAGAAGAGTGATGTCGACACACAAGTTTGGTCTCGAAACTTTGGTGAGCGTTTCGACAAACAATGGCGAAAACCTATTTATACCTTTCTAGAATCGAAGATGAAAGGGCGCGTCAAAATACTTAAATTGTGTCGACACTGTTGAAAAGTGTCGACACTTACTTATAATGTCTCGACAACTATGTGTCGACACAAGTATAGTCGACAGAATATATATGTCGACACTTGTTTATGTGTCGACACCGCTTTGCTCGACACTTAGTCGAGAATTTACTAGACTAATTCTAAGTAAAGCCTAAGTGTCGACACCACCTTGGATGTGTCGACACCTACACTGCATGTGTCGACACTAATTCTCTAAAGTGTCGACACCGATTTCCTAGATGTGTCGACACCATTTCTCTGAAATGTCGACACCACTTTTCTGTGTCGACACAGACAACTCTGTGTGTTGACACCATTTTACTTAGCCAATTTTGAAAACTTATTCTAAGTTTATCATCCCTAATTCAATTTTAAATTTATTGAATTTGGTTTCATCTAAGGGCTTAGTATACATGTCAGCTAGCTGATTATCTGTACTAATATACTCTAGTGAAATATCTCCTTTTTGCCCATGTTCTCTTAGAAAATGGTATTTGATTTCTATGTGCTTAGTCCTACTATGGGAAACAGGATTTTTTGCAATAGAAATAACACTAGTAGAATCACAAAATAGAGGTGTTCTACTTACTTGTATACCATAGTCTTCTAGCTGATCGTGAATCCATAGAAGTTGAGCACAGCAACTTCCTGCAACAACATACTCTGATTCTGCTGTGGAGATAGCCACACTTGATTGTTTCTTGCTACTCCATGATATCAGCCTTCCACCTAGGAATTGACAGGAACCTGTTGTACTCTTTCTGTCTTCCTTACAGCCTGCAAAATCTACATCTGAATAACCTGTCAGTTCAAAGTCTCCATTCCTAGGGTACCAAAGGCCCAAATAAGGTGTTCCCTTTAGATATCTCAAAATTCTTTTGACTGTTGTCAAATGAGATTCTTTAGGGCAAGCTTGGTACCTAGCACAGACACATGTAGCATACATGATATCTGGTCTACTTATAGTCAAATATAATAGGGAGCCAACTATCCCTCTATACAAAGTCTCATCTACAGGTTTCCCTGCATCATCTTTGCTTAGAGACATGCTTGACCCCATAGGATTTTTCATGGTACTGGATGATTCCATACCATACTTCCATATCAACTCTAGGGTGAACTTAGACTGGCATATGGATAAACCATCCTCAGTCTGTCTAACTTGGAGACTTAAGAAGAACTTAAGTTCCCCCATACTGCTCATTTCAAATTGTCCTTGCATTAGTTTTGCAAACTTTTTGCAAAGACTACTTTCAGTAGACCCAAATATGATGTCATCTACATATATTTGGACTAGAATAATCTTGCCTCTGGATTCCCTAAGGAATAGCGTCTTGTCTATTTTCCCCCTTGTGAATTTATTCTCAATGAGGAAACTAGACAGGGTTTTATACCAAGCCTTAGGGGCTTGTTTTAACCCACACAAAGCCTTCCTAAGTCTATATACATAATTAGGTTTGATAGAATCAACAAAACCTGATGGCTGTTCCACATACACTTCTTCTTTCAGATTTCCATTCAGAAAAGCTGACTTAACATCCATTTGGTATACTTTAAACCCTTGATAGGTTTCATAGGCCAAGAACATCTTTATTGCCTCCAATCTGGCTACTGGAGCAAAGATTTGATCAAAGTCAATACCTTCTTCCTGCTTATATCCCTTAGCAACCAGTCTAGCTTTGTTCTTCACAATAACTCCATGTTCATCCATCTTGTTCCTAAAGATCCACTTAGTTTCTTATAATGTTGTGGTCCTTGGGTTTAGGAACTAGCTCCCAGACATTGCATCTTTTGAACTGCTCAGTTCCTCTCGCATAGCCTCAATCCAATGAGGATCTAGGATGGTTTCTTCAAATTTCTGTGGCTCTACTTGGGATAGAAAGCTGGAGTAGAGTACTGAACTTAGATTTCTGCTCCTTGTTTGTACCCCTTGTCTGAGATCACCTATAATTTGATTGGCTAGATGGTCTTTTAGATGTCTATTTGCTGGAGGCAGCCTGTCTTCAGGTTGTGCTCCTTCAGCTTCTTCAACTTGCTGCACTCCTTGGTCTTCTTCTACATCAGGTGCATCTAGTACTCCCCCTGGACAATATCCACTATCATCCACTTGCTGACTTGCAGTAGAACCTTCTTCAATAGTGAGCTTGTCCATTTTCTCAGTCACACCTGTAGAGCTGCAAACACTTCTAGACAATTCATTGTTAATGAGTCTAGCTTCATCAAACACTATATGTACTGACTCTTCTATAACTTGAGTAATCAAGTTGTAGACCCTATAAGCCTTACTATTGTTGTTGTACCCAACAAAGATCCCCTCTTGGAATTTGGCAGCAAACTTGGTTAAGTAAGACTTACCATTGTTAAGTATATAACATTTACAACCAAAGATCCTGAAATAGGATAGATTTGGTTTTCTGCCTTTCACAATCTCATAGGGGGTCTTATTGTGGCTTTTGGTGATAGTAGCCCTATTAATCACATGACATGCAGTATTAACTGCCTCAGCCTAGAAATATTCAGGGAGAGATGTGTCACTTAATAGGGTTCTACCAGCATCAATCAAGGTTCTATTTTTCCTTTCAGCAATACCATTTTGCTGAGGTGTTCTTGGTGAAGAAAATTCCTGAAATATCCCAAACTCTTCACATAGCTTTGTCATACTGTCATACTAGAATTCAGTACCATGATCACTTCTTATTTTGACCACTGTAGTGTCTAACTCATTCTGAATTTGTTTGACAAAACTATAAAAGATACTAGGAGTTTCAGATTTCTGTCTAAGGAAGAACACCCAGGAAAACCTTGAGTAGTCATCTACAACCACAAATATGTAGACCTTCCTACCTAGGCTGTGAACTGGCATAGGACCAAATAGATCCATATGCAAGAGGTATAAACACCTCACAGCATCTTTGTTCTCAATGCTATTAAAGGTGGATCTAGTCTGCTTGCCCTTTTGACAAGCTGAGCATATCCCAACCTTTTTACACTTAACCTGAAGACCATTCCTCACTAACTCTTTACTATAGAGTTGACCAATTATCTTATAGTTAAGATGGGCTAGCCTCTTGTGCCATTTGACACAATGAGAGACTTTCTCATCAGCTACAAGACACACAGGAGAACCATTATTCTCACACATAATGTCTAGACAATAGACATTTCTCTTCCTATAACCTGTCAGAATGATCTTTTGATCATTTGACCTCCTGATATGACAACCATCTTTGACAAATGAGATGTCATATCCTAAATCACTCAGCTGACTTATACTAATGAGGTTGTGTTTCAAACCTTTAACATAAGCCACTTGAGTAATTGTAATAAGGTTGCTAGAAATATTACCAAAGCCTTTGATGATTCCTTTTTTAAAACCACCAAAGGTGACTTTAGGATCATCCTTGATTGGTGTATAGTCCTTTAGCAATCCCCTAGTTCCAGTCATGTGCCTGGAACATCCACTGTCCAAGTACTATATTGGGGCATGGTCACTTGGACTCACCTACAAAACAAATTAGTTAACCTTAGAACCCAAAGAATTCTTGGGTCCTTGGTACTGGTTAGTTTGCCTCTTAACAAAACTACCTGTAACTTTTCTAGCAGGCAGATTGCTAATCACCTTGGCACTTGAATTGTGCCAACAGTCTATGGCAAAGTGGCCTACCTTGCCACAACACCAGCACTCAAATCTGTTGTACCTTTGTTTAGGTACAACCCTAGCTATTTTTTCTACAGCAGGCTCCTTGTTGAGTACTGGGGCTTTGCCCTTAGACTTGGACTGTACAGTCCTGACAGGTTTAGTAAACCCCAATCCAGTTTTACCCTTTTGAGAAATGAACTCATCTATCAAAGGTAGAACAGACTTCTGTTTAGAAAACCTTGCTACTATATCTCTCTCTTTCTGAAGACTAATCTCCAGATTTCTGATTTGATTATTCTTGAATGTAATAGTCCCCATCTGAACAACAGTAATGTTCTTCAGCCTGGCTATTTCATTTAGTTTCTGATCAAGCAACTTATCAAAATCTGTTGTAGCTACTTTGAGATTAGCAATCTCCTTAGCCTGACTCATGGCCAAGGATTTGCTTTTCTTCAAAGCTTGCAACACTACTATATATTCATCAATTAATTGATGAATGTCTCCTTCAGATTCAGATCCACTCTCATCACTTGATGATGATGTATCTGAATCTGACTCAGTACTAGAAATTGAACTAGCAGAACAATTTTGTACCTGACATGGTCCAGGTTGATCCTGGATGTTATCTCCTTCTGATAAGCCCATCAGTCCCTTGCACTGATTGTCCTCATACTCATATATAGAGTTCATTAACTGGATGAACTCCTCTTCCTCTTCTTCAGCAAACAGTCCAATATAAGCTTCAGCTTCTGAATCAGTTTCTGAAGAAGACATATCAGACAGACTTTTGTCCTTCTTAGCAACAAAGGACCTTTCCTTCTTGCCCTTGATTTGAGTCTTCTTCTTATCAGTTGACTCTTTCCTCTTCTCTGGATAGTCAGCAACAGCATATCCCTGTCTGTTACAACAATAACAAACTATCTTTGAAGATGTAGTTTTACTTGACTTGGGCTTTCTCCTGTCATTCTTTGATGACTTCTGTGAAGTGGATGGCTTAGACCTCCACTGTTTCTTCTTTAGAAACTTCTGAAAATGTCTTGTGAAAGCTGCAAAGTCCTCATCACTCTCACTGCTTTCAGAATTCCTGCTTTCTGACTCATCTGACCCAGTTTCAGCAACTTTTGGAGGTGGAGATGGAGACTTACTTTTATATTTCCTAGTGGCTTCTATCTTGAAAGCCACAGCTCTTTTTTGTGCTCAACTCTTGTAGTCTTCTCCTCCTCCTTCCTTACCATTAACTGCATCTCATATGATAACAGTTTTCCAAATAATGTTGGAGGAGGAATGTCTGCTAATTTGGCCATTTCCCTTATGGCACAAATCTTAGTATCCCAGTCTTTAGTTAGGGATCTCAAGAACTTATCATTCAGCTCATAATTGCTGAATTCTCTTCCATAGGACATTAACTCATTAACTATCCTATAAAATTTCTTGTAGCACTCAGTTATGCTATCAGACCTCCCTTGTCTGAAGCTCTCATACTCTTGGTTTAATAAAGACTTTCTGTCCTGTCTAACTTCTTCAGAGCCCTCCATGTACACTATCAGTGTGTCCCACATTTCCTTTGATATTTTACATTGAATTAAATTCTGGAATGTGGCATCATCTATTGCTCTTACAATAATATTCTGGGCCCTCTTGTCCATAGTGACCAGAATAATCTCATCTTTAGTCATCTCTGAAAAGTCCTTAGAAGTTCTCTGATTTGCATCCAGAACTGATACTTTCGTTGGCACATATGACCCTTATTTGACTGTGATATAGATTCTAGGGTCAGAGACTTCCATAAATAGTCTAACCCTTTCTTTCCAAATGCCAAAGATCTCCTTTCTGCAGATTGGCAACTTTATGGAGCCTAGTTCTTTGTGATTCTCTGTTGAACCCATTTTCTTGATTTTCTTGATTATGCTGAGTCTGCCTACAGGATCTTTTACTCAGACTGTTATGTCCTTTTTGAGTAACCTGGCTCTGATACCACTTGAAAGAAATTGTACGTAATCACCTAGAGGGCGGGGGGGGGGGGGGGGTGAATAGGTGACCTTAATCTTTTTAAACTTTAAGTCAGATTTAATCACAGAATTCACAGAACTATAAACAACATACATAGAATCAGACATACACAGAGTACACACAATTTTATAATGGTTCCCCAAGGTTTAGGTACATCCACTTTCCCCCTTCACCTATCTAGTAGTGTACTAGATTCGACCCAACTTCTCCACTATTCCTCAGATCCTCAGATCTTACACTCAGAACCCCAAACAGGTTCCTACAACTCAGGCTCAAAGCCCTACCACTCAGTCTTCACCAAGACCTACACTCAGCCTTCAACAAGGCCTACACTCAGCCCTCAACAAGGCCTACACTCAGAGAAAAGTATCTCCTACACTCAGGCTCAAAGGCCCTACCACTCAGCCTTTATAATTTCAGGCTTACAACTCAGATCCCTAAGGATCCTACAAGAAATTAAGATTACAAAGTATATACCCACAACTCAGAATGAGAGAGAAGAGTTGACAGGTTTCTTGATGAGTTCTTGGAAGAACTTTTCTGAGATCAACCTCCCTTGGCTTCCTTCAAAGCTTCTTGAATTTAGAACACAGTAGGGTTGAGTCTCTATGCAGCTGATCTTCAATCACTGCTGACATAAGAATCAAATCTCAATCTGAAACTTTCTTCATAGCCTAGTTCAACAGCTGTCTTCTTGGAAGGAGCTCTCTCTCCAACTTCTTAGATCTTCTGATTACTTCAATTGATTGTTGTTAATCATCTTCTAATTGCTGACAGAATAAGCCTTTATATAGGCTTTCTTCATGGTGACCGGCTGAACCAGTTTCTAACAACTTTCTGACAGCTCTAACAGTTGCAGTAGACCGGCTGGAATGGCAGCTGTCAAGTCATCCAGTCACTTCTTGAAATCACTGTCACTGTCTGAAAGTGTTGAGACAGTCAGTCTTTAAGTGTCGACACTGATAGACCAAGTGTCGACACAAGTAGACTAAGTCTCGACACTAGCCTTCATGGTGTCGACACAACTCCTTATGTTATAAAAATTACTTCTCGACACTGCTTCTTCAACATGTATCGACACTGATCCTGTGTGTCGACACAAGTCCTTCTTATTTGATTTCTTATAAGTGTCGACACAACTCCTTTGTGTCGACACATATTCTTGTGTTGATACTTGCTAAGTGTCGACACATCTTATTGGTGTCGACACATACCTTCTGTGTTGATACTTTTGCTGAGTGTCGACACTTCTCCTTGTGTCGACACATTCTTCTTGTGTTGAGACTTTGGCTGAGTGTCGGCACATCTCCTTTGTGTCGACACATGTACTTAGACTTTATTGTAATTTGCTGAGTGTCGACACAGCCTCCTAGTGTCGACACTTTCTTCATGTGTTGAGACTTTTGCTGTGTGTCGACACATTCTTCAATATGTCGACACTTGTACTTAAACTCTGTTGAAGTTTGCTGAGTGTCGACACAGCCTCCTAGTGTCGACACTTGTACTTGAACTTTGTTGAAGTTTTGCTTAGTGTCGACACAGCGTCCTAGTGTCGACACTTGTTGATGTCGACAAAGTTCCTCTGGGTGTCGACACTGCATTTAAGTATCGACACAGCTTCTCTGGACATTTCTTCATTGAGTGTCGATACAGCCTGTATGTGTCGACACTTTCCTTCTGGTGTCGACTCTGCATTCCTGGTGTCGACACAATTACTCCAAGTGTCGACACTGCTTCTCTAGGTGTCGACACAAGCCTTCTTAAGTGTCGACACTTTTCTTCTAGGTGTCGACACATGGACTTAGTAACTTTTCATGCTTTCCCTGCAATTTACTTAACCTGCACAAGGTAACTCAAAATACATCAAATACACCTTGATGTATATCATTGAGTAGGGTGAGGCTTCTTCAAATCAGGTACATATTTTCCAATGTACCCAACAAATATGTAGTAGTGAACCAATAGATGAAACTATTCATTCCCGACCTAATCCCGTGATGGCCTTTTTCTTCCCGACGATGACAACGGATGTGTTCCACAAGTCATGGATGCTGCTCGCTGCCACCGATCGCCGAGCCTCTACCTTCACCGAAAAAGTTTCCCGTGCGTTGGATTTGTCACCACCACCTCTCCTTAAATAGATCTAGTAGTTTGTGGAGATGTTGAGGGAAACTTAGTTCTGACCTAGATCTTGTGCGACAAGAGTCTAGGGTTCTCCGTGCTCGTGTGGATATCCGTTGAGGTGTGGACCTATTCTAAGCTTGGAACTCCAGCCGTTGCCGTTAGTTGGACTTCATCGAAGCACCTTGGTTGTGTAAGACCCCTTTTTTTGCTACACTACCGAGTCTTACGCCCAAAACCACCGTTTTGCAGTGGCTCCGACACTCGGGAGGGTCACCACCACAAAACGCCTATTCTGCCGGCAATGAAGATCATCAAGAAGAAGAAGAAGTAAAGATGAGAGAAGATAATTAAGTCTAGTCCACAAGATCACAACATATAAATGAAATATAAATCACAGCAAGTCCACATGATGAATATATACTGACACAGAATAATAACGCAAAAATATAAACGGGCTTATGCCCGATATAGTAAATCCTCACTACAACCCTCTCGCAGAAGTTAAGTAAAGCTAACACTCACAGAGCCAAAGACTGGTGTTCACGTACTAGACAGACCCACCTCCATGTGCACCGTGCTCTGCTGGTGCTGCATCTATTGCTGCTACTCCCTGTCTCCCATCCAGAGTCCCTGAAATGTTTGGTCCACCGACCGTTAGTCAAAAGACAAAGCTTAATTTCCCCCACCCCTCCCCCAGTGGCTCCTAGGGACCGTGCTGGAGGAATGAGAGGAAATCTATGATGGTGGAGAGTAGGAATAAAGCAAGTGACGGTGGAACTATCTAGTAGGTAAATTGTAACATCTATAGAGCTATACAAGGAGAAGCAAGCTAGCAATTCTATAATAAGGAAGCAGTAATGTAAATAAGTAGAGTAGAGCGGTAAGTACATGTAAAGTAAACTATGGTATAAGTAACCTTAACTTATAAGAATTTGCATACAAACTTATAAGTTAAGGGGTCTTTTGCAAGACTCCCATCGTATAAAATGTCTCATACCAATTTATACAATGGGGTGTCTGGTTATATGCAAGTATGAGTGAAGTGATATGATATGCCATGATTCATGCCAGTGCAACACACACACACACGACTCTATGCACATATACCTTTAGTTCCCCTATTTTGGAAACTAGCTTCACTCCCAGGAGCCTTCGACATGTCCAACGAAGATAGTGGGTCGGCCCACCCCACTCCTAGATGGGTATTCACACTACCAGGCCTTGCCCATGCGTTCGCCTCCGAAGGACACACCAGAGTCTCCGCGTACTATGCTGACTAACTGCCAGTCTTTCCTTGGCTAGGTGTAAACCACACCCGCCGAGTCATCATATTGACGTCGGTGTGAATGACCATCGAATACCGAAGACCCACCACCTTTATTCACATGCAACCGTGAATTCCCGATCCATCGGCTCCCCGGACTAACCTATTCGTTACAACTAGCTTCTGAGCCTTCGTCTCACCGGGATAACATACCCCCTTTTCACAACCACCGATCCTTCCACTAGGATAACCTAACCAAGCTAACCTATCAAGTAACTGGGGTGAGTGAAAGTGAAGTCCTAATATATTGCTAATTACTCTTGTATTCTTTTTAGCCTTATGGTTTAAGGTTAACCTTAGACTACCCAGGGCATTCCCTGCGAAGGGCTCTCGATGGCACTATGAACTACGATGAGATGAAGCCCAAAGATCCCTTTCGCAAGGTACTTATTATTGTTGGTATCTACCCATAGCCAATCTCATTTAATGTTATACTAAATCTAACCCGAGTGTATTTTAACTCTCTCTCTGCACAGGAAAGACGATCTTTCGCCGATCCCGATCACCACTTAACACTAGTCAACCCAACACCCTCCCCATCATGAGTCCTAATGATGAACTCACTTTCACCTTACCGAATCTATATACTATTAACCCCAACTCCCTATGTCCATCCTACATGCTATCACAATTCTACAGTTTTACTATATGCATACCAATCCTTACTATACGATAAGCATGAGTGGTGACCACTTCAAATATTCATCCAAATTCCATAGAATTATTACTGGAGGTCTATCATGACATATTTAGACTAAATCCAGAAACTTGTAATTTTCCTAATTAATTTAGCATTTATCAAATTTCCCCCAAATTAGGCCATGGGTGGTTTTGAACATGAAGTACTAGATTTCCTTAAGTTATGACCACCCAAAGATTATGTACACTATATGATGCCAAAATATTAGAGAATATCAAGTTTCACAAATTTCCATAAATGTAACAACCCCTAATTAACTATTTCAAGATAATTGCGATAAATAAAGGTAAAGAAGGAGGTATCACCAACCATTATCCAAAAATTACACAAAAATTACCAGAGCTTTAATATGATCATAAAACATTAGTAAGTTTCATACAATTCTAAGGTCTGTAAGCGATATAGAAAAATACATCAAATAAATCCCTAATAGGGCACTCTGTGAATAAACATACTTGTAATCTTTTCCAAACACATGTAATAATTTCCCAAGCTTTAATATGCCCTAAAAGATTCCCTGGCCAAGAAAACTTAATTCTCCAGCAAAATTTAGTATTTATTATCTATTTATCAAGACAAGGTGCACTAGTATCACTTAGCACATGAAGTACTATGAGATAATGTCCAATCATTCCAAATTACTGACTAGGGCATATAAATGATATTTAATCAACATTGCAAGAGTTTCATAACATTCTAAGTTAACTTAACTATGATTACTTTATAATCATCGAAAGGGGCAACTTGAAGGTTATAACTATAAGTATGAGCTACTGTCTTCTAAACATCTTATAATAAATTCCAAAGGTTCATATTGCTATAAAAACTCATCTACAAATATTTCATAAGGATCAAAGGTCATAAGACCTTTCAACTTTTCCATAAAGGGGTATAAGCCTAAACAAATTCCAATTGATTAAAGTTATGCGCATGTGTCTAAATGTCACCAAATTTCTTCCTAAGGCTGTTCACCACCCTAAGGTCACTTGGACTAAACTCCAAGTCCATACAAGGACATGTCACCCTATATCCTTCACAAACCCCAAAGTTTAACCTTAGGGTTTGAACTAGGGTCCTAGGGCAAATCCCAATCCACCCCAACTCCATGTGAGGGTGTTTTAACTGACCTTGGGGCTCTGGACAAAATCCCATCCTTTTTGGGTGAGAATGGACCCCTCCATGCCCCAAGCACCATTTTGCCCTAACTTACCCCTAAGGGTGGTTCACCTAAACTTATTCAAATCAACCCTAAATGGGCTGAAAGTTTTACCAGGGTCATATCATGACTCTATGAATCATCCACCAAAATTTTGATTGATTTTGAGGTCATTAGACACCTTAATTAATTCATACATATATTATTAAATTTTTACAAAACCTTTTTGAAAATATTTCCCAAAAATTTCCATTTTTGGATATGATGAGTGTGACTGTATAACTAGCATATGGTCCAAATTTTAAGGCATTTGCTTGGATGGTTTAGTGGGGGCACTCAGATTAGTCTTTGGTCAAGCCTATGTATAGGCTGCACCATATTGAGCGTTGTGGATAGACCACTAACTCAAATGAGTTAAAATAAATTTTAAATAAAACTAGACATCAAGGGCTACAATTTTCATATAGAACATTTTTACATAAAAGGCCTTTAAGTATTTTTAGTAAATCAAAACATCCACAACATTTTATGTAATAAAAATGAATTAAAATGAAATATAAATAAATTGATCCTGCACGAATCTTGAAGCAAGATCGACGAAATCAGCTCATCTTCTACCTTGAGCCAACGACCAAGATTGGCCCATCCTGGGCCTTCTTTGCCCTGATTTCCCGGCCACCCGCACCTCTTCCCGGTATGCCACCACCACCGCCACCTTGTTTGAGGTGGGGGCTATCAATGGGCGGCGACACGACCGCCGGAGAGGCCGTTTCTAGCGAACCCGCAACCCCTCATTTTCATGGAATTTCTTCAGGAATTTCTCACTTGATCGGGCTTAATTGAGCCCGATATCACCCCTAGTCGATCTAAGAATCTAGCATATAGGGAGAGGGGGAGATGTCGACCTTTTGGGAGGCGTGAAGCCTTGCCGATCGACGGGACGCCATTGCCGGATTTTGGAGCTTCAGGTGTTCTGCAAATGCACTACAAGAAGGCTCGGCTGCTTCAGGGAAAGTGTGGAACCGACTCCTCTAGATCTAAGGAAGATTTTAAGATTGCCAAATGGGGAAGAGAGAGGGTCAATCTTAATTTCACCATTAATGGTCATGAAGGAGCTTTTTTGGCCAATGTAGAACCACTGATTCTGGCCACTGCATAGCCTGTAAAGCCTCTTGATCTTCTCCTAATTCATCAAGGGAGATGAATCCAGCAATTGGGAATGAATAGAGAGGCCCTTGGCCTCCCTTAGGCATGAATGACCTCTCTTTCTCACAATCTCTCCTCCATGAAAGGGGAAGTGAAGTTTTCTCTCTCCTAGTCACCCCCTCCAGAATTTTAATGGTAATTTAGGTAAATTCCTGACTCCTTAAGCTAATGGGCCACACTAGTTGGGCTTGGCCTAAGTGAGTTTGGCTTGGTTAGGTCCACTTAGGCTAATTTGACATAACCTTAAGGTTGAGTTGACCTTGGTCAAATTGACCTTTTAGGTTGACCCTAACGAGTCCTTGGTGACCCCTTGGCCTCCCCTAAGGTCTAGGTAGGGTTGGCTTGGAACCTTAGGGGCCACTTGACCCTTAATTAAGGCACTTTGACCACTTTAGGGCTAGTGTTGACTTTGGTCAACTTGACTACTTTAGTTGACCCCAATGGGTCCTTAGTGATCCATTGAACTCCTTTAAGGGTTAGGAAGGTATATGTATGGTCAGTTTGGCTAAGGGAAGGGTAACTGGCCATATATAGGTTAGTTTGACCCATTTAGGGTTTGGGTTGACTTTGGTCAACTTGACCACTTGGGTTGACCCCAATGGGAGGGACCATATGGACCTCTTAAAGGGTTAGGGGTGTTATAGTGGGGGTCAAGGAGTCAACGTGAAGCCCTAAAGTCAAGCCCTATGGTGGGTACTTGTAAATTACTATTTGCAGCCCAAGGTGGTTTTCACCTTCATGCCCAAGTTCATTTGGTCTTCTTGGGCTTCTTAGGGTTTTGTCATGACCTAGTCATGATAAAACCACTCTTAGGGGTCTAGAAGTTTGAGGGATATTACAAACCCAATACATAAAAATAAAAATTTCATCCCCGAAATTAAGGTCAGGCCTACGAGGTTTCTATTAAAATAAGAGTATGTAACATCTCTAGGAATTTAAAGGTATACTTGACTCGAAGAGATCCGAGTACCTCTGCTGCATTATGTCCCGTGGCTCCTAGGTGTGCTCCTCCTACCCATGATTCCTCCATAGGACCTTGACTAGCGGAACCTTCTTACGCTGCAAGGCCCGCACTACTGTATCATTGATCCTGACCGGCTCCATGCTAACTGATCGATCCGAAGCCACTAGGCCATCTGTAGT
This sequence comes from Platanthera guangdongensis, assembly GCA_039583875.1. Lineage (NCBI taxonomy): Eukaryota > Viridiplantae > Streptophyta > Magnoliopsida > Asparagales > Orchidaceae > Platanthera > Platanthera guangdongensis. The sequence continues at coordinate 140,034,426 of CM077147.1, forward strand.
GGTGATCAGTTGCCTAGGTTGTAGTAGAGCCCTCCGAAGTGAAGAGACGTGGAAGATGTCATGCAATCCCGCTAACTCCGACGACAGCTCTAATATGTAAACCAAGGGGCCGATCCGCTCCAGGATCCTGTAAGGCCCCATGTATCTCGGACTGAGCTTCTTCCACCCACAAACCATTGAGACTCCATATATTGGCCGTATCTTCAAGAAAACATGGTCTCCCACCTGGAACTCCACCTGACGATGCCGCGTGTCATATTATTTGGCCTGTCTGCTCTGTGCCTTTAGTATCCTATCCCGGATCAATCTCAATTGAGCATCTGTGTCTTCCAGGAACTCCGAGCCGAGTGCATTTGGATACTCATCCTGGATCCAACATAGTGGTGTCCTGCACCTCCGTCCATACAGTGCCTCGTAAGGGGCCATGCCTATGCTAGACTGATGACTGTTATTGTAAGAGAACTAGATCAATGACAACTGTCTCTCCCAGGGCTCTCCACTGTCAAAAATGCATAGGCGCAGAAGATCCTCCAGTGTCTGGTTATTGTGCTAAGTATGCCCATCTGTATTATGATGGTGGAAAGCTGCGCTGAAAGTCAAATGAGACCCAAGGTAGGCCTGAACTGACCTCCACTCCTTGGACGTAAACTATCCATCCCGATCTGACACGATCATCCTGGGCACTCCATGGTAGCAGACAAATTGCTCCACAAATCTCAGCACCAGATCATCGACCGAAGCATCCTTTCTAACTATAATAAACCTAGCCACCTTCGTCAACCTGTCAATGATGACCAAAATCGAGTCATTCCCCGCATTAGATCGAGTCAGCCCATGTATGAAATACATGGCTATGTCCTCAAACTTCCACTATGGCACCGGAAGTTGCTGCAATAATCCGACCGGACTCTTGCACTCTGCCTTTACGAGCTGTCAAGACTCGCAGTGCTTCACGAAGTATGTAATATCCTTCTTCATGCCCAGCCAATACATTATCCTCTTCAGATCCGCTGCCATCTTCGTGATCCCTGGGTGCACTGAATATCTGCTGTAGTGAGCCTCTGTCATGATATCCTCCCAAATTTGGCCTCCTGCTGGTATATAAAATCAGCCTCTAAAGAATAACAGTCCATCTCTCAGGGAGTAATCCCCTGCCGTGCCTTCCTCCAAGGCCTTGATAATCGGCTCCATCCTCGCATCCAGCCTCTGCCTGTTCCTGATGCGATCCCGGATGACGTCAGTGGTACTCATCGGTGCCAGGTACTACTCGTAAAGCTCTGGATCATCCTCGGATACCAGAGATATCTGCATTTCTTCCAACATCTATACCAACTCCATAGCCATCAACTGAGGCCCTACTCCTAGTGTAGTGGCTCTCCGCATAAGAGCGTCTGCTACCATATTGACCTTCACGGGATGGTAGTGCATGGTGTACTGATAGTCCGACAAACACTCTAACCAACATCTCTGTAGGATGTTCATCTCCTTCAGTGTGCCCACGTATTTCAAGTTCTTGTGGTCTGATAAGATATCATAGTGGACAATGTAGAGATAGTGCCGCCAGATCTTCATGGCAAAGAAAACCGCTCCCATCTCCCGATCATGCACTGGATAGTTTCGGTTGTATTTCTTCTGCTGTCTGGAGGCATAAGCTATCACATGCCCGTTCTGCATCAGAAGGACACCCATCCCCTGATACGACGCGTCCGTAAAATCCTGAAATCTTTCCTTCCCAGATGGAAGGGCAAGGATAGGGGCCGAGGTAAGCCAAACCTTCAACTCCTGGAAGGCAACCTCACACTGCGGTGTCCAAAACAAGGCGTCTCCTTCTTCCCCAGGGATGTGAGCGGGAGAGATATCCGTGAGAATCCCTCTACGAACTTCTGATAGTAACCAACAAGTCTTAGGAAACTCCTCACATCAGTGGTCGTCTTCAGCGGTGGACAATCCTGTACTGCCTGAACCTTTGCCGGATCTACTGCCAATCCCGCTCCACTAATAATATGGCCCAAGAAAGCCACCTCCTTCAGCCAAAACTGACACTTGCTGAGCTTGGCATACAACTTGTGTTCCCAGAGCCTCTCTAGAGTCAGTGCCAAATGACGTGCATTCTCCTCCTCCGTCCTCGAATAAATGAGGATGTCGTCAATAAATACTATGACGAAGACTTCCAGATAGGCCTCGAATACCCGGTTTATTAGACTCATGAACGCGGATGGTGCATTCATGAGTCCAAAGGGAATCACGGTGAAGTCATACAGCCCGTATGTACTGCTGAAAGCGGTCTTCGGGATGTCCTCCTCCTGAATCCGTAGATGGTAGTATCCTGACCATAGATCAAGCTCCACAAACCAGTGAGCCCCCTCTAACTGGTCGAACAGCTCATCAATCCTCGGCAGTGGGTACATGTTTCGAACTGTCAGCCTGTTTAATGCCTTGTAATCGATGCACAGTCGGAGTGTCCCATCCTTCTTCTTCACAAATAACACCAGAGCTCCCCATGGTGAAGAGCTTGGCCGGACAAATCCGGCTTCCACTAGCTCCTGCAACTGACTTCAAAACTCTACTAAATCCTTCGGGGCCATCCGATAAGGAGCTTTGGATATCGGCTTAGCCCCTGGCACAAGCTGTATCTAGAAATCCTTCTCTAGATGCGGTAGTAACCCTTTCAACTTCACCGGAAATACTTCAGCAAAATCCCGCACCATCGGGATACTATCAACAGGATACTTGGCCTCGACCATCTCAAACAACACCAAATAGACTTTGTTTCCCTACAGATGGGCCTTGATGGCCTGAATAAAAGAGAGTAGAATACGGGAAGCTGGGACAATACCTTCGAAGGTCGGGTAAGTGTCTGTTGGAACACTCTTACTGATTTGGGCTAGGATCACTATCATTTGTTTAGGATGAGTAGTTTGACCCACTTTGTATAGTATTGGGTCATAGGTTGTTTTTAGGGTTATTGCCTCAGAAGAATTTCTGCAGAAATACAGTTTGACGGATGCAGAAAATCCGTTCGATGAAAGCAGAGCTGCGTTAGACGAACGCCATGCTCAGCTCGACAAATCAGAGTTCTACTACTGAGCTCAGCTTGACGAAAGCTGTGTTCCGGTCGACAAACGCTGACCTCAACTCTGCAGCACAGCTCGAGGATAGCCAAGCTCAGTTCGACGAATAACATTTTCAGTTTGACGAACTCCAAGCTCAGATCGACAAAAGTTTTGTTCGGTTCGACTAATTCTCTGCAGTGTTTAGGCCGTTATTTTTATTTAGAGACAGAATGATTTCAGGCTTAATTCCAGTCAGTTATACACTTGTATTTAATGCTAAATATTCTTAATGAATATAGCCAACTCTCGTAGCATTAAATTTGGAATTATCACAAAGTTTTATGCTAATTAATTACCAAAGCAGTTAAGGAATATTTTTATTCTAAATATTTGAATACAGCCGTTACAATTTCTCAGAGATTCTTCAAACTATTCAAAGAATGTTTTTAAAATTCAAATGTTTGAATTCTTCTAAGAAAATATATATTCAGAAAATTGTTGCCTATTCAGATAGTGATATATTCACACAGACAGACACAGAGATTTTTGATTACTTGCTTCTGACTCTCCAAGAGACAACAAATTCTACATCAGTCTGAAATTGCTACTGGAGAGAAACAAACTTCTTGAAGGCCTACACCTTGAAGAAAAGCTTCTCCCTCGATCACAAATTCTACTCAGCACAGGGGGAGCTTTTTTGCTTCAACATCAATCCACTAAGTCTTCTCAGAGAATCTTGAAAGAGAAGACATCATCAACTTTTAGTTTATTTCATAAACTGTTTACAGGGTTTTTAACTCTCTTCAAAAGTTAAACCTCTTAGTTCTTAAGTCACCTGATCAAAAGACTTAGATTGGTTTTTGGGCACCTGATCAAAAGCTCAAAGGGTTGCTAGATCTCCCTTGGAAAATAAATCTTCTGGTGGTAGGGTACCTGATCAAAAACCTATAGTGGATTCCTACCAAGGTGGTAGAAGAGTGGATGTACCCAGATTTATTAGGGAACCACTATATTTCCTTGTATCGTCTGTGATTATTTTACTTTCTATATTTGTGTGCTGTGATTCTTCTTTATATATATATATCATATACTTTAAATCCGCTATAAAAATAAATTAGAGTTTTTTAATATACACTATTCAGCACCCTCTAGTGTAAAATAGATCCATCCCTCACTTTCAATTGGTATCAGAGGGTGGCTCTTTGGTTTTACAGGCTAACACATGAACCAACAAAGATCCTGATAGATCTCATTTTCTCTAGTGTGTTTTTCTATCATGGCATAAAATAAAGAGTATGCAAGCACTAGACCTCCTATATGCAATCTAAATAAGTTTGCATTGTGAAAAATAAGGATTAAATTATATATGAATTCTATTAACGAATCTATTTATAATTCTATCTTGACAGGTCCACTTCAACCATTGACAACAACTATCACCAGTGCTGTACCACCTCCAAAATGGACAGAAGCCCAATAAAGGCTAAAATTATTGATGCCAGAGCTATGGACATCTTAGCTCAAACTATGTCAGATGACATCTTCAAAAAGGTTGCTAAATGCACTTCAGTAAAAGCCATCTGGGACTCTCTCAATATAATGGTTGCTGGATCTGCTGATGAGAGAAAGGACAAAAGATCACACCTTATCTCTCAATATGAGAACTTTAAAAAGGGAGAATCTGAATCTGTAGCAAAAATGTACACAAGACCTAGTCTTATCATTAATGAGCTGAAATCTTTGGAGAAGGACATTACACTAATAGAAGTCAATGATAAGATCCTCATGTGTTTACCTAGCATATGGGATTCAAGGATCTGGCCAATCAAAGAAGCCAGAAGTTTAAATGAAATATCCACTAAGACTTTGTTGGGCAAGCTCAAATCTTATGATCACCTCATCAGAACAAGAGAAACTGAACAAAGAACTTCACCTGCAGTAAGGAAAGAGAAGAGCATAGCTTTCCAAGCAATAGGAGAAGTAGAAGTTCTTCCAAAGAATGAAGATCTTATAGGTCTCTTGGCTAAGAGATTTTACAAGATGGTCAAAAAGGAATTCAGAAAAGGATCTTCAAGAAACAATGACAAACCAAGGTATGACAAGACAGCCACTAAAGAAATCATGTGTTATGGGTCCAGGAAACTAGGACATATTCTTCCAGAATGTCCTGAGAATCAGAAGAAGGATAAGAAGAAAGAGAAAGACTCCAAGAAGCACTCAAACAAACCTTCTTCCAGTAAATATAAGAAGAAAGAGAAGGGATTTGTTGCCGAAACTTGGAGTGAATCAAAAATTGATACTTCATCCAGCTCAAGTGAAAATGAAGAAGAAGCACAAGTTAAGGAAGTCTGCTTGATGGCAATCAATGCATCATGCGGCAATTCCGAGTTTGAATCAAATTATGAAGAAGATTAGGTAATCTCTACCCTTAACTTTACTTCAGAACAATTCAAAAAGGATTTTAAATTATTATGTGAAGATTTATTACAATCTGAGAAGGAAATAAAACTACTCAGAGAGAAATTAACTGAATTAGATAATCTTTCTTCTGAAAAAATAAAACTCAAAGATGATTTGAAAATTGCTTCTGAACAAATAGTATCTTTAGAAAACACATTATCTAAGGATAAAAAGTTTGAAGAATCTCTTAATGGGAAAAACATCAAATTGATGGATATCACAAGCACAGTTAATGCTAGACTAAATGACAATCTAGGCTTGGGGGCTTCATCTAGTCAACCTTATATTTTACAGAAAAATATTTTATCCACAGCTATAAAATTCACCTCTGCTAAAGGTAAAAAAAAATTAGAAGACTTAGATAAAACCACAGAAGCTGTACAAAAGCCTAAACAAAATAAAAATGTTCATAAAAATTATGTTCAAAATAATTCGTCATACCGAGCTCAAAGAAATAATTACTTCTCGTCGAACAGAGAACAACGAACTATGAACACATGAAATTGTGTTCGACGAAAACAATATGATTCATCGAACTTCGATCGATGAACGTGGAACACTGAACATCAACGATATTATTCTGTGAATGGAGTTCGATGAACTCACTTCCATTCGTCGAACTCAGATTGGCGAACTCAATTTAATTCGTCAAACCCAAATTTTTCTAACAGAAATTTTAATTCTTTTCATCAATATAATCAAACACAAGAATTTATATATCCTTTTACTCAGTGGATTATTCCTCCTAGGAGATATCAACCACTTGGATATAAGGATCAACCTGTGTGTTCTTATATGTCAAATTATTATTATTTCAAGAAACTAGGACCTAAGGTAACCTGGGTCAAAAACACCTAATTTGTTTTCATGCAGGAAAAGAACTATCCTAACACAGAGGAATAGTGATATCTAGATAGCGGCTGCTCAAAATATATGACAGGTAGAAGAGAAAACATAAGTGACTTCCAAGCTAAGCTTGGACCTAAAGTCATTTTTGGAGACTCCAACTGTGGCCAAACAAAGGGCTATGAGAATGTCAAAGTTGGAGAAGTTACCTTCATGGAGGTAGCTTATGTGAAAGGTCTCAAGCATAACCTTATCTCCATAAGTCAATTATGTGATGAAAGTTATCAGGTATCTTTTAGCAAATCATTATATTCTATTACATCTAGTTCAAACAAAATTGTATTAACTGGGACTAGACAAGGTAATATATACTTAGTTAATTTTAACGATGCTAAAACAGAAATTTGCCTGTTTAATCAAATTAGTAAAATAAATGAACTATGATATAAGAGATTAGGACATGTAAACCTTATGACTATTGCTAAACTATCTAAGGACAACCTTGTTAGAGGACTGCCTTCTGGTTCTTACAAGAAGGAAGGATTTGCAGGGCTTGTCAATTAGGCAATCAAACTAAAAATAGCTTTAAATCCATTTCTAAAAGTGTTTCACCCAGGATTTGTACTTGCTGCATATGGACCTCTTTGGACCTATTGCAGTTCAAAGTTTGGGCAGAAAGTCTTATACTTTAGTAATTATTGATGATTTCTCTAGATTCAGTTGGGTGTTATTTCTGAGAAATAAGTCAGATAATTTTAAAGTTTTTATAGACTTTCTTAGGAACATCAAGATTGAGTACTCTACTCATATTATATTGATCATAAATGATTATGACAATGAGTTTGAATCTCTTTTGATGAAAGAATTCTATGAGAAGGAAGGTATCATACATTGTTTTTCTACTCCTAGAACTCCTCAGCAAAATGGGATAGCTGAAAGGAAAAATAGAACTCTAATTGAATCTGCTAGAACATTACTTACAGATGCTCGCTTACCCCTATCCTTTTGGGCAGAGGCAGTAAACACAACATACTATATTCTTAACATGAGTTTGATTCACAAACTAAAGGGTAAGACTGTCTATGAATTACTTAAGAATAGGAAACCTAAAGTAAGCTATTTCAAAGTGTTTGGATGTAAATGTTATATTCACAATAATGACAAGAAACATTTAAGGAAATTTGAAACCAAAGATGAAGAAGGAATTTTCCAAGGATATTCTCAAGTCAGCAAGGATTATAGGGTCTTTAATAAATCTACCCTTAAAATGGAAGAATCTGTACATGTTTCTTTTGATGAGACTAATATGTTTTACAAGGAGAGAGATCTGCCATAGAATCTTTTCAGGTACCAAATCTGTGTGAGAAACTGGATGATTTAATCTTAACACAAGAGGATACATAACATCCTTCTCAACAGATTTCTGATGTCAGTGATGAAGATGATACATAAATTTATGCTGAAAAGGTTGAACCTAATGTAATTCCACAAGAGGAAGTAGCTCCATTAGTTGAACAACCAACTCTACTTGTTGATCTTATCACACTAAGAGATCACCCTAGATCTCAAGTGATTGGAGACATATCAACTGGTGTTCAAACAAGGCATTAATTGAATCAAGATCAGATGCAAGCTTGTTTTATTTCTCAGATTGAACCTCAATTCATAAAAATTGCAGAACAAGATCCCCACTGGATCATTGCTATGCAAGAGGAACTCAATAAGTTTGAGAGATATAGAGTTTGAGACTTTGTTCCTAGACCCAAAGACTATCCAGTCATTGAAACCAAGTGGGTCTTTATGAATAAGTTGGATGCTCAAGGAATAATTGTAAGAAATAAAGCAAGATTGGTAGCTCAAGGTTACTCACAGGAGGAAGACATAGACTATGATCATTCATTTGCTCCTGTTGCAAGATTAGATGCTATCAGGATTTTTTCTTGCATTTACAGCATTCAAGAGATTCAAGGTATATCTGATGGATGTGAAGAGTTCTTTTCTAAATGTAGAGCTCAAAGAGGAAGTTTTTGTAGAACAACCACTAGTTTTTATCTTTCCAACTCAATCTTCTTATGTTTTAGACTTAAAAAGCCCTTTATGGTCTTAAACAAGCTCCAAGAGCTTGGTATGAGACTCTTGCTAGTTTTCTTCTAGAAAATAAATTTAGTAGGGGCCTAGTAGATAAAATATTATTTGTTATAAATCGTAAATCTAAAATTTTGCTAGTTCAAATATATGTAGATGGCATAATATTTGGATCTACTAATTCCAAACTATGCAAAAGGTTTTCTGACCTAATGCATTTCAAGTTTGAAATGAGTAGCATGGGTGAGCTATCCTACTTCCTTGGTTTACAAGTGAAGCAAACTCCGGATGACATTTTCATATCTCAATCCAAGTATGCCAAAAAACTTATTAAAAGATTTGGGATGTTAGATGCCTCAGCCATGAAAACACCTATGCCTACAAATGCTGTTGTTGATACTGATGAACATGGAAAGCCTGTTGATCAGAAAATATATAGGACTATCATTGGGTCCTTATTATACTTAACAGCTAGTAGACCAAACATAATGTTTACTACCTATATTTGTGCTAGGTTCCAAGTAAATCCTAAAGAATCTCATCTAATCTTAGTAGGAAGGATTTTAAGATATATATAAGGTTTCCCAAATCTAGGACTTTGGTATCCAATAGAGTCATAATTTGAATCAACTGGATTCTCAAATGCTGACTATGCTGGATGCAAAGTTGCCAAAAAAAGCACATCAGGAACCTGTCAGTTCCTTGGTGATAGGCTTATGTTATGGGTTTGCAAGAAGCAAACTTCTGTGTCTACTTCAACTGATGAAGCTGAATACATTGCAGCTGGCAGTTATTGTTCACAGATTTTGTGGATTCAAAATAAGCTACTAGATTTTGGTCTCAACTTAAATAATTCAACAATATTTTGCGATAATAACAGTGCAATTTGTATTGCACAAAATTCAGTCCGTCATAGTAGAACTAAACATATTGAAATAAGACATCATTTTCTAAGAAATAATGTAGACAAGAATAAAATTAAACTAGAATTTATTTCTACTAATTTTCAAAAAGCAGATATATTAACTAAACCTTTAGATGCAAAGAAACACATTTTATTATTAAATCAGTTAGGAATGATAAATGAATAATCACTAAATTACCTTTTTTTCTGAGATCGACGAATTGTCCACCTTTCGTCGAACGGAGCTCGACAAACTGTGAACATTTTGTGGAACGTTCGTCGAACGGAGATCAACAAACTTTCTTTATAAACTATTTCGTTAAACGGAGATCGACGTTTCTGTTTCAAGTATTTTTTGTCGAACGGAGCATGTCAAAATATTTTTCTTTCGCAAAAGTTTCATCGATCGGAGATCGACGAAATGTATTTCTTTTGAGAATTTTCGTCGAACAGAGTTCGATGTTTTGTTTTGCATCGGTTGGAGTTTTCCTTTTCAACTTCTGAAAACTTATAACTAAGTTTTCATCGAACTCTATCCCGTGCTTTCTCTATTTTCTTTGCACCTGATCTTTCTATTTTTGCAGGAACATGGAGATCTCTCAGGCAACTCTCTCAGCAATGAAATTTGATGCAGGCTTCGACATAAACATTGAATCATTTAGTCATTCTGATCAAATCTTACAGGACATACTGCAACTGTTTGAGTCGCAAAATCTGTGAAACTTTATGTCCACCAGAATCAAGCTCCCCACTATTGAAATTAAGGAATGGGTCTATACTGCAAAGATTCAAGACCCTACAACTATTACTAGATCAGTCACAGGACATCAGGTCTCTTTAACACCCAATACTTTATCTAAAATTTTTGGTTTCATAAATGGTGAAGATGACATAGAAATATCTAGTATCGAATTTGATGAGATGCTCAATAGAATGAGACACAATCACGGAAACCCTAATCACCTACTGAAATTCTTTTTTCTGTTGAATATAAATTCTTAGCCGATGTTGTTGGTAAAGTTTTGTTGGGAAAACATTCTGCACATGATTATGTCACCAGACATCAATTTATGTTGATGTGTGCTTTGGTTAATAAGAAATTTGTGAATTGGGAACAATCTTATTTGATTCAATTAAGAAGAAGATTAATAAGAAAGATGTCAGCTATGACAGAATTTTGGGTATCTTCATCCAAACGAAATGTCCAGAAGTTCTGGTCCCTCAGACTGTGCATATCAATGCATCTAAGAGGTTTGATTCTGCTTTGTTTGGATGATGGGAGAGGGTAATCCCTAAGACATCCATGGCTGAACCCTCCATGATAGCTTCTGAAAGCACAAGGGCTGTTACAGCCACTCTCCCAACCCCAGTAGAAGTTTCTTCTCCTCCTATTTCTTCTCCTCCACCATCTCCACATCATTCTCCTTTACCATCTCCACCTTCTCATTAACCAAATTTATCTGTAGAGGTTACATCCACTTCTTTCCATCCAAAATCTTCCACTCTACAACAATTATCTCCAAATCAATTAGCTTCTATTTCTCAGTCACCTATTCAGTCACCACCTACATCTCCATTACTCTCACCTCATCCTCCTCACTTTTCTATATTACATTCATCTTAACTCAATCACATGTATCTCCACCACACTCACCCATCCAGGAGATAACTCCTGATGAAATTCCTCCTGTCATCCCTCCATCATCCATTCCTTAAGCTTTCTATCTCTGCTCCAACTGTGAGAACACTTACATTCCCTCATCTTCTACTTCCATTCCATCTACTTCTAGATCTACTCATGCTCCTCCCGAGTTTATGTGCATGGATTTTTAATCCATTTCTTCCAGTCTTCTTGAACTCATTACTCCAACTCTCAAAAGTTGATAGATGAAGCTATATCTCCTCTTGCTGCTTCTATCTTTGCTCTATCTTCTCAGCTATCCTCTTCCTCCTTTGTCCCTTCTTCTAGGGGCCTATATTTAGGTTTCCCTGGATCTAGGCAGGGGGAGATGTTTGATGAAGAAGCTCCAGTAGTTGAAGTTGCAGCAGCAGTCTCTTTAGATAGTCCATAGGATACATATATGATTTGTTCAATTGAAGAAGAAGAATCAGCAGTAGTACCAGAAGTTGTTACTGTCGGTGATGCCTCTATTCATCCCATAGTCAACTTATATTCTTTATTATCATTTTCATACTCTATATAATGATTTTCTAGTTTTTGAGCATGATCTTTCTAGAGCCATAGTATGTTATACTGCCCCTGCTGATCTTTCCACTTTAGAACAGCTAAGGAACAACCTTAAAATTTTTCTACCAGTAATAATCTAGTCTTTGAGACTGTAGTAGCTGACAACATAATAAATATTATAGAGCAAGTTTCTTCCCTTCACAACTTTACATGGGATGAAACTCCAATGCTCAATTTTGATGATATTCTTTTTCAAGACATGGAATAAGAAAATGATAGTGCATGTACCGATACAAGTTGATACAAATATTGCTCTTACACAGCTAAAATTTCAAGTTCTTGATCAGTCTGAATTGCTGAAGCACTTAGATGATTTATATAATCTCCTAGCAGAAGAATCTGATGATGACTCAGAGTCAGATGACTTAGAAAATTCTAGATCTAAGAAAAGGAAGTTAAAGAAGAAGGCTCCTGCTATGGTTGCACTTCAACATTCAGCTACTGCAGATGTTCCTTACTATATTCTGCATGGAATACCTCTCACTCCAGACCTACCTCACTGGATGAGATATTCCAAAAATGAAATGAAAATGAGGAAGAAATTGAAGAGGTATTCTTCACCTCCAAGATCTAGGAGAGGTCCTCCTCCTCCTCCTCCAGCAGTAGGAGCAGCAGGTAATATTTCTTCTCAAAATCCTACTACTTACAATTATTCAAGAGCTTCTCAAGACAGAAAGATAGGTCTTCAAGGTTAGGATCTCAAAGCAGTAAACACCAGAAGTCAAGTCAAAGCATCTCACTACAATCAGATCAAGAGAGGCCTCCTTCACCAACATATGGTCCAGAATTGGATCAAAATTTCAGAATGGCAAGGTTTAATGAGCTTGTTGCTCTATCACAAATTGAGAAAGCTAGAGGAAAAGGAAAGTACACCTCTTAGTTCTCTACCATGTCCTCTTATAGACATAAGGAGCTTGAAAGATATCAAGTGAAGAACTAGTTTAATGTGGACAAGTACATGAGCTTACATCTAGAGGAAGTTGTGCCAAGGACTACCTCTCTGAAGATTATTGGAGCTCATGATTTAAAGATGAGTCAAAGGGAAGTTGCTGATCCTAATAGGAAGTTAATCTTCACTAAACCATCTGCAAATTCTCCCTCTGGTACTCGTAAGAAAGACACTTGATTTCTGATTTTATATCTTTAAACTGTGTTTATATTTTTGAACTCTCAAAGCACCTTATTTTATATTTGCTAAAAGTTTTTCTGCCAGATTATTTTTGCTTTGAGTTTTTCTATTGTAGATAGTATCCTCACTCAAATAGGGGGAGATTGTTGGAACACTATTACCAATTTGGGCTAGGATCACTATCATTTATTTAGGATGATTAGTTTGAACCACTTTATATAGTCTTGGGTGTACAACCCCGTGTCCGGCGAGCGGGCCCCGTCAGAGAGGTTGAGCAGAGCAGCAGAAGGGCTGGGCCGCTCCCGCCCATTTCAGGCGAGCGAGCCGGCAAGGCGAGCGAGCGGGTCGTGCAAGGAATCCTTGGCCAAAGCAGATAAGCCCGGCGACCCGTGATTGGCGAGTCGATCAAGGTCGCGACGATTGCCGGCCAACCCGCACGCGACCTGGCTGCCGGTCCGCCCGACAGAAGACAGACAGCTCGCCCATATCGTCTCGCGCTCGCCCAGGGAGGATAGGCGAGCCGCGAGGCCAGGCCGCGCCCGCCTCCTATGGGGGAATTGAAGGCGAGCTGACCCCCCAGGGGTGCGAATAGCTACTCAGAACAGCGGAGCCTCGCCGTTGGCAGACCAGGTTGGACTGCGCATAGCTATTCAGAACAGCGGAGTTTGGCTGTTGGCAGACCCAACCGGGGGCCTTTTGGTATTTCCAGGTCAGTCCTTTTGGTTATTGGCAGTTCAGATTCTGAAAAATCTATAAATAAGACCCAAGGGGTACCTCAGAGGGGATGTTTTGAGTGCCTCCTTACTCTCATTTTCAAGTGTTCTCTGAGGATACCTTAGCTCGGCTCTTGGCTAAGGAGGGGAAGCGCTCAGAGATCTTCCGGGTTTGTGGTGGGACCTCCCTGCCGAGCCCTTGGGTCTGTTCTTTCTTGTCTCTTTCGTTGTTTTCCTTGCAGGAGCAAAGTAGGCGCGAGACCACCCCATCCCCAAGGGTCGAACTCCACAAGAGACCGGATTCCGGTTTCAACATTTTGGTGCGGTGAGCGTGGAGAGTGGTCAGTGCAGAAAAGCTTCGGCGAGCTCAATGACGGGAGGTCAAGGATCTGACAGACAGGACTCGCCACCCCCGCCACCTCTTGCAACGGTGGGAATGTTTGAAGACTTCAGGAATGAGGTGCTGACTCTGGTCAAGATCGCACTCGACACGCGGGCCGAGTGCTCGACTCCGGCGATCCCGATCGCGGCTGCCCCCTCCTTAGGCGAGGACGCTCCCGGCAGGCGAGCCGGGAAGGAGGTGGCCGAGGAAGGCCGAGGATGCGAGCTCCCGGGGCGCGAGCTCTTCCCCTGCTCGGCAGGCCGAGGCCGGTTCGGCGAGTTGGGCCCGCAAGACTCGCCAGCCCGCCAGGTGGGGGGAGGCAGCCCCTTCAGCGAGCTGGTCTCCTCAGCTCCAGTACCAGACGGGTTCAGGGAGCCCGAGATGACCTACTACACCGGGAAGGGAGACCCGGTTCAGCACGTCCAGTGGTTCGAGAACGTAGTCTCCATCCGTCAGATGTCGGACGGATTCAAGTGCCGTCTCTTCGCCATCACCCTCCGAGAGAAGGCAAGGGAGTGGTTCCACCAGCTGCCGGCCAGTTCCATCTATTGCTTCGAGGACCTGCGCCGAGGGTTCATGTTGAGGTTCACTACCTCAAAGAAGAGGAAGAAGGAGTCTGAGTCCCTGTTCCACATAAAGCAGGGGGTGAACGAGACGTTGGGGAGCTATGTGGATCGGTTCCAGGAGGAGGTTACCCAGGTCCAGGAGATGCCGGGCCACAGTCTGATGATGGCCTTCACCCTGGGCCTGCAGCAGGGTTTCTTCCGCATGGAGCTGAAGAGAATTCCCCCTCTCTCCTACGAGGAGTTGATGGAGAGGGCGGCGAGAGAGGTCGACGGGGAGGCGTCGAACCCGGAATTTGCAAGGAAGTTGGCCAGGTGGGCGACTGAGGAGGAAAAGGAGTCGAAGGGAGGAAGAGGACAGGAAGAGAGAAGGGGGGAGCCTAGGCAAAGGGAGCAGAGGGAGCAGAGGCAGCCCCAATGGCAGCAGCCGCCGAGGTGGGGGCACCAGGAGCCCGACCGTCGGCTGGGCTGGAGGCCTAAGTGGCAGGGGCAGGGGCCACAGAGGGGGAACTTCGGAAGGGGTCACTTTCAGGGGAGGCAAGACCAATTCCACCCCCAGGCTGGAGGCAGGGCCAGAGGCCCCGACTCCCCGATCAGGAGGAAGCCATGGCCATAGCTCTGGGAGCCAGGAGGGGGATCCTGAGGAGGAGGAGAAGGGAGTTCAGGGTGGAGCTGCCCTACTGCGACTTCCATCAAGAAGAGGGGCACGCAACAGCCACATGCCCGGAATTCTTGGAGATGAGAGGGAACAGGGGGCGGCAGCAGCAGCAGGAGGAGGCGCGACAGGAAGTGAGGATCGAGGAGGTCCTGCCTCGGACAGAGGAGGATCGCTGTGAAGACCGGGTGGATGTGGGGACCCGAGGAGGGATCAGAGTGATCCACGGGGGAGTGGGAATCGAGGCTTCCCGCAAAGCAAGTCTCCACACCATGTACCGGCGGAACGTCGCCTCTACGTCCCAAACCCCGCCGCCAGAGGAGAGGATCACCTTCTCCAGAAGTGATATGCCGGACCACGAGGATCCGTTCTGTGATGCGCTGGTCATCAAGGCCGCCATCGAGAACTTCACTGTCTCTCGGATCCTCGTGGACAATGGGAGCTCCGTGAACGTCGTCTTCAAAAAGGTGTTTGACGCGATGCAGGTGGAGGCTAAGAGGGTGCTGGCCTCGGACGGGCCCTTGTTCGGGTTCTCGGGAGAAAGGAAGGAGGTAGAGGGAGGAGTCGGCCTCCACGTCACCCTGGGGGGGCAGTCCCGAAACTGCAAGTTCGTCATCGTGGACGCCCCCAGCAGCTACAGCGCAATCTTCGGGAGGCCCCTAATCAGCGCCTTCCGCTGCGTCCCCTCATCTTTCCATCAATGCTTGAAGTTCAACGCTGAGGGGGTGCAGGTCAGGGTTAGGGGGGACCCGAAGGTGGCACGGGAATGCTACGTCACCACGGTGAATACCATCTCTTGGCAGGAAGGAGCCGAGGAGATGGGGCGGAGGATGGAGGAGGACGAGAAGGAAGCCAGAGAGGTGGAGCTGGGGGTGAAGGGCTGCGCAGAGAAGGCGGAAGGAGGGGATTTGGAGGAAGTGGTCGAAGTAAGGGCCGTGAGAGGGGAGATGGAGGTAGAGGTCCACGTTCTGGAGGAAGGAGACGCCAAAGGATGGGGGGAGCATTCCAGGCTGGAGGCCGCAGAGGAGGTGGTGGAGCTAGAAGTGCTCACCCGCGGAGGCAGGGTGGAGAAGATCCGCGTTAGCGGGGGGCTGACCCCGGAGGACCAGGGCAGGATGCTGGAGTGCATCCAGAAGAACGTGGACATCTTCGCCTAGAGCGCCGCGGAGATGCCGGGGGTTGACGCGGACGTGGCTTGCCACCGCCTCAACCTGGACCCGGGAACACGCCCCGTCCAGCAGAAGAAGAGGTCCACGACGGACAAGCTGGCAGAACCCATCAGGGAGGAGGTGGCGAAGCTTCTCAAAGCTGGCTTCGTGTCCGAAATTCAGTACCCCGGCTGGATCTCAAACGTTGTGATGGTTAAAAAAGGAGACGGCCGCTGGCGGTTGTGTATCGATTTTTCCCTTCTTAATAAAGCTTGTCCTAAGGACTGTTACCCTTTGCCTCGGATCGACGCGCTGGTTGATTCAGCCGTCGGCTTTTCTGTAATGAGTTTTTTAGATGCCTTTTCAGGTTACCATCAGATCAGGATGCACCCCCCGGACATCAAGGATGTCTCATTCATCACAGGGGACGGTTGCTACTGCTACAAGATGATGCCGTTCGGGTTGAAGAACGCCGGGGCCACCTACCAAAAGATGATGGATAGGGTCTTTAAGGAGCAGAAGGGAAGGAACTTGGAGGTGTACGTGGACGACCTCATGATCAAGAGCCGAGACGTGGACTCCCACCTCCGGGACCTGGAGGAGACGTTCGCCACCTGCGCCGATACAAGATGCGGCTGAACCCCCTTAAGTGTGTTTTCGGGGCTAGCCGGGGGAAGTTCTTGGGGCACCTCCTCACCCCCGCGGGGGTCGAGCCGAATCCAGATAAGGTCAAGGCTATCCTGGAGCTGTGTCCCCGCGAAATGCAAAGGAGGTCCAACGGTTGACAGGGAAGCTAGCAGGACTGAGCCGCTTCCTTTCTCGGGCAGGGGAGAAGTGCTCCCCCTTCTTTAAAACGCTGAGGGGAGGCCAGAGGTTCGAATGGACTAAGGAATGCGAGGAGGCGTTCCAGGCCCTCAAGACGCAGCTAACACAGGCCCCGCTACTCCAGGGGCCGAAGGAGGGTGAGGATTTGTTCTTATATCTCGGGGTCGGGGCAGAGGCCTTGAGCTCCGTCTTGGTGCGAGAAGAAGGGAAGAGGCAGCTCCCTATTTATTATGTCAGTCGGGTCCTGAGGAAGGCCGAGCTCCGGTATCCGATCTTGGAGAAGCTCGCGTTCGCACTGATCATCTCGGCCCGGAAGCTACGACCTTACTTCCAGGCACACTCAATCCGAGTGGTGACCGACCATCCCCTCCGCAACGTCTTCGAGGGGGTGGAGCATTCAGGCCGGCTGGCCAAGTGGTCGGTGGAGCTAAGCGAGTTCGATGTCTCCTTCGTTCCGCGGCTCTCGATCAAAGCTCAGGCGATGGCCGACTTCCTGGCCGACTACGTGGTAGAAGTAGCGGAGGAGGAGCTCACCCGCCCGACTCCTTGGAAGGTGAGGGTGGATGGAGCCTCAGGAAGGCATTCTCTCGGAGTAGGAGTGGTTTTGGAAAACCCTCAAGGGACTCAGATCGAGCAGATGGTGGTGGTGCATTTCCCCATTACCAACAACCAGGCCGAGTACGAAGCAGTGATAGCGGGGCTGCGCCTGGCCAGAGAGCTGGGGGTGCTGGATGTGGAGGTCCTAACCGACTCCATGGTGGTGGCTTCCCAGATCAACGGGGAGTTCGAAGCAAGGGAGCCCACTTTGCAATTATACTTGGCCAAAGCGAAGGGGGTCATAGGGACCTTCCAGACCTTCTCCATCCGACACGTGCCAAGGGGAGAGAATGAACAGGCCGACCAACTGGCGAAGCACGGCCCCCGAGCAGGGGGCACCATCACCGACCTGTTCCGCCCCTCCATCGAAGAAGGAGAGCTCATGGAGATCGATCAGCAGCCTTCGTGGATGGACCCAGTAGTGGTTTTCCTCTCCACGGGAGAATATCCGGAGGGGGTGGACAGGAAGAAGCTAAGGCACAAGTCAGCTTACTACCTCCTTAAGGACGGGCAGCTGTACCGGAAGACCCTCTCCGGGATGTTGGCTCGCTGCGTAGCCGAGGGTGAAGCACAGAGGATCCTAGAAGAAGTCCACTCCGGGGAGTGCGGGAGTCATTCCGGGAGCCGGACCTTGGAAGGAAGGATAGTCAGACAAGGGTATTTCTAGCCCACCCTGGGCCGGGACGCCGCAGAGTTCGCAAGGAGATGCCATAAGTGCCAGCTATTCGCCCCCCTCCAGCTACAGCCGGCCCAACAACTCAAGAGTATCACGGCCCCTTGGCCCTTTGCAATCTGGGGAATGGATTTGGTTGGACCGTTCCCCCAGGCCAGCGGCCAGCGAAGGTTCCTCCTAGTGATGATCGACTACTTCTCAAAGTGGATGGAGGTGAAGGCGTTGGCCAAGGTGACCTCCCAAGTGATCAGGAACTTCGTCTGGGGGGAGATCATCTGTCGCCACGGGATGCCGCAAGCCATCGTCACCGATAACGGACCCCAGTTCGCCAGTGCCGAGTTCACCAGCTTCTGCGAGCAGCTTGGAATCGACCTCAGGTTCGCCTCGGTCCACCACCCCAGGAGCAACAGGCAGGTGGAGGCGGCGAACAAGATCATCGTCAATCTCCTCAAGAAGAAGGTGGAAAACTTGAGGGGGAGCTGGGTGGAGCAGCTCCCCGCCATTCTTTGGGCCCTTAGAACCACCCCAAACACGGCCACGGGGGAGACCCCCTTCAAGCTCTCCCATGGGTGCGAGGCGGTGCTCCCCATAGAATTTGAGGTCCAAACGCCGCGAGTCGGAACGGCCAGGGAGGGCCGAGAGGAATGGCAAGCCGAGAACGGGGAGGGGCTGAGACTCTCCCTTGACATGGTAGAAGAGTTGAGGGATCTTTCGGCCATCCGACAGGAGGAGGTCAAAAGGAGGATGGCAAAATACTTTGACAAGCATGTCAGGGTCAAGCAGTTCGCAGAAGGGGACCTAGTGCTGAAGAAGGTGGACGCGGCAGGGAGGTCAGCGTCCGTAGGGAAGCTCAACCCCAGCTGGGAGGGGCCATTCATTGTGAAGGAAGCTTTGAGGTCAGGGGGCTATCGGCTCCAAAATGTAGAGGGCGAGGCCCTGAGTCTCACCTGGAGTGGAGACGACTTGAAGAGGTTTTTTCCCTAAGCTCCTGTAAGCGACGCGATTTGTTATAATGAAGTCTTTCTTCTCTCCCCCCCAGGATTGTCATATCTAGCTTGCTCAGAAAATTAGAATGTGTTTGGACCCCGAGAAGATCCCGCTGCCAGGCTCCCACCTAGCTGGCAGGGCCGGAAGTCACTCGGTGTCATCCCTAGCCTCGAGAAGATCCCGCTGCCAGGCTTCCACCTAGCTGGCAGGGCCGGAAGTCACTCGATGGAATGTGTTTGGACCCCGAGAAGATCCCGCTGCCAGGCTCCCACCTAGCTGGCAGGGCCGGAAGTCACTCGGTGTCATCCCTAGCCTCGAGAAGATCCCGCTGCCAGGCTTCCACCTAGCTGGCAGGGCCGGAAGTCACTCGATGGAATGTGTTTGGACCCCGAGAAGATCCCGCTGCCAGGCTCCCACCTAGCTGGCAGGGCCGGAAGTCACTCGGTGTCATCCCTAGCCTCGAGAAGATCCCGCTGCCAGGCTTCCACCTAGCTGGCAGGGCCGGAAGTCACTCGATGGAATGTGTTTGGACCCCGAGAAGATCCTGCTGCCAGGCTCCCACCTAGCTGGCAGGGCCGGAAGTCACTCGGTGTCATCCCTAGCCTCGAGAAGATCCCGCTGCCAGGCTTCCACCTAGCTGGCAGGGCCGGAAGTCACTCGATGGAATGTGTTTGGACCCCGAGAAGATCCCGCTGCCAGGCTCCCACCTAGCTGGCAGGGCCGGAAGTCACTCGGTGTCATCCCTAGCCTCGAGAAGATCCCGCTGCCAGGCTTCCACCTAGCTGGCAGGGCCGGAAGTCACTCGATGGAATGTGTTTGGACCCCGAGAAGATCCCGCTGCCAGGCTCCCACCTAGCTGGCAGGGCCGGAAGTCACTCGGTGTCATCCCTAGCCTCGAGAAGATCCCGCTGCCAGGCTTCCACCTAGCTGGCAGGGCCGGAAGTCACTCGATGGAATGTGTTTGGACCCCGAGAAGATCCCGCTGCCAGGCTCCCACCTAGCTGGCAGGGCCGGAAGTCACTCGGTGTCATCCCTAGCCTCGAGAAGACCCCGCTGCCAGGCTCCCACCTAGCTGGCAGGGCCGGAAGTCACTCGATGGAATGGCTTAGTAGGCGATAACCTGCAACCCAGAACAAATCACGTTGCCGGACTCCCACCTAGCCGGCGAGGCCGGGAATTACTCGAAAGGCATGAGCAGCAGGTCGGAATCACAAGAGTAAGTCAGAAAAAAGGGAGAAAGGGCCTAGCATAGCCCCACCCTCAAGCCCCAAATAAGGCGGCCGAGTAAACGCAAAGGCCTGGGCGAGAGCCCGCAGGGAATTAGGCATACGGCTGAGGGACGAGCCGGCTCGCCTCGCTCGAGGGACGAACTGGCTCGCCTCGCTCGGCGGACGGGCAGCCGCCTCGTCCGAGCCGGGCCGCAGGGGCAGGTCGCGCCATCCGGCAATAACAGCGTTGGAAAAATAAGCGGGCGAGAGAGCACTTATAAAAAGAGCAATGGCTAAAAAACACGAAGTATAGGCGCAACCCGCGCATACATCTCAAAACAGACAGATATACATAATAATGTTCATCTGAAAAGTAAATTACAAAAGGCAGGGAAGACGCGGGATCTGGGTCGAGAAATCCTTAATGGGCTGGAAGTCTTTGTTGCCAGGCTCCGGCACGGGGAGAAACAGCGCCGGCACCACGTCTTCCGCCGAGAGTCCCGCTGCCTCGCTCGTAAGCAGATCCGCGCGCCGCAGCATTTGCATCGTGTATTTCGCTGCGCTGGCCGCGTTCTTTTGCATTAGCACTTCCAGGTCGTAGTCGGAGAGGTGCTCGCGCGGGCAGACCCTGCTGTCTGGAGGAGGGACAGCGGCGGTGGCCTCCAGCTCGCGTACCCGCGCCTCCAACGCCGCCTTCTCTTGGCCAAGGGTGGCGATCTCGGCACCCATCCGGCTCGCCGTCGCCGCGTCCTGGGGAAAGGAATAAGAATAATCGTGACCTGTGCCCGCGAAAAGGGGGAAGGGTAATTCAGGTTGAGCACGTACCACCCTGCCCAGGTACTGCGCGAGGGTCTCCTCGGCAGCGTCGGCTCACCCCCTGTGAAGGTCCGCGTCCGCCTGAGCGAGCTTTCGGGCCACTTCCTTCTCATCCGCCATCTTTTGGATGGACGCGGCGTTCCGCTCCACCTGGGTGCAGCGCCTCCCCACCATGTGAGCCAGCTCCAGACCGCGCAGCTGGGCCCGCGCGCTCTCATGAATCAGCACTCGCGTCTCCTCCTTGTCATAAATGGCGGCGTCTTCGCACGAGTACAGGCCAAAGGAGAAGTTGTACGCCTCCCCGCCGATGGTATCCTGCTCCATCCAGCTCGGCAGCAGGGTCGAGATCATCGCGCGGTTCGACTCCTTATCCCACGCCAGGAGCGGGATGCCGAGCTCGTCCTGGTACCTCTCGCCGTAGTCGAAGTTGCGATGCCCTCTCGGCACCGGCTCCGCAGCAGCTTGAGACCCGCCCGGCGACGCGGAGGTGCCCGCCGCCCTGACCGGGGAGTCGCCAGTCGAAGCAACCAGCGGGGGCGAGGGGCCCTCAGTCGGCAGGACTGCGGGGGCCTTGCCCTTTCTTTGGCTCGCGGTGAGTTGTTGATCCACGGTCTTCGCCACCTTCGGCGGAGGGGCTGGCTGTCCGCCACCCGGCCGCTTCTTGGCCGGGACCGATGGGATGTCGCGCTGGGCGGCATCCGCGGCCTGCGCACGGGCGAGAACCCCGGGGGGGGGGGGATGCGAGCGCTCTCGTAAGGAGGGTGAAGAGGGATGTCGCGCTCGCCTGACAGAAGAAAGGGGTGAGATAAAGGAAGAAAGGGAATAAGGTATAACAGCGGCGAGTGACAACCTCCCCCCGGCGGGACAGCGGCGAGGTCGTCAAGATGGCGGCGCAGGAACGCAACCTCAAAATTCTTCCCAGCGAAGAACGCGCATAGGTCAGCTTCGTGGCCGCCTAGGCTGGGGGGCCGGTAGCTTGCCTCGCTAAGTTGCACCGATGAGAAGGGGACGTTGCCGAAGTCCCCTTTGACGAACAGGAATCTCTTGAGCCAATTGTGACTCTTGTTAACCGTCTCCCGCACCTTGAGGTGGGCGCTGGAGAAGTAGGCCGTCCCGTCTCGATTCGCCCGGAAGGAGAACAGCTTCCGGAACACGGAGAGGCTGAACTCCACTCGCTCCTCTCGCAGGAAGCATGCGAACCCCACCATGACGGCGATGGAGTTCGGGGTCATCTGGCCCAGGACAACCCCGAAGTACTTCAACACCTGTCGCACCTCGGGCCAGAGGGGAAGTCGCAGGCCCACCTCAAAGTGAGCGAGAGGAATGGCGAGCTCGTCCCTATACAAGTCGTTGATCTTCTCCCCATCCCCGGGCCGCCTCGCAGAAAAGTTCGGCGGAACGTGGTCGCCAAGGGCATCCAGGTACTCGCGCTCAGAGAGGACGGCGCGAGGAAAATCGTGCTCGGAGAAGGTCCAAGTGCACTTGCTTCGGCCGTCCACGTCGCCGCCGCCTCCGCCCATTCCCATCGAGTCGCCGCCGAACGCGCGAAGAATAGACAGAAGGCGAACACCGATGGTACTCCACGGGGAACGGGAAGCAGGAGGGTTTGGATTCGGTGAAGAAATAAGGGCCTGCAAGGCCTATTTATAGGGAAAGAGAAAGGGCGGGAAACTTCCCACCGAAAGATGGGGTGCGGACAGCAAAAATCAGTCCGACGGTTCGACTTCCCGCGCGCGACCGCAACTCAAAGGTCGATCCGGCGCGGTTCTTGCCCGGCTGCAACCGCGGAAGACCAGTGCGGGCGAGCCTCAACCCGCACCCGCACGCTGTTCCGCGCGAGTCGGGAGAATCCCGTCGGGCGAGCCCCTCGGTTCGCCCTCGCCCCGATCAGCGCAAGAGGGAGAACGTACCTTTCCCTTAACCCGCCCATAGAAAACAATAAAAACAACATGATATTTCCAATGAGCCTCAGCAGTAATAAGTTTGGCCCATAGGCGGGCTAAAAGAGTCGCTAGCGATTACGAATACAAGATAACTCCGAAATGACAACAACCCCCCAGTATCCCGCAAGTGAGGGGCAGACAACTGGGTCAGTACTCGACCCACTTCCACCTGTGCCGCCTCTTCGTTCCCGATCGCGGCGGCATGCGAGGATCGTGGTAATCGCGAACCGCCACCAGTTCCCGCTGAGCCAGGCCGACCTGCTCTGTGGCGCTCCTAAGATGTCCCTCGGCCCGCGTTATATGCACGCCCGGCGAGGTGACGTCGTCGTCTTCCGCTTCACGCGGAGGGCCCTCCAAGGCCGCGAGCCGGGCCTCAGTCTCGGCCTTGTCTTCATCGACCCTCTTCATGATCTCCTGCAGCAGCAGTGTGTGTTTCTGGAACAGCCGCGTCACCTGCCTCTTCATCCCGACCGCATCGGTCGGGTCGCCCAGGTAGTCAGAAACACTGTCCACGTCGGGCGGGGGCGAATATCCTTCGCTCATCTCGGTTTCAGAGGAGGCCCTTTTATAGCCTGCAAACGAGGCGAGTCAGAAGGAGCGAGCAAGAGACGAAGCCCAACGGTAAATACCAGCTCACCAGGGGTTGGCACGTCGCCCGTACCGGCGGATAGGCGAGAAGAGCCCGGCCGACCCCGAAAGGTTTCCCCCTCGAGGGTCTCGAGGGATTTTCCCAGTCCGTGGGAAGCCGGCGGGTGGGGGGTCTCCGGAGGAGGGCGGTCCAGAACTGGAGAACTCGCGACCCTCTCAGGCGACGGAGGAGGGGGACGATCCTCTCCCCGGTTCTCCACCTCCTCACAGGGGATTACCTGCAAAACAGAAAATCAGAGAGACAGCGATAATCCGCGGAAGGCCACGTACCCCAGGGACGACCTCAGCACCCGCCGCCGAGCTGGAGGCCGGGCAGTCACCCGCCAGAGAACGCCTAACGATCTTTCCCTTCGCCGGCCTGAAGAGAGGGCCGGGAGACCCGCGTACTAGCCATGGGGCGGCCTCAAGGGCCTCCTCCTGAGTCTGCAGGACCGCTGCCGCCAGGCGAGCTCGCACCTCTTCGCTAACCGGCATCGAGAAACAAAAGTCCGCTCAGAGAAAATAAAGGGATCTGGGGAGCCTCCTACAGGGGTCAGCGGTATGTATTTATAGCCGGACAGTGGGGGCCCACCAAAAGATTCCCTGCCAGCTCAGCACAGTGCCCGCCGAACATGCGGGTTGGATGATTCTTTCCGAGCTTGATTCAAGCTCAAAAAGAGCGGGGATTGTGTACAACCCCGTGTCTGGCGAGCGGGCCCCGTCGGAGAGGTTGAGCAGAGCAGCAGAAGGGCTGGGCCGCTCCCGCCCATTTCAGGCGAGCGAGCCGGCAAGGCGAGCGAGCGGGTCGTGCAAGGAATCCTTGGCCAAAGCAGATAAGCCCGACGACCCGTGATTGGCGAGTCGATCAAGGTCGCGACGATCGCCGGCCAACCCGCACGCGACCTGGCTGCCGGTCCGCCCGGTAGAAGACGGACAGCTCGCCCATATCGTCTCGCGCTCGCCCAGGGAGGATAGGCGAGCCGCGAGGCCAGGCCGCGCCCGCCTCCTGCGGGGGAATTGAAGGCGAGCTGACCCCCCAGGGGTGCGAATATCTACTCAGAACAGCGGAGCCTCGCCGTTGGCAGACCAGGTTGGACTGCGCATAGCTATTCAGAACAGCGGAGTTTGGCTGTTGGCAGACCCAACCGGGGGCCTTTTGGTATTTCCAGGTCAGTCCTTTTGGTTATTGGCAGTTCAGATTCTGAAAAATCTATAAATAAGACCCAAGGGGTACCTCAGAGGGGACGTTTTGAGTGCCTCCTTACTCTCATTTTCAAGTGTTCTCTGAGGATACCTTAGCTCGGCTCTTGGCTAAGGAGGGGAAGCGCTCAGAGATCTTCCGGGTTTGTGGTGGGACCTCCCTGCCGAGCCCTTGGGTCTGTTCTTTCTTGTCTCTTTCGTTGTTTTCCTTGCAGGAGCAAAGTAGGCGCGAGACCACCCCTTCCCCAAGGGTCGAACTCCACAAGAGACCGGATTCCGGTTTCAACATTGGGTCATAGGTTATTTCCAGGGTTATTGACTCAGAAGAATTCCAGCAGAAATATAGCTCGACGGATGCAGAAAATCAATTCGACAAAAGTAGAGCTGCGTTAGACGAATGCCGTGCTCATCTCGACGAATCAGAGTTCTACCGTTGAGCTCAGCTCGACGAAAGCTGAGTTTCGGTCGACGAACTCTGACCTCAACTCTGCAGCTCAGCTTGACGATAGCCAAGCTCAGTTTCACGAATAACATTTTTCAGTTCGACGAAATCCAAGCTCAGATCGACGAAAGTTTTGCTCAGTTCGACTAATTCTCTATAGTGTTTAGGCCGTTATTTTTATTCAGAGGCAGAATGATTTTAGGCTTAATTCCAGTCAGTTATACTCTGGTATTTAATGCTAAATATTCTTAATAAATATAGCCATCCCTGACAAAATTAAATATGGAATTATCACAGAGTTATTATGCTAATTAATTACCAAGGCAGTTAAGGAATATTTTTATTCTAAATATTTGAATACAATTGTTACAAATTCTCAGAGATTCTTCAGACTATTCAAGAAATGTTTTTAAAATTCAAATGTTTGAATTCTTCTCAGAAAATATATATTCAGAAAATTGCTGCCTATTCAGATTGTGACATATTCACACAGACATACATAAACAGACACAAAGATTTTTGACTACTTGCTTCTGACTCTTCAAAAGACAAAAAATTCTACATCAGTCTAAAATTGCTACTGGAGAGAAACAAAATTCTTGAAGGCCTACACCCTGAAGAAAAGCTTCTCCCTCGATCACAAATTCTACTCAACATAGGGGGAGCTTTTTGCTTCAACATCAATCCACTAAGTTTTCTCAGAGAATCTTGAAAGAGAAGACATCATCAACTTTTAGTTTTTTTCATAAACTGTGTACAATATTTTTAACTCCCTTCAAAAGTTAAACCTCTTGGTTCTTAAATCACCTGATCAAAAGACTTAGATTAGTTTTTGGGCACCTTATCAAAAGCTCAAAGGGTTACTAGATCGCCCTTGGAAAATAGATCTTCTGGTGGCAGGACACCTGATGAAAAACCTATAGTGAATTCCTACCAGGGTGGTAGAAGAGTGGATGTATCCAGATTTATTGGGGAACCACTATATTTTCTTGTATCGTTTGTGATTATTTTACTTTCTGTATTTGTGTGCTGTGATTCGTCTTTATATATATATCATATACTTTAAATCCGCTATAAAAATAAATTAAAGTTTTTTATATACACTATTCACCCCCCTCTAATGTAAAGTAGATCTATCCCTCACTTTCAGTGTCACCGTATCCCAGCACGACCCTCCTTGCCGTGCAATCAATCTGCGCATGGTTCCAGGTGAGCCATGCCATGACCAGGAAAAGATCAAAATCCGACATCCTCAAGATCGTTGCCAGGGCCTCGAAGATTACATCATCAATAGTCACTCTTAGAACGCACTTGGCCGTAGAATGGAACTCCGTCCCGTTGGGAAGACACACCCTCCTAACAACTCCTTCAAAGTTCTCAATCTGGTCCAGACCTCTAATAAACTCCTCCGAGAAAAAATTATGTGATGCTCCTGTGTCGAATAGTGTATGGGCGAGCTTCCGACACACCATTACTATCCCTGAGTTGTTAAGTTTTTTTTGTCTTAGATATCTAGTTTCAGATTCCTTCCTAATTCTACAGTTTTATATTCATGTAAACTAGCTTCTAGAAAGGAAAGAAACTTAAAATTTACTTGCATACCTACTATCACCCTCTCTGGGTTACAGGGTTGAGCCAGGTCCAGGGCATATACCCGTCCTCTATCCTGTTGGCGGTCTCTGCCCTGAAATCCACATCCTCGACCGCGTCCTCGACCAACAAACTGCCATGCAGGTGGGGCATCCTGAAGTGATGGTGGGGGTGCTTCACTCATGGGGCAGTTCCTCTGCATGTGCCACGGCTGGTTGCACCGAAAGCATGTCGGTGTCTTCGCCACTACCCTCGACATCTCCTGCATTTACAAGGGCCAAGGAGCTAACACCACTGGGTTCCTCTGCTCCTTCATGTCCTCTTGGAGGGGTTGATCCGCAATCCTCCTTTCCCCAATGACATGAACTCTAGGCTGGTCTCTCCTGCCACCAATCATTGAGTCATTAGCCGGTCTCTTCCGGCCCCAAACTATAAGCTGGTCTGCCTCCAGCTTCTTTGCCATCTCCAAAATCCTGGCCAAGCTTCCATCAGAAATGAAGAGGAGGGACTGCCTCATGTCATCATGAAGGCCCTTGTAGAACCTCTTTGCGTAGCCCGCATCATCCAACTTATATGAGTCCGCAAAGCAGGCTAGGTGTGTGAACTCCCGGTAGTACTCCAACACCGTCCTGCTGCCTTGCCTCAACTGCAGGAACCTGTACTCCAATTCGTCCCTCGCCGATTGAGGTATGAAATGCTCCAATAGAGCTACTCTGAACTACTCCCAGGATATGTATGCGCAATCCATTCCTGCAAAGGTGGTGTCTAACAATGACTTCCACCATCTCTTCGCATGCGACTCTAGGAAGGAAACTGCCAAGGCTACAACCTCCTCCGTCGTGCATCGAAGCCTAGCCAACATCTCGTAAATAATGTCCAGCCACTCCTTTGTATGGACTGCTAACTCCGTCCCGAGGTAGGATGGAGGAGAAAGCCCACGGAAGGAGCTCAACCAGTTTGCCCTAAGATTTGGCTATGGGGCTAGAGCCTGCTGAGCCCTGAAGGCCTTTAGAATAACCGTCAGTGTCTGTCCCTGCGGGGGTGGAACCATGTTCTATTCTCGAGGTGTACCCTGCTGAGGAGTAGGGTTCGTTGCAGGCTACAAGGAAAATTCCAATTATTAGTTAAGTTGAACTAATGAAAAGTGGACTCTTGCATGTGATTCTCCCTTACGAGCACACCATTGCTTCCACTGCTAGTTTGTCCTCAAACTAAGCTCACGCGGGGTGGCCTAGGATTTTTGTGGACTTCTTTTCTTTTGATCGATGTTTCCTCTGATTGTAGTTTGTAAGACACCTTTTTTTGCTCGCTACTGGGTCTTACACACAAAACTGTCATTTTGCGGTGGCACCGACACTCGGGAGGGTCACCACCACAAAATGCCGATTCTGTCAGCAATAAAGATCATCAAGAAGAAGAAGTGAAGATGAGAGAAGACAATTAAGTCGAGTCCACAAGATCACAACATATAAATGAAATAGAAATCACAGCAAGTCCACACGATAAATATATACTGACACATAATAATAATGCAGAAATATAAACGGGCTTATGCCCAGTACAGTAAATCCTCACTACAACCATCTCGCCAAAGCTAAGTAAAGCTAACACTCACGGAGCCAAAGACTAGTGCTCCCGTACTAGACTGGCCCACCTCTATGTGCATCGTTCTCTGCTGGTGTTGCATCTCCTATTGCTGCTCCCTGTCTCCCATCCAAAGTCCATGAAATATTTGGTCCACCGACCATTAGTCAAAAGACTTAGCCTAATTTCCCCCACCCTCCCCCAGTGGCTCCTAGGCACCGTACGGGAGGAATGATAGAAAAGCTATGATGATGGAGAGTAGGAACAAATCAGGTGACGGTGGAACTATCTAGCAGGTAAATTGTAACATCTATAAAGCTATACAAGGAGAAGCAAGTTAGCAATTCTATAATAAGGAAGCAGTAATATAAACAAGTAGAGTAGAGCAGTAAGTACATGTAAACTATGGTATAAGTAACCTTAACTTATATGAATGCCCATACAAACTTATAAGTTAAGGGGAATTTTGCAAGACTCCCATCGTATAAAAAGTCCCATATTATACGATGGGGTGTCAGGTTATATGCAAGTATGAGTGAAGTGATATAATATGCCATGATTCATGCAAGTGCAACACACGCATGTGACTCTATGCGCACAGACCTTTAGTTCCCCCAATTTGGAAGCTAGCTTCGCTCCCAGGAGCCTCCGCCGTGGCCAATGAAGATAGTGGGTCGAGCCACCCCACTCCTAGATGGAAATTCACACTACCAAGCCTATCCATTGCATACGCCTCTGAAGGACACACGAGAGTCTCCGAGTACTATACTGACCATCACCAGTCTTTTCCTTGGCTAGGTGTAAACCACACCTGCTGAGTTATCATATCGACATAGGTGTTAATGACCGTCGAATACCGAAGACCCACCACCTTTATGCACATGCAACCATGAATTCCCGAGCCATCGGCTCCCCAGTCTAACCTGTCCGTTAAAACTACCATCCGAGCCTTCGGCTCGCCGGGCTAACATGCCCTCTTTTCACAACCACTGAACCTTCCTCTAGGATAACCTAACCAAGCTAACCTCTCAAGTCACCGGGGTGAGTGAAAGTAAAGTCCTAATATATTGCTAATTACTCTTGTATTTTTTTAGCCTTACGGTTTAAGGTTAACCTTGGACTGCCCAGGGCATTCCCTGTGAAGGGCTCTCGAGGGTACTAGGAACTACGATGGGCTGAAGTACAAAGCTCCCTTTCACAAGTTACTTATTATGGTTGGTATCTACCCATATTCAGTCCTATTTAATGTTATACTAAACCTAACCCTAGTGTATTTTGACTCTCTCTCCACAAGAAAGATGATCTTTTGTCGATCCCGATCACCACTTAACACTAGTCAACCCAACACCCTCCCCATCATGACTCCTAATGATGAACTCACTTTCACCTTACCGAATCAGTATACTATTAACCCTAACTCCCTATGTCCATCCTACATGCTATCACAATTATGTAGTTTTACTATATGCAGGCCAACCTAAGCTATATGATGAGCATGAGTGGTGACCCCTTCTAATACTCATCCAAATGCCCTAGAATTATTATTGGGGGTCTATCATGACATATTTAGACTAAATCCAGAAACTTGTACTTTTCCTAATTAATTTAGCATTTATCAAAGTTTCCCCAAAATTAGGCCATTAGTGGTTTTGAACATGAAGTACTATATTTCTTTAAGTTATGGCCACCCAAAGATTATGAACACTATATGATTTCAAAATATTAGAGAATACCAAGTTTCACAAATTTTCATAAATGTAATAGCCACTAATTAATTATTTCAAGGTAATTGCGGTAAATAAAGGTAAAGAAGGAGGTATCACCAAGGTTTATCCAAAAATTACACAAAAATTATCAGAGCTTTAACCTGATCATAAAACATTACTGACTAAGTTTCATATAATTCTAAGGTCAATATGCGATATAGAAAAATACTTCAAATAAATCTATCGTTGGGCACTTTGTGAATAAACATACTTGTAATTTTTTCCAAACAACATGTAATAATTTCCCAAGCTTTAATATGCCCTAAAAGATTCTTTGGCCAAGAAAACTTAATTCTCTGACAATATTTAGTATTTATTATCTATTTATCAAGACTAGGTGTACTAGTATCACTTAACACATGAAGTACTATGAGATAATGTCCAATCATTCCAAATTACTGACTCGTGCATATTAATGATATTTATTCATCATTGCAAGAGTTTCATAACATTCTAAGTTAACTTGACCATGATTACTTCATAATCATCAAAAGGGGCAACTTGAGTGTTATAATTATAAGTATGAGCTACTATCTTCTAAACATCCTATAATAAATTCCAAAGGTTCATATTGCTATAAAAACTCATCTTCCAAAATTTCATAAGGATCCAAGGTCATAAGACCTTTCAACTTTTCCATAAAGTGGTATAGGCCTAAAAAAATTCCAATTGATTAAAGTTGTGTGCATGTGTCTAAATATCACCAAATTTCTTCCTAAGGCTGTTCACCATCCTAAGGTCACTTGGACTAAATTCCAAGTCCATACAAGGACATGTCACCCTATGTCCTTCTCAAACACCAAAGTTCAACCTTAGGGTCTGAAGTAGGGTCCTAGGCCAAATCCACCCCAACTCCATGTGAGGGTGTTTTAACTGACCTTGGGGCTCTGGCCAAAATCCCATCCCTTTTGGGTGAGAATTGGCCCCTCCATGCCCCAAGCACCCTTTTGCCCTAACTTACCCTTAAGGGACCAACACTTGGTCACACCTATACTTATTCAAATCAATCCCAAATGGGTTGAAATGTTTACCAGGGTCATATCATGACTCTATGAATCATTCAAAAACATTTAGATTGATTTTGAGGTCATTAGGCACCTTAATTAATTCATACCTATATTATAAAGTTTTTGCAAAAACTTTAGGAAGATATTTCCCTAAAATTACCATTTTTGGATATGATGAGTGTGACTTTATAACTATCTTATGATCCAAATTTCAAGGCATTTGCCTAAGTAGTTTAGTAGGGGCACTCAGATTAGTCTCTGGTCAATTCTATGTATAGGCTGCACCATATTGAGTGTTGTGGACATACCACTGGCCCAAATGAGTTAAAATAAATTTTAAATTAAACTAGACATCAAGGCTACAATGTTAATATAAAACATTTCACTATAAAAGACCTCTAAGTATTTTTAGTAAATCAAAACATCCACAACATTTTATGTAACAGAACTGAATTAAAATGAAATATAAATAAATTGATCATGCACGAATCTTGAAGCAAGATCGACAGAATCAGATCATCTTCTACCTTGAACCAACAATCAGGATTGGCCCGTACTGGCCCTTCTTTACCCGTGATTTCCCGTCCATCCGCGCCTCTTCCCGGCCGGCCACCGCCACCACCACCTTCGTTGAGGTGGGGAGGTGGGGGCTATCGATGGGCGGCGACACGACCGCCGGAGGGGCCATTTTCGGCAAACCTGCAGCCCCTCATTTTCATGGAATTTCTTCAGGAAATTCTCGCTGCATCTGGCTCAATTGAGCCCGATATCACCCTAGTCGATCTAAGAGGCTAGCACAGAGGGAGAGGGGGAGAAGTCGACCTTTTGGGAGGTGTGAAGCCTTGCTGATCGACGGGACTCCATGACCAGATTTTGGAGCTTCGGGTGTTCTACAACCGCACTACAGGAAGGCTGGGAAGCTTCAGGGAAAGTGTGAAACCGACTCCTGTAGACCTAAGGAAGCTTTTAAGATTGCCAAATGGGGAAGAGGGAGGGTCAATCTTGATTTCACCATTAATGGTCATGAAGGAGCTTTTTCGGCCAATGTAGAACCACTGATTCCTGCCTCTGCACAACCTGGAAAGCCTCTTGATCTTCTCCTAATTCACCATGGGAGATGAATCCGACAATTGGGAATGAATAGAGAGGCCCTTGGCCATGAATGGCCTCTCTTTCTCGCATTCTCTCTCCTCCATTAAAGGGGAAGTGGAGTTTTCTCTCTCCTAGTCACCCCCTCCAGAATTATAATGGCAATTTAGGTAAATTCCTGCCTCCTTAAGCTAATCGGCCACACTAGTTGGGCTTGGCCTAAGTGAGTTGGGCTTGGTTAGGTCCACTTAGGCTAATTTGACCAAATCTTATGGTTGAGTTGACCTTGGTCAAATTAACCTTGGTCAAATTAACCTTTTGGGTTGACCCAAATGGGTCCTTGGTGACCCCTTAGCCTCATCTAAGGTCTAGGTAGGGTTAAGTAGGGTTGGCTTGCCACCTTGGAGGCCACTTGACCCTTAATTAGGGCACTTTGACCACTTTAGGGATATGGTTGACTTTTGTCAACTTGATCCTTTAGTTGACCCCAATAGGTCCTTGGTGACACAATGACCTCCTTTAAGGGTTAGTAAGGTATACGTATGGTCAGTTTGGCCAAGGGAAGGGTAACAGGACCTATATATGTTAGTTTGACCCATTTATGGTTAGGGTTGACTTTGGTCAACTTGGACTCTTGGGTGGACCCCAATGGGTCCTTAGTGACCCTATTGACTTCTTAATGGGTTAGGGGTGTTAGTGTGGGGTCATGGAGTCAAGTTGAAGACATAAAGTCAAGCCCTATGGTAGGTACTTGAAAATTACTATTTTTAGCCCAAGGTGGTTTTCACCTTCATGTCTACGTTCATTTGGTCTTTTTGGGTTTCTTAGGGTTTTGTCATGACCTAGGTCATGACAAAACCACTCTTAAGCCCAAAAAAGTTTGAGGGATGTTTCAGGTTGAGTATTGACTCAATCCCATAAAGGTAACTTTATTTTACAGGAAGTTTTTACTTCTTGATTCATGAATATTGCCAGATCCAAACTCTTTGGGTTTTCTTGTTCTCTATTTTCGCTGCATGCACAAGTGTTGTGCCTCCCTAAAAAAACCCAATAGTGTTATCAGAGGGAGGTTGCCGACAATATTTATTGTTTCAGAAGTTGCTAAATCCATGACATGTTGATTTGGAGATTTTAGAAGTGTTCTAAAATGAATAAATCTATTCTTGAAATCCCACCAAGAATGCATGTGATTTCTTTGTTGCTACTCCTTAACAGTAACCATCACTTTTATTGGTTTGTGAATCCAAGGATGTGGTAGATTTTGAATCTCACACATAAAGTGATGAGCTTGTTTACTGTGTTAGTGGAATTTGTGTTGCTCATGTCCTATGCATGTAAATCTGAAGATTTAGAAGTGTTCTAGATGTTCATATTTAGCCCAGCTCATCAAGTGTTGATGAAGTTCTTGTGCACATATGAGATGAATTTGGATTATGATTGCTGCCTTTTGTTTTGTTTGATGTGCACACTGGTTATGTGTTAATCGTGATTAAAAAGTTAATTAAGTATGAAAATCCCTTAAGTAATATTAAGTATTCAGATGGCTTACGATGGATGACACTCTTTCTGCCTCGATCGATGAAGTGTGGGATTGCCAAAGCAAGGTGCATTAATCTATCTTGGTGAGGGTGAGAGCGGATAATTGTGATATCCCACTGTCGACATCGGGTCAGAATTAATTGGGTGACCTCAAAGGTTGAGTGCCCAGAGGAATAAGGTTGGCATACACCATATGATGGATGCGAATAAGGAGTTAAGGAGTTATTCACCAGCCATATAGGAATTACATTGTGATGTAATTGACAAGCGTTGCCTACCTAAATAGCTGCATTTTGAGAGAAAAGCCAAAGCTGACTCATAGTATTAGTAAAATATGGATCTTGTCCACTAAGAGAGTTACTCGCATAAACTCTTCGAATTGAGATCGAGGGTTATTAGTTTGATAAAAATAGTGAGAGTTATTTTTGATTAAAGTCCTTATCGAAAGATAAATTATATTTTGAAATGGAGTACTAATTTACTTTGCTTGATCCTTGTATAATTTCCATGGCGAGTGGTTCATATTCCACCCTATCCCTCCGATCGATCCTTGAGAAGGAAAAGATGAGCGGGACGAATTGTTTGGATTGGTATAAGAGCTTGAGAATTGTTCTCAGGCAAGAGCGCAAGCTCTATGTTTTGGAAGAGGAATCCCCTGATGAACCTGCCGGGAATGCACCCCATGCTGGTAAGGATGCTTATAAGAAGTACCTTGACGACTCCTTAGACATCGAATGTCTCATGCTAGCGACCATGAACTCTGAGCTCCAAAGGCAACACGAGAACATGGATTGCAAGGAAATTAACAAGCATCTCAAGAAAATGTTTCAAGAGCAAGCTCGTCAAGAGAGATTCGATGTCACGAAGGTCTAGTTTCAGTGTAAAATGGGAGCTCGGGACCCAGTGGGTACTCACGTACTCAAGATGATTGGTTATATTGTAATACCCCCGATTTTCTGATGATATTATTTGATTTGGTATCGTCATAATCAGATTCTAGTGGTCTTCACTGCTAAATTCGTAGAGTCAGCGATTTATCCCAGAATATTAGTCAAAACTAAATTTCTTATATTTTCCTGCTTAGTTCTCTGAAAACCCTGCTTGTACTCGTGATGACCAGTCTCATTTCTCGAGAAGCCGGGAGCTGTTCCCTAGAATTTTAATTTCCTCCTCGAGAAATGACGTTTTATTCCTAGGAAGTCTTGCTTCATCTCGAGAAAATCCATCCTAGTTCTCGCAAGGTCTTGAAGCTCCCGAGAAGTGCTCCCTTTTTGTTCCCGAGAAGTCCTGCAGTTCTCGAGAAATCCTCTTTCGTTCGCAAGAAAATGATTCATTGTTCTCGAGATGTCCAGAAGCCCTTCTCGAGAAGTCCATAGTTTCTTCTCGAGAAGTCCCTCTTTGTACTCGAGATCCGCCCTTGTTCTCGAGAAGGCCATCTTTTTCTCGAGAAGACTCTACTTTGTACTCGAGAACATGGTTCGTTGTTCCCGAGTGGTGCTTCCACCTGTTCTCCAGAAATGATTCTATTTGTTTCCCAGAAGTCACTTTCAGTTCTCGAGATGCCTTCTTAGTTCTCGAGATACCTTCCTTCTGTTCTCGAGAAACCTTCATTCCACTAGAGAAATCCTGACTTCTTCTCGAGAGGTCCGGTCCAGCTAACCCTCCCCCCCGGTTCTTTTCTTAGAAATGTAACTGTTATATGTAAAAATTATTTTAATATTATAATTATACCTTATATATATATGTACTTCTTCCTCCTTAGAACCGAACTTCTGTTCATTTTCCTGAACCAGAGCAGCATGAGCGAGAGAGAGAAAGTTCTTGAACCGAACATAGACCCGGAAAGCTCTCAACGAGAGCTACATCATCGTGGTAAAATCTTCCTCATTTCTTGAGTTTTTCTAGTTAGGGTTTTTGGCCCTAACCTCTATTTCGGCCATTTCTGTTCAGATTTCGACTTCCCCCATCTTCCCTAGTCCCGATCTACACTGAGGTGCGATTTGGAGGCCTTCTCCGGTAAAACCAAGTCAAGTGATGGTTTTACTCCCCTCTTCCCTTCTTTATCCCGATCTGCTAAAATTTCTAACTTCTTATTGTTGCTATCATTAATAACTTGCTGATTATAGTATTGTCTTAATCCTTTGTTTAAATCCACCTGTATTTACATGTTCTTGATTTTGCTAATCTAACCTTGTAAAGTGGCATATGTTTTGATGATGTGGTTGAATCTTGCTCTTTTAACCATCCCTTAACTATTATGTAGGACGTGTTAGAGTTTATCTTGGATTGTAAATCCTTCCTAAAGGTTGATCAACCGTTTCTTAAATCTAGATATGTTTAGTAGAATCTGATATGCCGAGTCTTAAGATTTATATCATGGTTTCCATCATAGTGATGCTGTGGGGCGAGACAAGCCGCCAGGCGAAGGGTTATGGTGGGCCTCTGAGCTCTAAACCCGGGTCATTACTGAATATGACGGTCATGGTTTTTCTTCATTGCGGGTGTTATTAGTGGATGAAACCACCACCGCAATGTTTGATCCCTCTATTAATACCATCTGGAACTCTACTGGGTGTTTGGGAATTTGTAGTGAATGGTGGAGTGTTTGAGTCTCCCCCGCAATTAGACGGATAATATGTCCGTGGGGGTGTGTCCGGATGAGTTGACCTCCTATCCCATATTGTTTTTGGTGGAGTTGACCACATGTGGCTAATAGAGCTATGCAATTCTTCCTGATGGCTTAATCATGGTTTTTGGCCCTTATAGTTTTGAGCATCTGTGGTATTTTATTGTACGTGATGATTCACGTAAGTGTTCCTTTCCTATTTTTTGTACCTTACTGCTGTAATTTATTTTAGTATTTTTGGTCTTGGGTTGGTAACCCTTTGACCTTTGTTTACTTTGACTTACTTTTTCTATCATCACTTGTACTTTCTTGTTGAGGTGTTCTGTCTTTGGAATGCCTCAGGATCAGATCTGTAGCTGGTAGTGGAGCTGGTTTTGGTGTTCCTAAGCAGCAGTGTTGGCTGTGGTTTTGACCTCGCCATTGCGAGGTAGTTTGTTGTTTTAGTTTACTTTACCTAGTTCAGACATACTTTTGTTTTATGTTGGTTCGTGTCAGGTTATTGACGCCCACATGGTTGTTGTTTTCTTTTGGACACCTTGCATGCTGCTACCTATTTTCTTTCTGATTGTTTGGATTACTTGCTCTCTGAGATATTTTATACTAGGATTACATGATAGGTATTTTCAAGTACAAAAATACGATTATTACCTCATGCATTGCATGTTTTAAAATACTAAATCACTATATTTAACGACCGTAAAAACTACTTTTACTACTATTATAAATCTAGAGCCTTGCATACCATGAGTTGTCCTCCGGGGACCTTTAAACTCATGTTGGATGTTTAACATTGTAAAATAAGTATTTTCCGTCGCATATAACTATTTTTTCTCGTGGACTAGATGAGCCTCTAAGCCAAGGGATACGACTAACTACTTCACTTAAACTGGATTTGTCCCTAAATAACTTAAAGATCTTTCTTTACGTGTTATGTAGGAGTTTTGCCTGAGTGTCCGCAGTTATCCCCTGCTGATGTGGCATCATGATGCACATTTTCCATTACTTTGATATGTCTTTAAGGGCGGTGAAAATGCGGGTTGTGATAGTTGGTATCAGAGGGAGGTTGGTTTGACAGGTTGGTCGAAACAGCCAATCTTGTATAGTTCGTTTCCCTTCATTCATTTGCATATACACACCGATGTGTCATCAGTATGTCTTAACCGAAGCATAGTCAGTACATTCATAGCATGATAAGAAATATACGTGGCATATTATATAGTATGAGATGCATAATATGTGTTTGTATATGGATACACCATAGGTGGTAACATGTGATAGTTATGTAGTATGAGTTGCATAACCATCACCACATGGGTGCACATTAGCATGTTTTTTCTTCTCATTGCTTGCGATGTTATGTAGTATGAGATGCATAAAATTTCATATGTACTCCGCTCATACATGCATTAAGGCATTTTTAGAATGTATAGCACTGCATACATAACATATCATCGCATAAGCACGCATGCTAAGTTAATGTTTACATGTTGACACATGTATACACATTATTTTTCTAAATTGAAATAAAGAATTCATGTATTCATATCATAGGCACATGAGTTAATAGGATGAGAGGATATCATCCTAAGTAGTACATAGCATCATTATAAAATCCCAGAGTAAGTTGCAGCATAAGAAAGTGTCTTTTAAGTATGGTCTGAACTAGTTGTGTGGCCTAGTTGTAATCTAAGATTTTTTGATGAGTCGTTTGTTACTTTTCTAGAAATGCCGGCAAGATGTCCTGCGACAAGGTCGACTCCCCAATCGAAGGGTGAGTCATCTGGTGTGCAAAGCGATACGGTGATTGAGAGTTTGCATCAGAGTAACGAGGCTCTAACAAGACAGTTAGTTGCAATGCAATTGCAGATTCAGTCCTTGTTATCTGTTGCTCCCGCGCAGTAACACTTAGTGCAAGATTCTGGCTCGAGTCAAGCCGTACACGCTAATCCTGCTCCTCTGGTGCCCCCGGTGATGTTACCAACAAAGATCAATTTTATTTTGCATTTCCAACGATTGGGGCCTCCCACTTACGATGGGAGTGCCAACTTTATGGTTTGGGATGATTGGATCATTGCTATCGAGGAGATGTTCTTGTATTTGGGGATTACAGAAGCTCAAATGGTGATGATTGCAGCCTACCAGCTAAAAGGACTGGCGAAGAGCTGGTGGATTCAGGAAAAAGAGAGTTTGAAGGAAGGATGCTCTTGGGAGTCCTTCAAGAAGATGCTGCTCAAGAAGTTTCTACCCTCGATCGAGCAGGACTGCCTGATGAATAATTTCCTACATCTGAAGCAGAGACAGCTCACAGTGAGCAAATATGACATTGAGTTCTGTAAGTTGAGAAGATTTGCTCCCGATATGGTAGCTTCGGAGACAGGAAGAGTGAAGCATTTGATGTTTGTGTTTGCACTGTTTGTGTCGATTTTTTGATGATATTATTTGATTTGGTATCGTCATAATTATGATGTCAGGGTGTTACCTTTTTACATCATGTTGACAGTGTTGCACCGTTTGTGCGTTTTCACGTCCGTTGGGTCGGTTTGATCAGGTTTTGGAGTTTTTGATGAGATTGACTGATTTCTTGTTGGAAGAATTAAACTTGTGATGTGTGTGCTTATGTTATGCCCCGAAACTCAAAAGAGCGACGGGAGGCATTTTGAGCCAAGTTTGGAATTTGGCAGGGGTCAAACGGACTGGAACACGGGCGTGTCATAGGCCATGTCCTTGGAGAGTTGTGGCGTGTTTGACACAGGGCCTGCTGTGTCGACACAGGGGCTGCTGTGTCGACACAACCCCTTCTGTGTAGACACAGGGTGTGCTGTGTCGACACAGTGTTGTGTCGACATAGGGTGTGTTGTGTCGACACCAAGTATCGACACAGGGTGTGCTGTATCGACACAGTGCTGTGTCGACATAGAGTATCGACATAGGGGTCCTGGCAGGGTCTCGGCTAAATATCCCGACACATTTTAAGTTTGTCGCGGATGTGTCCTGCTCCGGTTTGTGAATCGTGCGGTGTTAGGCCGAGTTTTTCCATGCCAAACCCGGATCGTAGCCGTACATTTCTTTATGTTAG
Source organism: Platanthera guangdongensis (assembly GCA_039583875.1). Classification (NCBI taxonomy): domain Eukaryota; kingdom Viridiplantae; phylum Streptophyta; class Magnoliopsida; order Asparagales; family Orchidaceae; genus Platanthera; species Platanthera guangdongensis. Next base: position 140,074,207 of record CM077147.1, read on the forward strand.
GATCCGATGGCTGGAGGTTATTCCTATTGAGATATACCCGAGTGTAGGGTTTCAAAACCCTCATCTTCTGTTCGCTGGTTCTCTGTCTAAGTTCTAGAGAGAGGGGAGAGCAACAAGGAAGAAGAAGTCTAGATCCGGTCACCAGCGGAGCTTCGGAGCTCCAAATTGCGAACTGACTTCGGATCTACGGAGGCAAGGAGAGGGTGGTGCTTTTCATCTGCATACTTCTCCATGGCGCCAAGGAAGAATGCTAGGGTAACGATTCTCTACTTGAGCATGTGAAGCTCTATTTCTTTTGCGTAGGGAAGCTCGCTCTCGCGAGTTTGTGGTGAGTTTGAGGCGTTCCTTCGGGTAGACATGAATAGTCCCCGTTGTGTACATATAGAGTCCGTAATCGAGAACAGATATAGGCATGATGTATGAAGCCTACCCAGACAAGTTGGTCTCGATCGGTGATGTTGCATTGCATAAATGGCCGGAGAAGACTCCGTGCGAATGTTTGTTTTTCGGGTTTTCTACGTGGTAGATTGCAACAGGGAGCCTTGGGGATTAACTCCAAGGTGTACCCGGAAAACTGGGCAGATGCATGGTTCTGCCAACATGGTGGCCTGGGAGCTAACCTGAACATAACTGGGTTATGTGATTGTATGGGAGATACGGGACTCGGGGAAGCTTGACCCGCACAGACGACTTAATTGACGTTGCGGTGTGAGCAACGAGTCAGGTGGAACCGTACCTGATCTATGTCGTTTGGTTACAGAGACCTAAGGTACGTGGTACTCGCCGTTGGCATAGATGGAGGGTCTGAGGCAGTGGCTACAAAGACCAGTTGCTCACGAGATATTGCCATCCAGGGGGTGGTGGTGAGTCAGCGGACTTTGACCGTGATCACCGAGAATGTGCCCGTAGAGCACGGGGCGTGTGGCCGTGCGTGATTGCGCCTGTGATGTAGTGTTGTTACATTACTGCTTGGTTATACTAATAAAGTGCAGGGAAGGAGCATCGCCGCCTCGAGTTTGGGGGCGGAATCGTTATAATTTGGTCAGCATAGCTGACCGTTGCTTTTGTTTGCCACCGTGCGGTGGATTGTTACTTGTAGGTGCTGCTGAGCCGAGCGGTAAATAGCGGGCCAAAGCCCAAATTGCTGAGCCGGCCCTCGAAGGCCTAATTGGAGTGTTTACCTATTTTATTCATGTATGACCGACTTGCGTGCCATGGTTTGGAAAACATGTAACTTGAGGAAAACAATTGTAAGGCCATAAGGCCAGTACTTGTGTATTTGTAATTCATTTCTGTTGGCTTTGTAGTGGACATTCATGCTAGTGTTGGGTTCTTTATTAATGCCACAATTTTAATTGCTTCCGCTAGAATGCTCTGTGTAGGACGTTGTTATTGGTTGGATGGTTTCCATTGAGTAACCACTCGGTCTGTCGATGGTATATGACATCGGGCCCCGACCGGACCTACAGCTATATGCTATGTGACGGATAGGGGGTGTTACAATTTGGTATCAGACTACTGATTTCGGTCAATCTTAAAATGAATTCGTGGTCGAATTCTTTTTAAGGGGTGGTGAGCACATGTGTGTGCGTCATCGTTATAACAATAAAAGAACCCATGAATGTCCACTTAGGAATGAAAATACACATGTTTGAGGAACCTATGTGTTCCTATAATTGGTGTTTGCAATTTTGTATGGTCGCTTAACGGTGTTTTGTACCACTATACGTGACTAGAAGCGGTGCTGGGCCGCCAGAACGCTGAGTTTCTGAGGCTAGTAGTGCACCAAATGATGCTCCTCCAATACCACCATCGGCTGAAACCATACGATTGGTTGCCGAAGCAGTGTTTGCCATGATTAATGTGTAGCCTGCAAGGCAAATGAAGCAGTCCGCTCCTGCGATGGAGCAGGTACCTCTTCCAGAGTTTGAGCCGAGAAGAGTGGAGTAGGTAGTAGTGGAGCCGTTGGTGCCGAGGAGGGAAACCGAGAGACAGCTCAAACATGTCATGAGCTTTAATCCTCCGGTATTCTTGGGGTTGGGAACCCCATCTCAAGCTGAAGATTGGCTCTCCCAGATAAAGAGAGTCTTGACAGCAACTGAGACGGAGGAGTGGCAGATGACCATTGTAGCTACGTTCCTGTTGGATGGAGACGCTAGGCTGTGGTGGGAGGGTTTGGAGCTGCATCTTTTGAGAGGAAGACAACTTACAGACGTCTCGATGGAGGAGTTCTCAAGAATGTTCTTGGCTAGGTACCTCCTTTCATCGCAGAGGATAGCTTTGGAGAATGAGTTCCAGAGGTTGGTACAAGGAGAGAGTAGTGTCGATGAGTATCTCCACGAGTTTGCTCGGTTGGGTCGGTATGCTAGCTCTACGTTCGCTGATGAGGAGCATAAGACCAACCGTTTCTACGAAGGTCTAAGAGATGACTTGAGGCTACTACTCTCGGGGCCGATGACGCAGGGTTTCTTGACCTTGGTCAACACGGCCCGGTCCTTGGATAAGGACATGAATAATGTTCAAGCGAAGAAAAGCTTGGGTGATAAAAAGACGGAGTTCAAGGTACCGACTACCTCAAAGTCTGGGTACTGTAAGTTCTTTAAGAAGGCTAGGACTTTGGGTCCAGCTCCTTCTTCCAGTGCTTCTGGGGCGACTATGGGTCGGACCCCGGGTGCATGTTTTACTTGTGGGAAGCCGGGGCACTTTGCCCGTGATTGTTGGAGCGGACGTCCCAAGTCCAAGGGAAGCCGAGAGCGACTTATGAAGAGAAGGGCAAGGCGGTGGAGTTAACCACGTCCCATTATGCTCCGGCTCAACCAAGGGTTTACAATCTTGGCCAACAGGAGGCCATCAAACAAGCGGATGTGGTGACAGGTACGGTTTAAATTTGTAGCAAGTTAAATATCTTTAAATACTTGTTATGCGTATGTTACCTTACCACTGCTTGTTTAGGATTTGTTTTCATTTGTGAGTTTCTGGCGAGAGCACTCTTTGATACAGGAGCTTCACACTCCTTCTTGTCCGAAGGATTCATATCGTGCATCAGAGTACCTTCTTCGATGGCGAAGGACAAGTTGGATGTGTTGTTACCGAATGAGTGTTCGATGCGCGCAGAGAGAATATGTGGTGTTCAGATTCGTATTGGAAGTCAAGAGTTCGATCTGCAAGCGTCGTTACTACCGCTGGTGGAGTTCGACGTTATATTTGGCATGGACTAGCTCTCAGAGCAGCAAGCCTATATTGATTGCGGTCACAAGGAAGTCAAGTTGGGAGCAAGTCATGAGACGAGTTTTACAGGCTTGAAAGGGTCGAGCAAGATGTTGATGTCTGCTCTTCAGGTGGTGAAGGAGGTTCGTGCTGGTGCAGAGCTGTTCTTTACACTAGTGGAGGTTGAAAGCCGAAGCCTACTTTGGATAGTATTTCAGTGGTAGCTGAGTACCCTGATGTGTTCCCCGCCGATCTTCCTGGAGCCCCGCCTCAACGGGAGATAGATTTCACTATTGAGCTAGTGCCAGGTGCGAAGCCTGTGTCACGATCTCCGTATCGACTAGCGCCTAAGGAAATGGCAGAGCTGAAGGTGCAACTTCAAGAGTTATTGGAGCAAGGGTTTGTGCGTCCAAGTTCGTCGCCTTGAAGCGCATCAGTCCTCTTTGTAAAGAAGAAGGACGGGAGCTTGAGACTCTGTATTGATTATCGGGAGTTAAACAAGCTAAAGGAAATGAACAAGTACCCAATCCCAAGGATCGATGATCTTTTTGATCAGTTGGTCGGGTCGACGGTGTACTCTAAGTTGGATCTCAAGTTTGGTTACTATCAGTTGAGGATATGGGAGAGTGATATCCCTAAGACATCGTACAGTACAAGATACGGGCATTACGAGTTTACGGTCATGCCGTTTGGGCTGACCAATGTGCCATCGGTGTTCATGGATTTAATGAACAGGACCTTTAGGGATTACTTGGACCATTTTGTGATCGTCTTCATCGACGATATTTTGGTGTACTCGCAGAGTGAGGAAGATCACTTCAGGCATCTTCATTTGGTTTTGGAGACGCTAAGGAGGAATCAATTGTACGCCAAGTTTTTGAAATGCGAGTTTTGGTTGTCCTCAGTGGCATTTCTCGGTCATATAGTGAGTGGAGAGGGTATTGCAGTGGATCCGGTGAAGATTGTTGTGATACGTGAGTGGCCTGAGCTTTCTACTGTAGCGAAAGTCCGGAGCTTTCTGGGGCTTGCCGGCTATTATAGGAGCTTCGTGGAGAACTTCTCGCGGATAGCGTTACATCTCACTACTTTGACGAGGAAGGAGTAGAAGTTCGTTTGGACACCGGAGTGCGCGCGAGATTTTGAGGAGTTGAAGTGTCGGTTGACCACGACGCTAGTTCTTAGTTTGCCGTGTGGGACCGAAGGTTTTGAGATTTATAGCGATGCTTCGGGCAGTAGTTTGGGTTGCGTGCTACTATAACATGGAAGCATTATAGCGTATGGCTCGAGATAGCTGAAAGTGCACGAGAGGAATTATCCGGTCCATGACTTGGAGTTAGTGGCCGTGATTTTTGCCTTGAAGCTGTGGAGGCACTACTTGTATGGTGTAAGGGTCGATATCTATACCGACCATAAAAGCCTGAAATATTTGATTGATCAGAAAGATCTGAACATGCGGCAATGTAGATGGATGGAGTTCCTGGGGGACTATACATTCAAGATCCATTACGTGCCTGGTAAGGGCAATGCGGTGGCGGATGCATTGAGTCGTCGGGCCCCAGCCCAAGATAATTGGCTGTCAGTCCATGACGAGCTATTGGTTTGGGAGTTAGAGGCGTTGGAGATCTTTTGCGTTGACAAGCAATCAAGTGCGGAAACAGTATTGAATTGGACTGAAGTCCAATATGACCTGGCTGATCGGATTCGACAGGCTTTGGATATGGATGTCCACATGAAGCAACTCATGATAGAGGCTTTGCATGGGTCAAATTCCCAATTCGTTGTGGAGGACGGATTACTTTGGAAAGACGGTCATCTGTGCGTCCCAAGCGTGGGCAATTTGTGGGTGGAATTGTTGTACGAGGCACATCATACCAAGTACTCAATTCACCCGGGGAGCACGAAGATGTACCGTGATGTTAAGAAATTGTTCTAGTGGCCAGGACTGAAAAATAATGTGGCACTCTACGTGGCGAAGTGTCAAACTTGCGCCTTGGTGAAGGCGAAATGCCAAAAGCCGGGAGGATTCTTGAAATCCTTGCCTATTCCGGAGTGGAAGTTCGACGACATTAATATGGACTTTGTGCACGGGCTGCCAAGGTCGCAAAAGGGGAACGACTCCATTTGGGTGGTTGTAGATCGTCTAACGAAGGTGTCACACTTCATTCCGCATAGGAAAGATGATCCGGTTGAGAAATTGGCAAAGCTATATGTGGATAATATTGTGCGGCTTCATGGTGTGCCCCGCAGCATCGTGAGTGACCGAGATGGGCAGTTCATGTCCAATGATTGGAAGCTGGTGCAGCAGATGTTGGGAACAAAGCTGAGTTTTAGCACAACCATTCATCCGCAAAAGGATGGGCAGACCGAGAGGGTCAATAGGACAATGGAAGACATGCTTCGCATGTGTGTCCTAGACTTTGGAAAGCAATGGGAAGACCACCTATACTTGGTGGAGTTCGCATACAACAATAGCTACCAGGCAAGCATACAAATGGCGTCGTTCGAGGCCCTTTATGGTAGAATATGTCGCACGCCGTTGTCTTGGTGGGAAATGGGCGAGTCAAAGTTGTATAAGCGATAAGAGGTGGAGGATGCTACTTCTTTGGTGAGAACCATTCAGGAGAGGTTGCTTATCGCTCAGGACCGGCAAGCGAAGTACTATAATGCCGAGCATAGGAACGTGGAGTTCGCTATTGGCGATTGGGTGTACTTGAAGATCAAGACGTTCAAGGGTGTCTCGCGGGTGCGGCGCTTGAAGAAGCTAAGCCCGAGGTACCTTGGACCGTTTGAGGTTCTGGAGCGGATTGGTGAAGCAGCGTACCGATTGAAGCTGTTAGTGGAGCTTAGTGGTCTACATGATGTATTCCATATATCAGTGCTACGGAAGGCGGTGCAAGAGCCTACACAAGTGATCACGGTCGATCAAGTGTCGGTCGATAGTGGGTTGATGACGAAGGTTAAGCCCGTACGTATTGAGGACTCGGAAGTCAAGCGACTATGCAATAAAGAGATCAGGATGGTCAAGGTCCATTGGGACAATTGTGGCCGGGAGGAGCTCTCTTGGGAGCAAGAGCAGACTATGCTTGAGGAGTACCCAGAGTTGTTTTGCTCAGGTACCGTTTAAGTTTTATGCTTATCTTTCCTTTATGTAATTTCGTGGACGAAATTCTTTTAAGAGGGAGAGAGTTGTAACGCCACGAAACTCAAAAGAGCGACGGGAGGCATTTTGAGACAAGTTTGGAATTTGGCAGGGGTTACATGGACTGGGACACAGGTGTGTCATAGGCCATGTCCTTGGAGAGTTGTGGCGTGTTTGACACAGGGCCTGCTGTGTCGACACAGGGCCTGCTGTGTCGACACAGGGCCTGCTGTGTCGACACAGGGCCTGCTGTGTCGACATAGGGCCTGCTGTATCGACACAGGGTGTGCTGTATCGACACATAGTGTCGACACTGGGTGTGCTATATCGACACAGTACTGTATCGATACAGAGTATCGACACAGGGTGTGCTGTGCCGACACAGAGAGTCGACACAGAGGGTCGACACAGAGTGTCGACACAAGGGTCTTGGCAGGGTCTCGGCTAAATGTACCGACACAGTTTAAGTTTGTCGCAGACGTGTCCTGCTCTAGTTTTTGAACCATGCAGTGCTAGGCCCAGTTTTTTCATGTCAGACCCAGATCGTAGCGTACATTTCTTTATGTTGGGATTCGACGGCTGGAGGTTATTCCTATTGGGATATACCCGAGTATAGGGTTTCAAAACCCTCATCTTCTGTTCGCTGGTTCTCTGCCTAAGTTCTAGAGAGAGGGGAGAGCAACGAGGAAGAAGAAGTCTAGATTCGGTCACCGGCGGAGCTTCGAAGCTCCAAATCGCGAACCGACTTCGGATCTATGGAGGCAAGGAGAGGGCGGTGTTTTCGTCCGCATACTTCTCCATGGCGCCAAGGAAGAATGCTAGGGTAACGATTCTCTACTTGAGCATGTGAAGCTCTACTTCTTTTGCATAGGGAAGCCCGCTCTCGCGAGTTCGCGGTGAGTTTGAGGCGTTCCTTCGGGTAGACATGAATAGTCCCCGTTGTGTACATGTAGTGTCCGTAATCGAGAACGGATATAGGCATGATGTGTGAAGCCTACCCGGATAAGTTGGTCTGGATCGGTGATGTTGCATTGCATAAATGGCCGGAGAAGACTCCGTGCAAATGTTTGTTTTTCGGGTTTTCTACGTGGTATATTACAACAGGGAGCATTGAGGATTAACTCTAAGGTGCACCCGGAAAACTGGTCAGATGCGTGGTTCTGCCAACATGGTGGACTGGGAGCCAACCTGAACATAACTGGGTTATGTGATTGTATGGGAGATACGGGACTCGGGGAAGCTTGACCCACGCAGACGACTTAATTGACGTTGCGGTGTGAGCAATGGGTCTGGTGGAACCATACCCGAGCTATGTCGTTCGGTTAGAGAGACCTAAGGTACATGGTACTCGCCATCGGCATAGATGGAGGGTCTTAGGCAGTGGACAAAAAGACCAGTTGCTCACGAGATATTGCCGTCCTGGGGGCGGTGGTGAGTCGGCGGACTTTGACTGTGATCACCGAGAATGTGTCCTGAGAGCACGGGGCATGTGGTCGTGCGTGCCTGTGCCTGTGATGTAGTGTTCTTACATTACTGCTTGGTTATACTAATAAAGTGCAGGGAAGGAGAATCGCCGCCCCGAGTTTGGGGGCAGGATTGTTATAATTTGGTAAGCATAGCTGACCGTTGCTTTTGTTTGCCACCGTGTGGTGGATTGTTGCTTGCAGGTGCTGCCGAGTCGATCGGTAAATGGCGGGCCAAAGCCCAAATTGCTGAGCCGGCCCTCGAAGGCCTAATTGGAGTGTTTACCTGTTTTATTCATGTATGACCGGCCTGCGTGCCGTGGTTTGGAAAACATGTAACTTGAGGAAAAAAATTATAAAGCCATAAGGCCAGTACTTGTGTATTTGTACTTCATTCCTGTTGGCTTTGTAGTGGATATTCATGCTAGTGTTGGGTTCTTTATTAATGAAACAATTTTAATTGCTTCCACTAGAATGCTCTGTGTAGGACGTTGTTATTGGTTGGATGGTTTCCATTGAGTAACCACCCGGTCTGTCGGTGGTATATGGCGTCGGGCCCCGGTCGGACTTACTGTTATATGCTATGTGACAGATAGGGGGTGTTATAGCTTATAGTGAGAATTTGATGTTTGTGTCTCAAGAATGGTATGTCAGATTCTAGTGGTCTTCACTGCTAAATTCGTAGAGTCGGCGATTTATCCTAGAATATTAGTCAAAACTGAATTTCTTATATTTTCCTGCCTAGTTCTCTGAAAACCCTGCTTATACTCGTGATAACCAGTCTCATTTCTCGAGAAGCCGGGAGGTGTTCCCGAGAATTTTAAATTCCTCCTCGAGAAATGACGTTTTATTCCCGGGAAGTCTTGCTTCATCTCGAGAAAATCCCTCCTAGTTACCGCGAGGTCTTGAAGCTCTCGAGAAGTGCTCCCTTTTTGTTCTCGAGAAGTCTTGTAGTTCTCGCGAAATCCTCTTTCGTTCGCGAGAAATCGATTCATTGTTCTCGAGATGTCCCGAAGCCCTTCTCGAGTAGTCCATAGTTTCTTCTCGAGAAGTCCCTTTTTGTACTCGAGATCCGCCCTTGTTCACGAGAAGGCAATCTTATTCTCGAGAAGACTGTACTTTGTACTCGAGAACATGGTTCGTTGTTCCCGAGTGGTGCTTCCACCTGTTCTCGAGAAATGATTCTATTTGTTTCCGAGAAGACACTTTCAGTTTTCGAGATGCCTTCTTAGTTCTCGAGATACCTTTCTTCTGTTCTCGAGAAACCTTCATTCCACTCGAGAAATCCTGACTTCTTCTTGAGAGGTCGGGTCCAGCTAACCCTCCCCCCGTTTCTTTTCTTAGAAATGTAACTGTTATATGTAAAAAATATTTTAATATTATAATTATACCTTATATATATGTACTTCTTCCTCCTTGGAACCAAACTTCTATTCATTTTCCCGAACCAGAGCGGCATGAGCGAGAGAGAGAGAAAGTTCTTTCGGAATTCTTTCGGTGGCCCCCGACGGTGCTCCGTTGCTCGAAATCTTGAATCGAACATAGATCCGGAAAGCTCTCAACGAGAGCTACATCATCGTGGTAAAATCTTCCTCATTTCTTGAGTTTTTCTCGTTAGGGTTTTTGTCCATAACCTCTATTTCGACCATTTCTGTTCAGATTTCGACTTCCCCCGTCTTCCCTAGTCCCGATCTATGCTGAGGTGCGATTTGGAGGCCTTTTCCGGCAAAACCAAGTCAAGTGATGGTTTTACTCCCCTCTTCCCTTCTTTATCCCAATCTGCTGAAATTTCTAACTTCTTGTTGTCGCTATCATTAATAACTTGTTGATTATAGTATTGTCTTAATCCTTTGTTTAAATCAACCTGTATTTACATGTTCTTGATTTTACTAATCTAACCTTGTAAAGTGGCATATGTTTTGATGATGTGGTTGAATCTTGATCTTTTAACCATCCCTTAACTATTATGTAGGACGTGTTAGAGTTTATCTTGGATTGTAAATCCTTCCTAAAGGTTGATCAACCGTTTCTTAAATCTAGATATGTTTAGTAGAATCTGATGTACCAAGTCTTGAGATTTATATCATGGTTTCCTTCATAGCGATGCTGTGGGGCGAGACAAGCTGCCAGGCCCAAGAAGGGTTGTGGTGGTCTTCTGAGCTCTAAACACAGGTCGTTACAGAATGTGACGGTCATGGTTTTTCTTCATTGTTGGTGTTATTAGTGGACGAAACCACCGCCGCAATGTTTGATCCCTCTATTAATACCATGTGGAACTCTACTGGGTGTTTGGGCGTTTGTAGTGAATGGTGGAGCGTTTGAGTCTCCCCCACAATTAGACGAATAATATGTCCATGGGGGTGTGTCCGGATGAGTTTACCTCCTCGCCCATATTGTTTTTGGTGGAGTTGACCACATGTGGCTAATAGAGTTATGCAATTCTTCCTGATGGCTTAATCATGATTTTTTCCCCTTATAGTTTAGAGCATCTGTGGTCTTTTGTTGTACGTGATGATTCACGTAAGTGCTCCTTTCCTATTTTTTGTACCTTACTGCTGTACTTTATTTCAGTATGTTTGGTCTTGGGTTGGTACCCCTTTGACCTTTGTTTACTTTGGCTTACTTTTTCTATCATCACTTGTACTTTCTTGCTGAGGTGTTCTATCTTTGGAATGCCTCAGGATCAGAGCTGTAGCTGGTAGTGGAGCTAGTTTTAGAGTTTCTAAGCAGCAGTGTTGGCTGTGGTTTTGACCTCGTCGTTGTGAGAAAGTTTGTTGTTTTAGTTTACTTTACCTAGTTCAGACATACTTTTGTTTTATGTTGGTTCGTGTTAGAATGTTGACACCGACATGGTTGTTGTTTTCTTTTGGACACCTTGCAAGCTGCTACATGTTTTCTTTTTAATTGTTTGGATTACTTGCTCTCTGAGATGTTTTATACTAGGATTACATGATAGGTATTTTCAAGTACAAAAATACGATTATTACCTCATGCATTGCAAGTTTTAAAATGCTAAATCACTATATTTAACGACCATAAAAGCTATTTTTTCTACTATTATATATAAACCTTGAGCCTTGCATACCATGAGTTATCCTCTGGGGACCTTTAAACTCATGTTGGATGTCTAACCTTGCAAAAGAAGTATTTTCCGCACCGTATAACTATTTTTTCTCATGTACTAGACGAGCCTCTATGCCGAGGGATACAGCTAACTACTTCACTTAAACTGGATTTGTCCCTAAATAACTTAAAGATCTTTCTTTACGTGTTATGTAGGAGTTTTTCCTGAGCCTCCGCAGTTATCCCCTGCTGACGTGGCATCATGATGCACATTTTCCTTTACTCTGATATGTCTTTAAGGGCGGTGAAAATGCGGGTTGTGACAGTTGGTATCAGAGGTTGGTTGGTTTGACAGGTTGGTCGAAACAACCAATCTCGTATAGTTTGTTTCCCTTCATTCATTTGCGTATACACACCGATGTGTCATCAGCACATCTTAACTGAAGCATAATCAGTACACTCATAGCATGATAAGAAGTATACATGGCATATTATATAGTATGAGATGCATAATATATGTTTTTATATGGATCCACCATAGGTGGCAACATGTGACAGTTATGTAGTATGAGTTGCATAACCATCACCACATCAGTGCCCATTAGCACATTTTTTTCTTTTCTCGTTGCATGCGATGTTATGTAGTATGAGATGCATAACATTTCATCTGTACGCCGCTCATACATGCATTAAGGCCTTTTTAGAATGCATAGCACTGCATACATAACATATCATCGCATAAGCACGCATGCTAAGTTAATGTTTACATGTTGACACATGTACACACATGATTTTTCTAAATTGAAATAAAGAATTCATGCATTCATATCATAGGTACATGAGTTAATAAGATGAGAGGATATCATCCTATGTAGGACATAACATCATTATAAAATCCTAGAGTAAGTTGCAGCATAAGCAAGTGTCTTTTAAGTATGATATGAACTAGTTGTATGGCCTAGTTGTAATCTAGGATTTTTTGATGAGTCGTTTGTTATTTTCTAGAAATGCTGGCAAGATGTCCTGCGATGAGGTCGACTCCCCAGTCGGAGGGTGAGTCGTCTGGTGTGCAAAGCGATGCGGTGATTGAGAGTTTACGTCAGAGTAACGAGGCTCTGACGAGACAGTTAGTTGCGATGCAATCATAGATTCAGTCCTTGTTATCTGCCGCTCCCACACAGTAACACTTGGTGCAAGATTCTGCCTCGTGTCAAGCCGTACCCGCTTATCCTGCTCATCTGGTGCCCCCAGTGAAGCTACCAACAAAGATGAATTTTATTTCGCATTTCCAGCGATTGGGAACTCCCACTTACGACGGGAGTGCCGACTTTATGGTTTTCGATGATTGGATCATTGCTATTGAGGAGATGTTCTCGTATTTGGGGATTACATAAACCCAAATGGTGATGATTGTGGCCTACCAGCTAAAAGGACTGACGAAAAGCTGGTGGATTCAGGAAAGGGAGAGTTTGAAGGAAGGATGCTCTTAGGAGTACTTCAAGAAGATGCTGCTCAAGAAATTTCTACCCTCGATCGAGCAGGACCGCCTGATGAATAATTTCCTACATCTAAAGCAGAGACAACTTACAGTGAGCGAATATTAGATTGAGTTATGTAAGTTGAGAAGATTTGCTCCCGATATGGTAGCTTCGGAGACAGGAAGAGTGAAACATTTGATGTTTGTGTCTGCACCGTTTGTGCCGATTTTTTGATGATATTATTTGATTTGGTATCGTCATAATTATGATGTCAGGGCGTTACCTTTTTATGTCATGTTGACAGTGCTGCACCGTTTGTGCATTTTCACGTCCGTTGGGTCGGTTTGACCAGGTTTTGGAGTTTTTGATGAGATTGACTGATTTCTTGTTGGAAGAATTAAACTTGTGGCATGTGTGCTTATAGTAAGCATTTGATGTTTGTGTCTCAAGAATGGTGCGTCAGATTCTAGTGGTCTTTATTGCTAAATTCGAAGAGTCAGCGATTTATCCCAAAATATTAGTCAAAACTGAATTTCTTATATTTTCCTGCTTAGTTCTCTGAAAACCCTGCTTGTACTCGTGATGACTAGTCTCATTTCTCGAGAAACCGGGAGCTGTTCGCAAGAATTTTAAATTCCTCCTCGAGAAATGACGTTTTATTCCCGATAAGTCTTGCTTCATCTCGAGAAAATCCCTCCTAGTTCCCGCGAGGTCTTGAAGCTCTCGAGAAGTGCTCCCTTTTTGTTCTCGAGAAGTCCTGCAGTTCTCGAGAAATCCTCTTTCGTTCGCGAGAAATCGATTCGTTGTTCTCGAGATACCCAGAAGCCCTTCTCGATAAGTCCATAGTTTCTTCTCGAGAAGTCCCTTTCTGTACTCGAGATCCGCCCTTGTTCTCGAGAAGGCCATCTTATTCTCGAGAAGACTCTACTTTGTACTCGAGAACATGGTTCGTTGTTCCCGAGTGGTGCTTCCACCTGTTCTCGAGAAATGATTCTATTTGTTTCCGAGAAGTCACTTTCAGTTCTCGAGATGCCTTCTTAGTTCTCGAGATACATTTCTTCCGTTCTTGAGAAACCTTCATTCCACTCGAGAAACCCTGACTTCTTCTCGAGAGGTCCGATCCAGCTAACCCTCCACCCAGTTCTTTTCTTAGAAATGTAACTGTTATATGTAAAACTTATTTTAATATTATAATTATACCTTATATATATATGTACTTCTTCCTCCTTGGAACCAAACTTCTGTTAATTTTCCCGAACCAGAGCGGCATGAGCGAGAGAGAGAAAGTTCTTCTGCGATTCATTTGGTGGCTGATGTAGCACCGTCCTAAGAGCCTACACGGATGACGTAGGATTACGTTCGCCTCGCTCACACGCTCTCCTTTCCGCACAACAACGAAACGCAGCAGCACAATATTATTTTTTTATTTATCTTTCGCGCTAACGTATGGATAGCCAACCCGCTGGAGATCAAACCACGGCTAAAGGCCGAGATCCGATCAGGCTAAATAAAGGACGAATGTTCGCGTCCGTTCGAGCGATGTTGTACCAAAAAAAAATCTACCAAGAAAATACCGATTCGCAAATGGTTGATCTTTTCCCAACAAGAAATAACGAGGATCGCCAATCCTCTCGATAGTATTCGGAAAATCAAACGAAAACCACAGATCTATCAAAGAAAACTCCGCAAAATTTTATTCGTTTCGAAAAATCACGCTAAAATCGTCCACCACAAAAACGATCTAAGAAAAGAAAACTCTTGAGTAGAAGTTTCGTTACCCCTCTCGGAAAAATAGATCCGAGATGTTGGATCCACTAGAAATGATCGCTCTCCTTTGTACTCCACGGAAGGTGCTCCAATAGAATGAAGAAACTTGATCATCTTCTACGCTTTGCACCGTAGAAGATCACCCAAGCCTCTAGTTGTTTCAATCGGATCTTCTCCTCCAATGATGGCCGACTAGTAGAGAGAGGGTTGAGGGAAATTGTGGAGTTTGCGGCGTAATAAGAGGGAAGAAGAAGGTAGAATGAAGAGAGGAGGAGGGCGAATATTTGAGAGGGGGGATGCCTCTTTTGGCTAGGAAGAGAGAAGGAAAAAGAGAAGAAGGAGGGAATTCCAATTTTAGGAGTTCAAATTTTCATTCAATGAATGATTATCCCATATAATGGCCTATTTATAGGCTTACAAAATGAAACGGCTACATGCAGCCCAATAACAAAGATTAAATATTGTCCCAACAAAAGTGCAATTAAACAAAACATGCAAATATTTAATTAATACTTATAAGAGAATATTTATAAGTATTAATTAATTATTATGGCGCCGCGGCCGGAGATTGTAGCGGCGATTGCGTTAATCAAATTGGTTGTCGCGGCGACGTGCGTCTTTGATCGGAGAGCCACCATCATACGTAAGCGTGCAAGTACCATCGGCGTCATGTTGAGGGCCGTCGCCTCCATCATCATGTTGAGGGCCATCGCCTCCATCAATCCTCCCCCGCTCGAAAATACTCATCACCGATGAGTGTGCGGGAACATAACAGCGTAGGAGTTCCGCATCAAGTAGATCCACTTCCAAAGCAGAGAGCCAAGAGTCGTCCGAAGCAGGATGACCACGCCACCGAATCAAGAACCTGTGAACGTCACCGTCGGGAGTTGGAAACATAGCATCCTACAATATCCTGTCGGGCAAGAAAGCGGTCCGGGGGAACCTTGGAAATGCGTTAGGCAAAGAAGAAAAATAAGTTTCATCATCATTAGGCGGCTTACCTCCCGTAGAGTCCGCAGGAGAGAGCGATCCAGGAAAAATTTCACCACCCACCCCATCAGAAGATTTAGTGGAAATATTAAACGGCGAGACAGAAAGTTCAGGTGGTGGAGCGACATAAAGCGTTAAATCCGAAACATTAAAAACAGGGAAAATTCCCCAATCAGCGGGTATCTGTAATAAATATGCATTTTCGCCCAACTTCTTTAACACTCGAAAAGGACCGGCTAGTAGAGAGAAGGTTGAGGGAAATTGTGGAGGTTGCGGGGTAATAAGAGGGAAGAAGAAGGTAGAATGAAGAGAGGAGGAGGGTGAATATTTGAGAGGGGGGATGCCTCTTTTGGCTAGGAAGAGAGAAGGAAAAAGAGGAGGAGGGAATTCCAATTTTAGGAGTTCAAATTTCAAATTTTCATTCAATGAATGATTATCCCATATAATGGCCTATTTATAGGCTTACAAAATGAAACGGCTACATGCAGCCCAATAACAAAGATTAAATATTGTCCCAACAAAAGTGCAATTAAACAAAACATGCAAATATTTAATTAATACTTATAAGAGAATATTTATAAGTATTAATTAATTATTATGGCGCCGCGGCCAGAGATTGTAGAGGCGATGGCGTTTATCAAATTGGTTGTCGCGGCGACGCGCATCTTTGATCGGAGAGCAACCATCATACGTAAGCGTGCAAGTACCATCGGCGTCATGTTGAGGGCCGTCGCCTCCATCGTCATGTTGAGGGCCGTCGCCTCCATCAGTGGCCCCCGACGGTGCTCCATTGCTCAAAATCTTGAACCGAACATAGATCCGGAAAGCTCTCAACGAGAGCTACATCATCGTGGTAAAATCTTCCTCATTTCATGAGTTTTTCTTGTTAGAGTTTTTGGCCCTAACCTCTATTTCGGCCATTTCTGTTCAGATTTCGACTTCCCCTGTCTTCCCTTGTCCCGATCTACACTGAGGTGCAATTTGGAGGCCTTCTCTGGCAAAACCAAGTCATGTGATGGTTTTACTCCCCTCTTCCCTTCTTTATCCCGATCTGCTGAAATTTCTAACTTCTTGTTGTTGCTATCATTAATAACTTGCTGATTATAGTATTGTCTTAATCCTTTGTTTAAATCCACCTTTATTTTCATGTTCTTGATTTTGCTAATGTAACCTTGTAAAGTCGCATATGTTTTGATTATGTGGTTGAATCTTGCTCTTTTAACCATCCCTTAATTATTATGTAGGACGTGTTAGAGTTTATCTTAGATTGTAAATTCTTCCTAAAGGTTGATCAACCGTTTCTTAAATCTAGATATGTTTAGTAGAATCCGATGTGCCAAGTCTTGAGATTTATATCATGGTTTCCTTCATAGCGATGCTGTGGGGTGAGACAAGTCGCCAGACCCAGGAAGGGTTGTGGTGGGCCTCTGAGCTCTTAACCCGGGTCGTTACACATTGTGACAGTCATGGTTTTTCTTCATTGCGGGTGTTATTAGTGGACGAAACCACCGCCACAATATTTGATCCCTCTATTAATACCATGTGAAATTCTACTCGGTGTTTGGGCATTTGTAGTGAATGGTGGAGTGTTTGAGTCTCCCCCGCAATTAGACGGATAATATGTCCATGGGGGTGTGTCCGGATGAGTTGACCTCCTCGCCCATATTGTTTTTGGTGGAGTTGGCCACATGTGGCTAATAGAGTTATGCAATTCTTCCTGATGGCTTAATCATGATTTTTGCCCCTTATAGTTTTGAGCATCTGTGGTCTTTTGTTGTACGTGACGATTCACGTAAGTGTTCCTTTCCTATTTTTTATACCTTACTATTGTACATTATTTCAGTATTTTTGGTCTTGGGTTGGTACCCCTTTGACCTTTGTTTACTTTGGCTTACTTTTTCTATCATCACTTATACTTTCTTGCTGAGGTGTTCTGTCTTTGGAATGCCTCAGGATCAGAGCTGTTGCTGGTAGTGGAGCTGGTTTTGGAGTTCCTAAACAACAGTGTTGGGTGTGGTTTTGACCTCGCCGTTGCGAGGTAGTTTGTTATTTTAGTTTACTTTACATAGTTTAGACATACTTTTGTTTTATATGAGTTCGTGTCAGGTTGTTGACGCCCACATGGTTGTTTTTTTTTCTTTTGGACACCTTGCAAGCTGCTTCATGTTTTCTTTCTGATTGTTTGGATTACTTGCTCTCTGAGATGTTTTATACTAGGATTACATGATAGGTATTTTCAAGTACAAAAATACGATTATTACCTCATGCATTGTATGTTTTAAAATATTAAATCACTATATTTAACGACCATAAAAGCTACTTCTACTACTAATATAAACCTATAGCCTTGCATACCATGAGTTATCCTCTAGGGACCTTTAAACTCATGTTGGATGTCTAACCTTGTAAAAGAAGTATTTTCCGCACCATATAACTATTTTTTCTCGTGGACTAGACGAGCCTCTACGCCGAGGGATACAACTAACTACTTCACTTAAACTGGATTTGTCCCTAAATAACTTAAAGATCTTTCTTTACGTGTTATGTAGGAGTTTTCCCTGAGCCTCCGCAGTTATCCCCTGCTAACGTGGCATCATGATGCACATTTTCCCTTACTCTGATATGTATTTAAGGGTGGTGAAAATGCGGGTTGTGACAGTTGGTATCAGAGGGAGGTTGGTTTGACAGGTTGGTCGAAACAACCAATCTCGTATTGTTTGTTTCCATTCATTCATTTGCATATGCACACTGATGTGTCATCAGTACGTCTTAACCGAAGCATAGTCAGTACACTCATAGCATGATAAGAAGTATACGTGGCATATTTTATAGTATGAGATGCATAATATGTGTTTGTATATGGATCCACCATAGGTGGCAACATGCGACAGTTATGTAGTGTGAGTTGCGTAACCATCACCACATGGGTGCCCATTAGCATGTTTTTTCTTTTCTCATTGCATGCGATGTTATGTAGTATGGGATGCATAACATTTCATGTGTACGCCGCTCATACATGCATTAAGGCCTTTTTAGAATGCATAGCACTGCATACATATCATATCATCGTATAAGCACGCATGCTAAGTTAATGTTTACATGTTGACACATGTACACACATGATTTTTCTAAATTGACATAAAGAATTCTTGCATTCATATAATAGGCACATGAGTTAATATGATGAGAGGATATCATCCTAAGTAGGACATAACATCATTATAAAATCCGTTGCAGCATAAGCAAATGTCTTTTAAGTATGGTCTGAACTTGTTGTGTGGCCTAGTTGTAATCTAGAATTTTTGATGAGTCATTTGTTACTTTTCTAGAAATGCCGACATGACGTCCCGTGATGAGGTCGATTCCCCAGTCGGAGGGTGAGTCGTCTGGTGTGCAAAGCGATGCGGTGATTGAGAGTTTGCTTCAGAGTAACGAGGCTCTGATGAGATAGTTAGTTGCAATGTAATCGCAGATTCAGTCCTTGTTATCTGCCGCACCCACGCAGTAACACTTAGTGCAAGATTCTACCTCGGGTCAAGCTGTACCCGCTAATCCTGCTCCTCTGGTGCACCCGATGACGCTACCAATATAGATGAATTTTATTTCGCATTTCCAGTGATTGGGACCTCCCACTTACGACGAGAGTGCCGACTTTATGGTTTTGGATGATTGGAACATTGCTATCAAGGAGATGTTCTCGTATTTGGCGATTGCAGAAGCCCAAATGGTGATGATTGAGGCCTACCAAATTAAAGGACTGGCAAAGAGCTAGTGGATTCATGAAAAGGAGATGAAAGTGAGGGGTTATATCTGGAATACTCTAGAGGGGGGTGAATAAAGTATTTAGGGTTTTTATAAAATTTTCAACTACTTTAATCTAGTCCTCGTGCTGCAGGAATTAAATTAAAGCACAAACACAACAATCCTAACTATCGCAGCCACAACAAGAAACAAAAGAAAAGAGCAACCAGACAACACAAGAAATTTATAGTGGTTCCCCAACCTGAGTACATCCACTCTTCTACCACCCTGGTAGGAATCCACTCAGATTTTTGATCAGGTGCCTGACACTAATGAGCTTTTGATCAGGTGCTCAAAAACTAAACCTCAATTCTTTTGGTCAGGTGTCTTGCAACCAGGAATAACTTTTAAAAGGAGTTAAGAACCCTTTATACAGTGGGGGGGATAAGAGATTGATTTTGTCTTCTCTTTCTTAATGTACAACTGAGAAGACTTTTGTGGATTTGATGTTAGCAAAAGGGATCCCCCTGAGATGTTGTATGGTTCAGGAAGATGGAGCTTTGCTTCAGGGTGATAGGCCTTCAGTCTTTCAGCTTTGATCAGACAAAGTACAGGAACTTCTTGACAGATAGAGGATTTGTTGTCCTTTGAAGTGTCCTGGAGTATAGAAGAAAGAAGACTCTTGATTTTGATTTGATGTTCTTCTTCTTCAGATTGCTGATATTCTTCTGGTCTAGATCTTGTATTTCTATATCAGCTTTCTATCTCTTTTTGTTTCAGAGTGTTGTCGAGAGAGAGAGCAACAGAAGATTCTTGATTCCTAATATACAAAATTGACTGACTGTCCCTTTCTTTCTTGCTTTCAGAGAAGAAGATGAAAAATCCCTTTTTGTATGTTCCATATTATCATCCTTTTGAAATTTGAAATTCTTCTGTATTCAATGTTGACGCCCTGGAGAATGTTTTGCATTGATTGAGTTTCCCCAACTGTCCCATGGAAAAATGGTAAGCAATAATCCTGATGAAGACCGTAATTAATACTCCGTCTAATGGTAATATTCAAGGAATATTTTAGCAATAATTACTCAGAAATTATTACAGTAGGAAAGGGATAGAAGGATGGAAATAACCAAGTCTAGATTCGTCGAACAAAAAACAGAAATCGTCGAGCTGAGTCCACAGTTCGTCGAGCTGGGGAGTTTGACTTCGTCGAGCTGAGTCCAGTGAAGTGTTTTTGGACTTAGATATTTCTGGAATGAAATGCTAAAGTAGAGTATCTAGAAATCGTCGACCTGAGAACTGGGTTCGTCGAACTGAGAACTTGTTTCGTTGGGATGTGTCGACGCAAGTCCTGTGTGTTGACACAATTGCTTCTTGTCTCGACATAGTTATTGCTTTGACAGAAATCTGGAGTGTGTCGACACAAGTCCTGTGTGTCGACACAATTACTGTCGACAGATGTTATGTGTGTCGACACAAATCCTGTGTGTCGACATAATCTGACTTCTGGTGTCGACACAGTTGGTGTTGACTGATGTTCTGTGTGTCGACACAAGTCCTAAGTGTCGACACAATCTGGCTTCTGGTGTCGACATAGTTAATGTCGACAAATGTTCTGTGTGTCGACACAATCTTGCTTCTAGTGTCGACACAATCTTGCTTCTGGTGTCGACACAGTTGATGTCGACATATGTTATGTGTGTCAACACAAGTCCTGAGGGTCGACACAATCTGGCTTCTAGTGTCGACACAGTTGATGTCGACATATGTTATGTATGTCGACACAAGTCCTGAGTGTCGACACAATCTGGCTTCTGGTGTCGACACAGCCTTTCCCAAGTGTCGACACAATTGCTTGAGTCTCTGGCAGTCTGTTGAAGGATGGTCCATATGATGTTGATTCTAAGGACTTGGCTTAGACTCTAGGACACACCATGACCCTGGCAATACATGATGGGTCATATGATCCTAACTTAGTGAACCTAGCCCAAATCAAACTAGGGATCCAACAATCTCCCCCTATTTGGGTAAGGTCACTAATTACAGACTCATAATAAAATCAAAAAATTTACAAAGCATAAAAACATATATCTAACAGGAAAAATAAACTCATTCAACAGATATATATATACACAACAAGCTTTGCATCAAAAAATTAATAAGTAGTTTCAAAACAACACAAACTTATCAGTTCAGGTTTCACTTTCTCTTCTTCTTCTTCTCCTTGTGCTTATCCTCTTTAGCACTTTCATCAGACTTAGTAAATATAATTTCCCTGTTGGGAACAGCAGCTTGCACCTTTGTCATTGTCATATCAGTAGATCCTATGATATTTAGAGATATAGCCCTTAGGACCACTGCTTCTGGATGTAATTTCATGTAGTCATCAACATTAAAGAATTTATTAGCCTTTTCAAACCTGTTGAGCTCTTCCTTCCTATATTTTGACATAGTAGTATACTCTGATGGATCCTTTCCTTCAGCTCTGGCTTTGTTGATTATAGAAAGGCCAACCACTTCTTGGAACCTGGCCATCCTAGCTGTTGTTACTGTTTCAGGATCTTCATATGGTACAGGTGGGGAAGCAGTTCTGTTGGAGCTTTCAGCTTTGTGATGTTCTGGGAATTATTGTTGTAGCTGTTGTTGATGCTGCTGCTGTTGAGGTTGGTGCTGCTTGCCTGAAGAGTAGTATCTCTGCTGGCTCCTTCTTGGGGATGAGGACCTACCCTAATGCCTTTTATAGGTTTGAAACTGAGTAGTCCTCTGAGATGTTGTGCCTGAAGCACTGATAGCTGGAGGAGGAGGTGGAGGAGGATCCTTCCTGAATCTTTGTGTAGGAGGAGGTGAATACCTTCTGCTTCTCTTTCTTTCTTTCTGTTCATTTTTATATTGCCACATCCAAGCAGACATACCCTTATAAGGAGTGATTTTATGAAGGATATAGTAAGGGGTGTCATTTGCTGGATTGGGCTTTGGAACAGGAGGTGGAGGTGCTTTCCTCTTTTTAGAAATTTTCTTTTTCTTAGGTTCGTCATCTGAGTCTTCATCTTCATCATCATCATCATCAGAATCCTGAGGATTGTCATACAGTGAATCCAGTGCTTTGAGAGCCTCTGCAGAAATCAAAGGTTTATCTACCTGAGAGGGAGCTGAAAGAGGAGCTGCAACTGGAGCAGAAGCAGAAATGGTTTCTGGAGGGGATGAGACACTGAATGAATCAGCCTTAGATGGAGATGTAATGGCTGTAGTCTTTGGAGCGGCAAAAATGTCTTTGAGTTGCTTGGCAACTTTAGGACTTATTGGAGAGAAATAAGGAATAATAGCCAAAGATGGCTTAGTACTGTCAGCTGGAGAAAAGCTCAAGTAAGTTGTATCAAAAAGTCTTAACAAGCTTGACAAATCAACTATGGGATTAATGATATAATCACCACCAGTACTGATTTCTTCTGTTACTGACTCATCTATGTCCATGTCAGTTTCAATAAAATGAATTAAATTAAACAAATCTTCATCATCTGCTGATGCTGCTACTGTTTCTGGTGAAACTGCTGCTGCTGCTGGAACTGCTGCTGCTGCTAGAACTGCTGTTGCTTCTTCATCAAGTATCTCCCCCTACCTGGTTTCAGTGCAAACTGGAGCCAGGCCCCTAACTGAAGAGGGGGCAGCAGAGAGGGCAGAGATTTGGGCAGCAAGAGATGATATAGAAGTAGTAAGAGGTGAAATGACCTCTACTATGATGGTTTTAGGAGGGGAGTAATAAGGGTAATGAGAGAGGAGATGGTGGAGGGGTCCAATGGTGGAGTTGTAGATGGTGTGTCAGAAGGTGTTTGAGTGGAAACAAATGGAGGGATGGTAGTAGTTGGTGGGGTTGGAGGAGGACCATCTTGCATTTGGTCATCTTGTGGGGAAGGAGAAATGAGGGGGGATAGCAAGTTTAAGGATGGTATGGAGGACAAATGTGGTGGAAGAGGAGATGAAGGACGTATTGGAAGTGGTGATGGAGATGGTGTAGCATGGGGAGATTGAGTTGGTATTCCATGTGGAAATTGAGGTGGGTTAGGAAGATGAGTATGAGTTGGAGATGTAAGGATGGGGGATGATGGAGGTGTGGGAGTTTGAATGATTGTGTGGGCTGTGGAGGGAAGTTGTGTTTGAATTACTGGAAGGGATGGGGGTGAAGGAGTGATCTCTTCAAAAGGGTGGGGAGTGGTTGTATCAGCCCTTGTAATTTCAGAAGCTTTTGTGGAAGAGGGAGCCTTGGAGGGCTTTCTGATGGTCCTCTCCCACTTGCCGAAAAGAGCACAAGTTATCCTCTTACTGGCATTTATGAATATGGTCTGGGAGACCAGTGATTCAGCAGCCTTCTCTTTCAAGAAGATCCCCAAGATCCTTCCAAAACTAACTTCCTTTTATTATTCTTTTTCTTAATAAGATCAAAAATGATCTGTGCCCAGTTCACCTGTTTCTTGTTCACCACTGCACACATAACCAGAAATTGGTGCCTGGTTATATAGTCGTGTGCAGTGTGCTTGCCCAGCAAGACTTTCCCAACTATGTCTGCTAGAAAATTCCGCAGAGAGATGTTTCTTCAGTAATTTGTTAGGGTTTTCTCCAAAGTAACCCATTAGACTTAGCATCTCATCATACGCTTCATTATCAATCTCTAATGTATCTTCTCCATTATTTAATCCAAAGATTTCAGTTAAAACGGCGGGAGAGAGAGAAATGACATTACCCGCTATTGTTCTAGTCAGTGTGTTGTCATCTATTGGAGAGGAAGTATATAACCATTCCCTGATTTCTGATCCAGATATTTTGATCCTTGTGGATAGCAGAGTTTTCAATTTCTGGTCGTCAAGAAGTTGCAGGATTTTGGAATGAATCAAAATCCACATCGAAGCCGGTATCAAACTTCATTGCTGCAAGGGTTCCCGCTGGAATCGCCATTTGAGTACATGCAAGAGAAAAATGACGATCAAGTGCAAAGGAATTGAAAGCGCAGGACGGAGGTTGAAGAAAACCTAGATATAGGGTTTTCCAAAATATGAATCGATAAACTCCGTTCCACGAAAGTTAAAACATTCTTCGATCTGAGGTCGACGTAATAATTTAAAGTTAAACAATTCGTCGAGCTCAGTCTGAAGATTTGAAGACATTTTGTCGAGCTTCATTCGACGAAAGTTTTCTGAATCAGATTCGTCGGTCTCTGGTCGATGAAAATTGATTCACTCACAGAGAGTTCGTCGATCTCCATTCGACGAATGTCTCAAGAACGTTTCCCAGATCGTCGAACTCCATTCGACGAATTGTGAAAAATTCGTCGAGTGCAGACAGAAACTAAACTAAGTCTTCTCCATTGATCATTCCAAGCTGATTTATAAAGAACAAGTGATTTCTCTCATCCAGAGGTTTGGTGAATATATCATCTCTTTGTAAATCAGTGTAGATATAGACAAGATTAACTTTATTTTTGTCTACACACTCTCTAATGAAATGATGCCTAATATCTATATGCTTGGTCCTACTGTGATGAACTGGATTTTGTGCTATGGCTATAGCACTTGTGTTATCACAAAATAGAGTTGAATTATTTAAGTTGAGACCATAGTCCAGTAATTTATTCTGAATCTACAAAATCTGTGAACAATAACTGCCAGCTGCTATTGATTGATTATTTTCGCATTGGGTCCAAAAACTTGATGCAGTTAAAACTCCAAAAATTGGTGAGAATTCCCGCGGCGCCCCCGGGCGGTTTATTTAAGGAAAAAGGCGGATGTGGTTTTTATTTAGAAAATGGGGCACGCAGATTTATTTATTTGGATATAAAACAGTTTAGATCGAGTTTTAACGAAAGGAGGAAAGTGCACCTATCGCGTGTAGTATATGATATTTTGGGGTGGAATATCGAGGTCGAATTATTCTCGGGGTCGGTTTGATTATTTCTACTCTTCCCTAAAGGGGACTATTATTTTACCGATAAGTACTTGTTAGGTATTTTGTTATATATATAAAAGCAAAAATAGAAAAACAGAAAATAGAAAATGAAAGCATTAAAGGGTGGAGCCGATGATGAGCTTAGCACGACGGAATCGAATAAAATTTGAACTAAAATAAACTTTTAATAAAAAGAGATCCTAATTTTCAAATTAATTAAGGCGGAGACTTAGCCGTGGAGGTTCCACTAAAATGTGCTCACCTAGCTATAGGGCTATCGCTCACCTGAACGCTAAGACTATTCGACCGAATGTTAGTCCGACGAAGGATTCCTCTTAATGCCCGCATTACGTTAAGAACCCTGCTATTGGGTGGGGAACCCAATCCGGTAGAGTTGGCATGCCTCCTCTCTCGAGGGTTAGTGAAAAACATTCTTTACCAAGGGGTGATCGGTGCATACGCACGACCTCTCGGCTAGCTAGCATATGCACTATGGAAATTGGGCCCACACATCGATATGTTGTCCTACGCGTCGTAAACCAGAGGCAAACCTTAAGTAATTTTAATTAATTATAAAATAAGGACCTTTAATTATTTAAAGCTATTTTTTCTGTCCCAATTCTCTTTGATACTGAGGGCTAAGAACGATTAGCCACTCATCAGAATGGGGACGGCAGGCGGTGAAAGCAATAAAAGGAAAGCAATAAATAAAGCAGGAAAGAAAATCAGTAAATGAAAGCGGTAAAGGAAAGCAGTAAATTGCAAGTCCTACTCAAATGAGTAGGACTGAAATGAAAGCAGTAAAGTGCGAGTCCCAACGCAAATGCATGGGCGGGAGAAATGAAAGCGATTCTTACTCAAATGAGTAGGACAAAATAAATGCAATGCACATACACTCTCGATAGAAATTAAAAACTCTCTCTCTCTCACACACACACACACACACACACTCTCGACAGTAAATTAAAAACACAATTCACTATACTAAATTGAAAACGCACACACGCTGCAAGAAGTTAAAATAGACTCACTCGACATGAAATTAAAATACGCACACACACACACTACTGAATGAAATAATAATAATGCGCCATTTAACTCTTAATGAGTAGGCAGAAATAAATGTGCATACAAAAAAAATTACAAAAAACTAAGTTACCGAAAAATTAAAACGACTGCATTTATACCGCTAGAATGCGGTACAAATGCATAAAAAGTGAAAAGAAAAATTAAATGGGAAGAAAGTTTTGCAAATAAAAATGAAAACACAAGTGCTCGAAAAATAAAAACAAATACATTTCTACCGCTAGAATGCAGTAGAAATGCGTAAAAAGAAGACAGAAAAATTAAACGGACAAAAGTTTTAAATGAAAATCTAAGTGCTTGAAAAATTAAAAGGGCTATATTTTCATTCTTATAACTTTATAGAAACGCTTAAAAAGTGCAAATAAAGCTAAAAGAGAAAGAAAAGTTTTACAATCCTAAAGAGCCTAAGTTAAAGAAAATTAAAAATCACATTTTAAAACATTTTTATAAACCTATAGGAATGAAAACAAAGTAAAAATAATAAACTAAACCTAAACAAGTATGGTGCATGAAAATAAAATTACGATTATAACGGCTAGAAATTAGACAAAAGTTTTAAGCTAAAAAGATTTTGAAAGACATAAAGAAAAACAAAATAAGAATAAACATTAAAAATCACTTTGAGTAGGGCGCATTAATGAATTCCAAGCTATGCAAAGAGAGAAAAAACTAACACATTTTATTAATGGAAAAGTGATTACAAGAAAGCTAAAAACAAACACTAAGAGAGGGGGGGGGGGAGAAAATCCCTTACATAGCATAAGAAAACATTTCGGCAGCACCTACCCTAAGCAAAGTCACCCAAAAAAGTGGAACATGATTACAAGCAGAAGCTGCTTATTTATAGACAAAATTTTTGATGGGACACGCCCTCTGACATGGGCGTGTCGGAGGGCGTGTCAGCACTATTCAGATGGCGGCTGGCGAGATTTGACATCAAAGTTGACTTCAGGATGGACACGTGTCGTTCATGCGACGGTCATGCCCCAGGTCACGGGCGTGATTAGGGGCGTGTCGGGGAGGTAGAACTGGGTGCGGGTTCGTCGAAATGTTGCCGACAGCGTCTTGTCAGCCAGGTGGAGAAGGGCACGCCCTAGGTCACGGGCGTGACGCTAGGCGTGTCAGGGTGGGTCGATGAACGTCTAGCGCGATTCGTCAAGCTGGAAGCCTTGATCGTCGATCGGGATGGATATGGGCGTGTCGTGTGGGCTTCCACGGGCGTGTCATGTTGGTCGCCGATCGTCGAGCGGACAATCGTCGAGTGGAATTTTCGTCGAGCTTGCTGGAGAAGTCACGCCCCAGGTCACGGTCGTGACGCTGGGTGTGTCGGGTTGGTCGACGATCGTCGAGCGGAAAATGTCGAGCGACAAACATCAAACGGGAGTGACACGGGCTTGGTCACCGCCGTGTCGCATTGACACGGGCGTGTGGCCGGGCGTGTCAAGCATTTCTTCGACTTTCGCTGATTTTTGTTGGAATTGAATGTATTATGCCCATGACACGGGCGTGTCATTGTGGGACACGGGCGTGTCAGGTCATTTTTGGGCAGTTTTTCTGAAATTTTAGAAAATCAAAATAAGTTAAGTTAGAATCCAATTTAACAAAATATGAACAATTTATTAAAGGAAATTGACTGAAAGCAAAGAAAATAAACAAAAATGACTTAATTAATGTACATAAAAATAGGTATATTTATAATTCATCAAATAACCCTATACTTAAACTTTTGCTATTCTAGAGCAAAAGTTGGAGATGAACTTATAAGGAATTAAAGAAATCCTAAGTTTAGCCACCGCTTGACTTAATTAAAAGTAAAATCAAAATAAATATCCGGGGTACTAGAGTTAAGTCCTAATTTATGAAATGTTATAAATAGAGGAGGAGTTTTAAAAAGACTTCCAGATAAAATAAATAGAAAGCAAAAATTTATTTTTATTAGTTTAACAAAGATGGATTGAAATTATATAAAAAAACTTTAGCTTAAAAGAAGTTAAAGAAAATAATGCAATTTAAATATTATGCTCTCAAAAAATTTTAAATTAATTCCAGAATTATTGAAATAGGATAAGTGGTTTGGTGGTTTATGAAGTGCTCTTGGATTTAGAGGCGAGGTAATTTTTTCTCGAAACTCTCTATATATATTTTTTGAATAATTAAGAAAATGAAATCTTATTTTCCTAACATATAAATTTTTCTTTATTCATAAATAATAAATAACCCAATGTATATGTATAGGAGTAATGAATTTTATGCTCTTACTCCGTAACATATAATCTTTTTAAATATTGGGTGCCTATGTTTACAGAATGAAATCTTATTCCCATTGACATAAGATCTTTTTAAGGGATAAAATATGGGTAAGCATGTCAAGTGAGACATGAAAAAAAAGAGGTGGGTTTATTTTTCAAAAAGTAAACTAGATTTTAATAAAAAAGTTTTGAGAGCAACCTTTTTAAAATGAACGTTCCTATATTTCTAAAAGCATGAAGTAGAAATAATTGAAATCCATGATTATTATTTTCTAACATAAAAGACGAGCTTCTATTTTTAAAAATTAGAAGTGGTGGTGAAAAACAAGTTTTCTATTATAAGGAAAAGACATAAAAAATTCTTTAAAACTTAACCCCAGACACTTAAATCTTTCGAACTTTAATTAATAAATGAATAGTAAGCAAAGAATAATTAAAATTCACATATAAATTAACTCGAGACTAGATTTTTGGAAAGCAAAAAGGGTTAAGATATGGTATATTCGATTTTATTTGTTACATAATTTCTAATTTTTTGGATTTTTTAGAGTTTTTATCATTTTTTGTATTTTTGTGATTATTATCTTTATTTTTTGAATTTTTGTTTATCATCTTTTTAGGATTTTTGATTTTTATCTTTTTAGGGTTTTTGGATTTTCAATTTTTTTTTGATTTGTTAGTTGTTTTTTTTACAAGAAAGGGGAGAGAAAGAAGTAGAGAGAGGAAAAGAGATTTTTACAAAATTGTACAAAGTAAGAACTCGATGGCCTGCGAACAGACTCTTATTTAGGTGGTTGGTTCGATGAGTTGAACGCCACGAGCATGCTAAAAAGTGAGCTTTTACAAAAAAAAGAGAGGGGGGAGGGTGGAAAGAGAAAGATTTTGTTTTGTTTTTTTTAAAAAAGAAGAAGAGAGGGGGAAAGAGAAAGAGTTTTCATAAAATTATTTTACAAATTAAATTCAAAAAGTTTTTCTTGAATTTTTGTTTTATAAGTTTTTTTTGTGATGTTTTTGTGTTTTATGATTTTTTTGAGTTTTTTGATTATATAAAAAAAGGAAAAAAATTTAGGTTTTAAGTTTTGCAATTTTTTTATTTTTTATGAGTACAGAATAAAAAAATGTAGAATAGGAAAACACCCTCATACTTAAACCCAACATTGTCCTCAATGTTGCAATTTAAGTATGCAGAACAAATAATATACAAAATAATATGGACAAAATGAAAAGGGAGGGTAGAAGCTTCCCTAAGATGAGATCTGTGATGCCCGGGTTGAAACCCTGCATTATGTTAGAAGAAGAAGAAAAAATATAACGGAAAAAATAAAACAAAAAAGATAAACTCGCCTAAAGTGTGCGGGCGGTAGTGTGGCAAGTGCGTGTGTGACTCGATTAACTAACGTCTTAGCTATAAGAGTGTGATAGAAATGCGCTCCCCTAGTGTGCACTAGAGTGAAGTATGCCGAAGCAAAATAAAACAAAATAAATAAAAAAAATAAGTTAAAATAAGTTAAACAAAATATATACAAATTATTAGATATTATTTTCTTTGTGTGTTTTTAAGTTAGTTTTTGATTTTTTTAGTTTGTTTTTAGGTTGGTTTTGTAGTGTTTATGGGGTTTTTAGGTTTTTTAGGTTTTTTTATATTTTTGATTTTATAGTTTTTTTAATTTTGGTTGGTTTTTTTAAGTTTTATGGTTTTTTAGAGTTTTTAGTTTTTTTTTAGTTTTTAGATTTTTATAATTTTTATTGTTTTTTTATTTGATTGTATATCAGAAAATCAAACATAGATTTTTTAGATTTTTTTTTGTTTTTTTTAGTTTTTAGATATTTTTGTTTTTTTTTATTTTTACTTATAGTTTTTTTTGTTGTTTTTGTTAGTTTTTTTTTATTCGTAAATGACCTCATTTTATTTATGTGTTTTTATAGATAATAATAATATAAAATTTTGTTAGTTTTTGTTTGTTTTTGTTTTTTATAGCCTATTATTATTATTATTATATTGGCCAATTTATATATATAGAGGTAAAATTAATAGATTTCCAGGGTTCAAAATAATGACTCGAAAATTCCCCGGCAACGGCGCCAAAAACTTGATTAATTATTTTCGCATCGGGTCTGAAAACTTGATGCGGTTAAAACTCCAAAAATTAGTGAGAATTCCCGCGGCGCCCCCGAGCGGTTTATTTAAGGAAAAAGGCGGATGTGGTTTTTATTTAGAAAACGGGACGCGCAGATTTGTTTATTTGGATATAAAATGGTTTAGATCGAGTTTTAACGAAAGCAGGCAAGCGCACCCATCGCGTATAGTACAGGATATTCCGGGGTGGAATATCGAGGTCATATTGTTCTCGGGGTCGGTTCGATTATTTCTACTCTTCCCTAGAGGGGATTATTATTTTACCGATAATTAGTTGTCGGGTATTTTTTTATATATATAAAAGCCAAAACAGAAAAACAGAAAACAAAAAATGAAAGCATTACAGGGTGGAGCTGATGATGAGCTTAGCGCGACGGAATTGAATAAAATTTGAACTAAAATAAACTTTAAATAATTAAAGGTCCTTTTTTCTAATTAATTAAAATTACTTAAGGTTCGCCTAGGGTTTACGACGCGTAGGACCACATATCGATGTGTGGGCCCTATTTCCATAGTGCATACGCTAGCTAGCCGAGAGGCCATGTGTATGCACCGATCACCACTTGGTAAAGAGAGTTCCGCACTAAGTAATTTTTATTCTATTCTGCATTTTTTGTATTCTGTACTCATAAAAAATAAAAAAAATTTGCAAAACTTAAAACCTAAAAAATGTTCCTTTTTTATATAATCAAAAAACTCAAAAATATCGTAAAATACAAAAAATCACAAAAAAAAACTTATAAAACAAAAATTCAAGAAAAAATTTTTGAATTTAATTTGTAAAATAATTTTGTAAAAACTCTTTCTCTTTCCCGCCTCTCTTCTTCTTCTTTTTTTTAAAAAAACAAAACAAAATCTTTCTCTTTCCACCCTCCCCCCTCTCTTCTTTTTTGTAAAAGCTCGCTTTTTAGTATGCCCGCGACGTTCGACTTGTCGAACCAATCACCTAAATAAGAGTCTGTTTGCGGGCCACCGAGTTTTTACTTTGTACAATTTTGTAAAAATCTCTTTTCCACTCTCTACTTCTTTCTCTCCCCTTTCTTGTAAAAAAACAACTAACAAATCAAAAAAAATTTGAAAATCCAAAAACCCTAAAAAGATAAAAATAAAAAATCCTAAAAAGATGATAAAAAAAATTCAAAAAAAAAGATAATAATCACAAAAAATACAAAAAATGATAAAAACTCTAAAAAATCCAAAAAATTTAGAAATTATGTAACAAGTAAAATCGAATATACCATATTTTAATCCTTTTTGCTTTCCAAAAATCTAGTTTCGAGTTAATTTATATTCGAATTTTAATTATTCTTTGCTTACAATTCGTTTATTAATTAAAGTTCGATAGATTTAAGTGTCTGGGGTTAAGTTTTAAAAAATTTTTTATGACTTTTACTTATAATATAGAACTTCTTTTTCACCATCACTTCTAATATTTATAAATAGAAGCTCATCTTTTATGTTAGAAAATAATAATCATTGATTTCAATTATTTCTACTTCATGCTTTTAGAAACATAGGAACGTTCATTTTAAAAAGGTTGCTCTCAAAATTTTTTTTATTAAAATCTTGTTTTCTTTTTGAAAAATAAACCCACATCCTTTTTTTCATGTCTCACTTGACATGCTTACCCATATTTTATCCCTTAAAAAGATCTTATGTCAATGAGAATAAGATTTTATTCCGTAAACATATGCACCCAATATTTAAAAAGATTATATGTTACGGAGTAAGAGGATAAAATTCATTACTCCTATATATATACATTGGGTTATTTATTATTTATGAAGAAAGAAAAAATTATATGTTAGGAAAATAAGATTTCATTTTTCTAATTATTCAAAAGAAAAAAATATATAGAGGTTCGAGAAAAAATTACCTCGCCTCTAAATCCAAGCCCTCTTCATAAACCACCAAACCACTTATCCTATTTCAATAATTCTAGAATTAATTTAAAATTTTTTGAGAGCATAATTTTTAAATTGCATTATTTCCTTTAACTTCATTTAAGCTAAAGGTTTTTATATAATTTCAATCCATCTTTGGTAAACAAACAAAAATAAATTTTTGTTTTTTATTTGTTTTATCTAGAAGTCTTTTTGAAACTCTTCCTCTATTTATAACATTTCCTAAATTAGAACTTAACTCTAGTACCCCGGATATTTATTTTGATCTTACTTTTAATTAAGTCAAGCGGTGGCTAAACTTAGGATTTCTTTAATTCCTTATAAGTTCATCTCCAACTTTTGCTCTAGAATAGCAAAAGCTTAAGTATGTGGGTATTTGATGAATTGTAAATATACCTATTTTATGTACATTAATTAAGTCATTTTTATTTATTTTCTTTGCTTTCAGTCAATTTCCTTTAATAAATTGTTCATATTTTATTAAATTGGATTGTAACTTAACTTATTTTGATTTTCTAAAATTTCAGAAAAACTGCCCAAAAATGACCTGACACGCCCGTATCCCACAATGACACACCCGTGTCATGGGCGTGATACGTTCAATTCCAACAAAATTCAGCGAAAGTCGAAGAAATGTTGGACACGCCGGCCACACGCCCGTGTCAATGCGATACGGCGGTGACCAAGCCCGTGTCACTCCCGCTTGACATTTGCCGCTCGATATTTTCCGCTCGATGATCGTCGACCAACCCGACATGCCCTGCCTCACGCCCGTGACCTGGGGCGTGACTTATCCAACAAGCTCGACGAAAATTCCGCTCGACGATTGTCCGCTTGACGATCGGCGACCAACATGACATGCCCGTGGCAACCAACACGACACGCCCGTATCCATCCCGATCGACGATCAAGTCTTACAGCTCGACGAATCGCGCTCAACGTTCGTCGACCCCCCCGATACGCCTATCGTCACGCCCGTGACCTAGGGCGTGCCCTTCTCCACCTAGCCGACAAGACGCTGCCGGCGACATTTCGACGAACCCGCGCCTAGTTCTACCTCCCCGACACGCCCATAGTCACGCCCGTGACCTGGGGCGTGACCGTCGCGTGAACGACACGTGTCCATCCCGAAGTCAACTTTGATGTCAAATCTCGCCAGCCGCCATCTAAATAGTGCTGACACGCCCTCCGACACGCCCATGTCAGAGGGCGTGGCCCATCAAAAATTTTATCTATAAATAAGCAGCTTCTGCTTGTAATCCTGTTTCACTTTTTTGGGCCACTTTGCTTTGGGTATGTGCTACTGAAATGCTTTCTTATACTATGTAAGGGATTTTCTCCCCCCTCTCTTAGTGTTGGTTTTTAGCTTTCTTGTAATCACTTTTTCATTAATAAAATGTGTTAGTTTTTTCTCTCTTTGCATAGCTTGGAATCCATTAATGCACCCTACTCAAAGTGATTTTTAATGTTTGTTCTTATTTTGTTTTTCTTTGTCTTTCAAAATCCTTTTAGCTTAAAACTTTTGTCTAATTTCTAGAAGTTATAATCGCAATTTTATTTTCATGCACCGTACTTGTTTAGGTTTAGTTTATTATTTTTACTTTGTTTTCAATCCTATAGGTTTATAAAAATATTTTAAAAGGTGATTTTTAATTTTCTTTAACTTAGGCTCTTTAGGATTGTAAAACGTTTCGTTCTCTTTTAGCTTTATTTGCACTTTTTAAGCGTTTCTATAAAGTTATAAGAATGAAAATATAGCCCTTTTAATTTTTCAAGCACTTAGATTTTCATTTAAAACTTTTGTCCGTTTAATTTTCCTGTCTTCTTTTTATGCATTTCTACTGCATTCTAGCGGTAGAAATGTATTTGTTTTTATTTTTCGAGCACTTGCGTTTTCATTTTTATTTGCAAAACTTTCTTCCCGTTTAATTTTTCTTTTCACTTTTTATGCATTTCTACCGCATTCTAGCGGTTGAAATGAAGTCGTTTTAATTTTTCGATAACTTACTTTTTTTGTAATTTTTTATGTATGCGTATTTATTTCTGCCAACTCGTTAAGAGTTAAATGACGCATTATTGTTATTTCATTCAGTAGAGTGTGTGTGTGTGCGTATTTTAATTTCATATCGAGTGAGTGTGTTTTAACTTATTGTAGTGTGTGTGCGTTTTCAATTCAGTAGAGTGAGTTGTGTTTTTAATTAACTGTCGAGAGTGTGTGTGTGTGAGTTTTTAATTTCTATCGAGAGTGTGCGTGTGTTGCATTTATTGTATCCTACTCATTTGAGTAGCACTCGCTTTCATTTCTCCCGCCCACGCATTTGCGCCGGGAGTCGCACTTTACTGCTTTCATTTCAGTCCTACTCGTTTGAGTAGGATTTGTAATTTACTGCTTTCCTTTACCACTTTTATTTACTGCTTTTCTTTCCTGGTTTATTTACTGCTTTCCTTTTATTTCTTTCACCGCCTGACGTCCCTATTCCGATGAGTGGCTAATCGTTCTTAGCCCTCAGTATCGAAAAGCATTGGGACAGAAAAAATAGCTTTAAATAATTAAAGGTCCTTATTTTCTAATTAATTAAAATTACTTAAGGTTTGCCTAGTGTTTACGACGCGTAGAACCACATACCGATGTGTGGGCCCTATTTCCGTAGTAAGGTGGAGGTTTTACTTAACTAAAGACGGGAAAAATAAAAGAGCGAAAAACGATTTAGAAAAATTCGATGAAGGGTTAACGCTCGGCACCGAATCGAATTAAGACTAAAATGAATTTTAATAATTATTGAACCTAGATTTCAAATTAATAAAAGGCAACTTGGCCATGGAGGTTCCACTAAAATGAGCTCACCTTGCTATAGGGCTATCGCTCACCTGAACGCTAAGACTATTCGACCGAACGTTAGTCCGACAAAGGATTCCTTTTAACGCTTGCATTACGCTAAGAACCCCGCTATTGGGTGGGGAACCCAATTGGGTAGAGTTAGCGCGCCTCCTCTCTTGAGGGCTAGTGCGGAACTCTTTTTACCAAGGGGTGATCGGTACATACGCACGGCCTCTCGGCTAGCTAGCGTATGCACTATGGAAATAGGGCCCACACATCTATATGTGGTCCTACGCGTCTAAACCCTAGGCAAACCTTAAGTAATTTTAATTAATTAGAAAATAAGGACCTTTAATTATTTAAAGCTATTTTTTCTGTCCTAATGCTCTTCGATACTGAGGGCTAAGAATGATTAGCCACTCATCGAAATGGGGATGACAGGCGGTGAAAGCAATAAAAGGAAAGCAGTAAATAAACCAGGAAAGAAAAGCAGTAAATGAAAGCGGTAAAGGAAAGCAGTAAATTGCAAGTCCTACTCAAACGAGTAGGACTGAAATGAAAGCAGTAAAGTGCGAGTCCCGGCGCAAATGCGTGGGCGGTAGAAATGAAAGCGAGTCCTACTCAAATGAGTAGGATAAATTAAATGCAACGCACGCACACTCTCGACAGAAATTAAAAACTCTCTCACACATACTCTCGATAGTAAATTAAAAACACAACTCACGCTACTAAATTGAAAACGCACACACACTGCAAGAAGTTAAAACACACTCACTCGACATGAAATTAAAATATGCACACACACGCTCTACTGAATGAAATAACAACAATGAGCCATTTAACTCTTAATGAGTAGGCGGAAATAAATGCGCATACATAAAAAATTACAAGAAAACTAAGTTACCGAAAAATTAAAATGACTGCATTTCTACCGCTAGAATGCGGTAGAAATGCATAAAAAGTGAAAAGAAAAATTAAACGGGAAGAAAGTTTTGCAAATAAAAATGAAAACGCAAGTGCTCGAAAAATAAAAACAAATACATTTCTACCGTTAGAATGCGGTAGAAATGCGTAAAAAGAAGGCAGAAAAATTAAACGGACAAAAGTTTTAAATGAAAATCTAAGTGCTTGAAAAATTAAAAGGGCTATATTTTCATTCTTATAACTTTATAGAAACCCTTAAAAAGTGCAAATAAAGCTAAAAGAGAATGAAAAGTTTTACAATCCTAAAGAGCCTAAGTTAAAGAAAATTAAAAATCACCTTTAAAAATATTTTTATAAACCTATAGGAATGGAAAAAAAGTAAAAATAATAAACTAAATCTAAACAAGTATGATGCATGACAAAAAATAAAATAAGAACAAACATTAAAAATCACTTTGAGTAGGGCGCATAAATGGATTCCAAGCTATGCAAAGAGAGAAAAAACTAACACATTTTATTAATGGAAAAGTGATTACAAAAAAGCTAAAAACAAACACTAAGAGAGGTGGGGGGGGGGGAGAAAATCCCTTACATAGCTTAAGAAAGCATTTCAGCAGCACCTACCCTAAGCAAAGTGGCCCAAAAAAGTGGAACAGGATTACAAGCAGAAGCTGCTTATTTATGGAAAAATTTTTTGATGGGGCACGCCCTCTAACATGGGCATATCGGAGGGCGTGTCAGCACTATTCAGATGGCGGCTGGCGAGATTTGACATCAATGTTGACTTTGGGATGGACACGTGTCGTTCACACGACGGTCACGCCCCAGGTCACGAGCGTGACTATGGGCGTGTCGGGGAGGTAGAACTGGGCGCGGGTTCGTTGAAATTTCACCGATAACGTCTTGTCGGCCAGGTGGAGAAGGGCATGCCCTAGGTCACGGGCGTGACGCTAGGCGTATCGGGGTGGGTCAATGAACATCAAGCGCGATTCGTCAAGCTGGAAGCCTTGATCGTCGATCAGGATGGACACGGGCGTGTCGTGTTGGCTGCCACGAGCATGTCATGTTGGTCGCCCATCATCGAGAGGACAATCATCGAGCGGAATTTTCATCGAGCTTGCTGGAGAAGTCACGCCCCAGGTCACGGGCATGATACTGGGCTTGTCTGGTTGGTCGACGATCGTCGAGCAGAAAACGTCGAGCGTCAAATGTCAAGCGGGAGTGACACGGGCTTGGTCACCGCCGTGTCGCATTGACACGGGCGTGTGGCCGGGTGTGTCCAGCATTTCTTCGACTTTCGCTGATTTTTTTTGGAATTGAACGTATCACGCCCATGACACAAGCGTGTCATTGTGGGACACAGGCGTGTCAGGTCATTTTTGGGCAGTTTTTTTGAAATTTTAGAAAATAAAAAAAAGTTAAGTTAGAATCCAATTTAACAAAATATGAACAATTTATTAAAGGAAATTGACTGAAAGCAAAGAAAATAAACAAAAATGACTTAATTAATGTACATAAAAATAGGTATATTTACAATTCATCAGCTATGTATTCTGCTTCAGTAGTTGAAGTGGACACAAATGATTGTTTCTTACAGAACTAAGACACTAATCTCATCCCAAGGAACTGGCATGTTCCTGAGGTGCTTTTTCTGTCCACCCTGCATCCTGCAAAGTCAACATCTGAATATTCAGTTAAATCAAATTCTGACTCAGTAGGATACCATAGGCCTAGACTAGGACAACTCTTTATATATGTCAAAATTCTTTTTAAGAAAATTTGGTGAGATTCTTTAGGGTTCACTTGGAACCTAGCACAAAGACATGTGACAAACATAATATCAGGTCTGCTTGCTGTAAGGTATAGTAGGAACCCAACAATGTCCCTATATTGTTTCTGATCCATAAGTTTCCCATGTGCATCAGAGTCTATTACAATATTTATAGCCATGGGTGTTTTCTTTGCTGAGGCATCAGCCATCCCAAACTTCTTTATAAGCTATTTAGCATATTTAGCTTGGGAGATGAAGATGCCATCAGGGAGCTGCTTCACTTGGAGACCAAGGAAGTAGGAGAGCTCAGCCATACTACTCATTTCAAATTTTGAATGCATGAGGTCAGAGAACCTCTTGCATAATTTGGAATCAGTAGACCCAAATATGATGTCATCCACATATATTTGCACTAACAAAGTTTGATCCTTATGATGTCTAGTGAAAAATGCTTTATCTACTATGCCTCTGATGAATTTATGCTCTATCAAAAAGCTAGCTAGGGTCTCATACCAAGCTCTTGGAGCTTGCTTTAGACCATAAAGATCTTTATGCAATTTAAAAACATGATAAGGATGAGTTGGAGAGACAAAACCTGGAGGTTGTTCAACATAAACCTCTTCTTTCAGTACTCCATTCAAAAATTGCACTCTTCACATCCATCTGATACACCTTAAATTTCTTGAAGGCAGTATAGGCTAGAAAGATTCTGATGACCTCTAACCTTGCAACTGATGTAAAGGTCTGATCATAATCTATCCCTTCTTGTTGTCTACTTCTTTGAGAAACAAGCCTAGCCTTGTTCCTCACAATTGTACCTTTGGCATCCAGTTTATTTATGTATACCCATTTGGTTCCAATGACTGGGTAGTCATGGGGTATTGGAATCAAATCCCAAACTCTACATGTCTCAAATTAGTTAAGTTCCTCTTACATTGTAATGATCCAGTAGGGATCCTGCTCAGCATCTTTTATGGATTGAGGTTCAACCTGAGAGAGAAAATATGCATGCATCAAGTCTTAGTTGAGTTGATGCCTTGTCTGTACACCTGCTGACTTGTCTCCAATTACTTGAGATCTAGGGTGATCCCTTAGTGTGACAAGATCATTTGGTGGAGTTGGTTCAACAACAACATTTTGAATTAATTCCTCTTGTGAAATTATATTTGCTATTGGATGAGGTTCAGTCACTTCAGTTCCTTCTTCTTCATTTTCTTCTTCATCTTGTGGAGAAGGATTGTTGGAGCCTCTTGGGTGAGGCTTAGTCCATCTAAGTTCTCACACAAGAGAGGTACCTGCAAAGGATTGCTGGTAGAAATCTCTTTCTCCTTGCAAGACATATTAGCCTCATGAAAAGTAACATGAATAGATTCTTCTATTTTTAAAGATGATTTATTGAATACCCTATAAGCTTTGCTTACTTGGCAATATCCTAGAAAAATTCCCTCTTTAGTCTTAGCTTCAAACTTTCTAATGTATTTCATGTTGTTATTATGTATATAGCATATACAATCAAATACTTTAAAATAGTTGATTTTAGATTTCTTCCCTTTAAGTAATTCATAGGGAGTCCTATTCTTCAGTTTATGTATCAAGCTCCTATTCAGGACATAATTTGCTGTGCTTACAGCCTCTGCCCAAAAATTTAGTGGCATGTAAGCATCTGCAAGTAATGTACCTACAACTTCAATTAGGGTCCTATTTTTCCTTTCAGCTACCCCATTTTGTTGGGGAGTTCTAGGAGCTGAGAAATAGTGCCTGATACCTTCCTTCTCACAGAACTCATGCATAAGAAGAGACTCAAACTCTGTACCATGATCACTTCTGATCAATGCAACATGAGTAGAGTACTCAATCTATATGGTCCTGAGAAAATCTGTAAGAACTTTAAAGGTATCTGACTTAGATTTCAGAAAGGACACCCAAGTGAACCTTAAGAAGTCATCTACAATAACTAAGTGTAGGATTTCCCTCCTATGCTTTGTACAGCAATGAGTCCAAAGAGATCCATGTGTAGCAAATACAAAATCCTAGGTGAATCACTTTTATTTACTGTTTTAAAGCTAGTTTTACTTTGCTTGCCTAGTTAACAAGCCCTGCAAAGGCCTTACTTCTTGTAAGGACCAGAAGGTAAGCCTCTTACAAGACTGTCTTTAGATAACCTAGCAATGTTTTTCATGTTAACATGACCTAGCCTTTTATGACATAATTCATTCTGAGTACTAGCTATATTGAGTAGGCGGATATCTGAATTGGCAGAATAGAAATTAACTAAGTAGATGTTGCCTTGTCTATTTCCAATTAAAACAATTTGTTTTTCATTATTAGAGATAGTGCAGGAGGTTGAGTTAAAGTGTACCTAATAACCTTCATCATATAATTGACTTATGGAGATGCGGTTATGTTTGAGTCCTCTAACATATGTCACTTTCTTGAAGGTGACAACTCCAATCTTCACTTCTCCATATCCTTCTAACTGGCCACACTTTGAATCACCAAAGATTATCTTTGGCACCAGCTTGGACTTATAGTTGATTAGGTTATCCTTGCTGCCAGTCATGTGTTTGGAGCATCCACTGTCCAGGTACCAGGTTTGATTAATTACTGGATAGCCCTTTTCTTGCAGTAAAAATAGTTAGTTGTTCTTGACCCAGGTTACCTTGGATCCTTTATATTACTGGTAAGAAAAATTAGATATTACAGAAAACTCTGGTTGAGATTTGTATCCTAGTGGGTGATATCTTCTAGGTGGAATTGTCCAGTCAGCTAATGGATTAAATGGTTTCTTAGATTGATTAGAGTTGTTGTTGTAGTTATAATTTTTGTTAAGTCTTTCTGTGTTCGACGAAATATTGTGAGTTCGTCGACCAGAGTTCAACGAATTTGGATGAGATCATCGATCTCTGCCCAGAGAATGAACATAGTCATTTTCTGTGCCCCACGTTCGTCGATCTCTGCTCGACAAACCATATAAAGTTCATCGATCACAGTTAGACGAATAATTATAGTTAAAGTTTGCGTTCAGAGTTCGTCGATTAAAGTTCGATGAACTGTTCATGTTTCGTCGATCTGAGTTCGACGAAATCTGCTGAACTTTGTTTTTACCTAAGGTTTTCTGATTTTTGTTATTTTGACCTGTTGATTTGGGAATTCCTTCTATGGTTTGTTTATAGTTTATTATTTCTTTTCCTTTAGCAGAAACAAACTTGATAGAGGTTGACAAAATATTTTTCTTGAGAATGGGGGGGGGGGGGGCAAACTTGATGAAGCACTCAAGCCCAGCTTGCCATTCAGTCTGGAATTTACAGTGCTTGTGATATCCATCAGCTTGAGGCTTCTCTCATTAAGAGATTCCTCAAGTTGTTTAGCCTCACATAGTTCAGTTTTTAAAGAGTTAATCTGTTCATTTGCTAGATTTAATTCTTCCTTTAACTTAGTGTTTTCAGATGTCAGTATCTCTTGAGTAGCTAGTTTTTCCCTAAGTGTTTTAATTTCTTTTTCTGAATTTATTAGATCTATGTACATGATTTTAAATTAAGATTTGAATGATTCATAATTATAGTCAAAAGAAGAAAATACCTGGTCAGCTTCAGATTCTGAAGCTTCTTCATTATCAGACCCTTCTTCATCTAATTGGCTACTGGAAGCATCAATGGCCATAAGACAAACTTTCTTGGCCCTTGCTTCTTCTACTTCTTCACTGGAGTTGGAAGATGTTGATTCATCTTCAGTTTCACTCCAGGATTCAGCTATAAATCCTTTCTCCTTCTTCTTGTATCTGTTGGAGGAAGGTCATGAGCTGTGTTGTCTTCTGGTATCCTTCTCTCTTCTCTTATCCTTCTTTTGATTTTCTGGACACTCTGAGATGAAGTGTCCAGGTTTCCTGCAACCAAAATAAACCAATTCTTTATTGGGGGTTTTATCATACCATGGCTTGTCATCCATCCTGGATGACTTTCTTCTGAAGTCTTTCCTTGTCAGCTTGTAAAATGTTTTGGCAAGTAGACCCATCAGCTCTTCATTTAGTGTTGGTGCTTCTATCTCATTAGCAGCCTTGAACGCAATGCTGCGCTCCTTCCTTGCTGGTGGAGGTGTTCTTTGCTCTGCTGCCTCTCTGGATTTGATGAGTTATTCATAGGACTTCAGCTTTCCTAAAAGAGATTAGTGGAAATCTCATTCAGGCTCCTGGCCTCCTTGATGAGCCAAATCCTTGAATCCCATGTGCTTGGGAAGCACATAGGAATTTTATAATTCACCTCTGTGAGGGTGATGTCTTTGTCTAAGGTTTTCAACTCATTGATGATTAAGCTCGACCTATTGTACATCTTTACAACTGATTCAACTTCTTCTTTCTTGAAGTTCTCATATTGTGATATGAGATTGGATCTCCTATCTTTTCTTTCATCAGCAGACCCAGCCACCATTTGATTGAGGGAATCCCAGATGGCTTTGGCTGATGTGCATTCATCCACTTTTTGAAAGATGTCATCTAACATTGTTTGGGCCAGAATATTCATGGCCTTGACATTAGCAATTTTAGCCTTCTTCTGGGCCTCAATCCACTCAGGTGGTGGAACTGCATTATTGCTGGATGTTGCTGTAGAGGTGGAGGCAGATGGTTGAGGAGGACCTGTCACAATGGAATTAAAAATATCCTCATCAATAGAATTCATATATAACATGATTCTTGCCTTCCAGATGGCAAACCTATTTAGGTTACAAACTAGAGGTCTGGTGCTTGCATAGTCTTTGTTCTGTGCCATACTATGTGTGAATATCTAATAAAAATGAAGAGACAGATCTAACTCAAGATCTTTGGTTCAAGGGTTAGCTTGTATAACCAAGGGAATCCTACTCTAATACCAATTGAAAGTGAGGGGTTAGATCTGGAATACTCAAGAGGGGGGGGGGGGGGGGGGTGAATAGAGTATTTAGGGTCTTTATAAAATTTTCAACAAACTTTAATCGAGTCCTAGTGCTGCAGGAATTAAATTAAAGCACAAACACAGCAATCCTAACTATCACAGCCACAATAAGAAATAAAAGAAAAGAGCAACCGGACAACATAAGAAATTTATAGTGGTTCCCCAACCTAGGTACATCCACTCTTCTACCATCCTGGTAGGAATCCACTTAGATTTTTGATCAGGTGCCTGACACCAATGAACTTTTGATCAGGTGCTCAAAAACCAAACCCCAAGTCTTTTGGTTAGCTGACTTGCAACCAGGAATAACTTTTGAAGGGAGTTAAGAACACTTTATACAGTGGGGGGATGGGAGATTGATTTTGTCTTCTCTTTCTCAATGCACAACTGAGAAGACTTTTGTGGATTTGATGTTAGCAAAGGGGCTTCCCCTGAGATGTTGAATGGTTCGGGAAGATGGAGCTTTGCTTCAGGGTGATAGGCCTTCAGTCTTTCAACTTTGACCAGACAAAGTACAGGAACTTCTTGATAGATAGAGAATTTGTTGTCCTTTGAAGTGTCCTGGAGTATAGAAGAAAGAAGAATCTTGATTTTGATTTGATGTTCTTCTTCTTCAGATTGCTGATATTCTTCTGGTCTAGATCTTGTATTTCGATATCAGCTTTCTATCTCTTTTTGTTTTAGAGTGTTGTCGTGAGAGAGAGCAGTAGAAGATTCTTGATTCCTGATACACAAAATTGACTGTCTGTCCCTTTATTTCTTGCTTTCAGAGAACAAGATGGAAAATCCCTTTTTGTATGTTAAATATTATCTTCCTTTTGAAATTTGAAATTCTTATGCATTCAATGCTGATGGCCTGGAGAATGTTTTGCATTGATTGAGTTTTCCCAACTGTCCCATGGAAAAATGGTAAGCAATAATCTTGATGAAGACCGTAATTAATGCTCCATCTAACGGTAATATTCAGAGAATATTTTAGCATTAATTACTCAGAAATTATTATAGTAGGAAAGGGACAGAAGGATGGAAATAACCAAGTCTGGATTTGTCGAACAGAAAATAGAAATTGTCGAGCTGAGTCAACAGTTCGTCGAGCAGAGGAGTTTGACTTCGTCGAGCTGAGTCCAGTGAAGTGTTTTTGGACACCGCGTTTATTTGGCATGATAAGTATGAAGAAGCTTTCCAAGAGCTGAAGAAGAGATTGTGTATTGCTCCAGTTTTAACCCTGCCTACTGAAGCAGTTGAGTACGATGTGTATATTGATGAATCACATATTGGTCTGGGTAGTGTTTTGATGCAATTAAAGATTCATGAAAGAGACTATCCTACGCATGATTTAGAGTTCGATGCTGTAATTTATGCGCTGATGTTTTGGAGACATTTATTATATGACATGCTGTGCAAGATCTATACAGACCATAAGAGTTTGAAGTACGTCTTCACAATGAAGGAGCTGAATCTACGCCAGCGTAGGTGGTTGGAATATGTGGCTGATTACG
Source organism: Platanthera guangdongensis (assembly GCA_039583875.1). NCBI lineage: Eukaryota > Viridiplantae > Streptophyta > Magnoliopsida > Asparagales > Orchidaceae > Platanthera > Platanthera guangdongensis. The sequence continues at coordinate 140,118,302 of CM077147.1, forward strand.
AACTAGAGATTCTTTATCATCCAGGAAAGGCTAACATAGTAGCCGATGCTTTTAGTAGGAAGACTGCCAAAATCTTCGATTTATCTATAGAGTCCCTGGTGGAAGAATTCTTGTTGATGGACATCGAAGTTGGGAGTAGTACTGTGCCTGCTAGTTTAGAAGCAGAAGAGCCCTCTTGGATTTCCCTTACTAGAGCACACCAGAAGGATGACCCGGATTTGTTGCATCTGCAGAACAGAACAGAGAAGGGAGAGCTACCCGATTTCTCTTTGGACGAGTTTGATACTCTAAAATATTGGGGTAGATTTTGTATTCCCTCTTTTGGTGATATTCGGGATAAAATTTGTAATGAAGCTCACGGTTCCAGTGTTGCCTACCATCCTAGTTCCACAAAAATGTATAAAGATCTAATGCAAATTGTTTGGTGGTTGGGAATGAAAATGATATAGCAAAGTTTGTGTCGGAATGTTATACGTGTCAGCGTGTTAAGGCTGATCATAGAAGGCCTGGTGGTAAACTGACACCGCTTGATATTCCAACTTGGAAGTGGGAGAGTATTTCGATGGATTTCATCACCGGTTTACCAAGATCTCCCCGCGGGCACGACTCTGTTTGGGTGATAGTTGATAGATTGACTAAGTATGCTCACTTTGTTCCCTCTAAGATTGGGTATTCCATGAAGAATATAGCTGAGTTATACCTTGATGAGGTCATCAGATTGCATGGAGTGTCTGTTAGCATTGTATCAGATCGAGACTCTAGATTTACGTATCGCTTTTGGAAGGGTTTACAAAAGGGGTTGGGTACCAATTTAAGGTATTCCACCGCCTATCATTCGCAGACAAATGGTAAGACAGAAAGGGTAAATCATATCGTTGAAAATATGATCAGGTGTTACATTTTGGATCACAGTGGTGCTTGGGATGAGAGTCTCAGACTCATGAAATTCGTATACAATAATAATCATCAAGAGAGTCTGCAGATGACCCCATTTGAGGCCTTATATGGGAGGCATTGTAGGACTCCTTTGTTTTGGGCTGAGGTTGGTGAGAGACCGCTGCTAGGACTGGAAGCCCTTGAAGATATGAATTGTGTTATAACTCATATTCATGAGAAGCTCCGTATAGCACAATAATGTTAAGAGAAATATGCTAATCCACGAAGGGCCAATCTGGAGTTTGCCGTTGGGGACTCAGTTTTTCTGAAAGTCTCTACGATGTCAGGTGTTAAAAGATTTGGAAGTAAGTACAAGTTAGATCCTCGATATGTGGGACCTTTTCAGATTCTTAAGCGCATTGGAGTGTCAGCTTATAGATTGGATTTACCTGCAACCTTCCCTGGTGTCCATGATGTGTTCCATGTGAGCCAGTTGCGGAAGTGTGTTCGTAGTCATCGTCAAGTCCTTGACTCGGTGCCCCAAATTCAGCCCAACCTTACATATTTGGAAGAACCTATCCATATTTTGGAATCTCAAGATCGAGTGTTGCAGAGAAAGACCATCCTTATGGTTAAAGTTCTCTGGCGAAATCAAGACGTCGAGAGCGCGACGTGGGAATTGGAGTTGGCGATGAGAGGATCTTATCCGCATTGTTTCCCTTAGTTTCTGGTATGTATCCATGCTTATGGATGTTTTCGATTTTCTCATTTTGGTTTGGTTTTGAAGTTGTGTTAAGTTTCGGGACGAAACTTCTTTTTAGGGGGAGTGACTGTAACGCCCCCGATTTTTCGATGATATTATTTGATTTGGTATCATAATAATTATGATGTCAGGGTGTTACCTTTTTACATCATGTTGACGGCGCTGCACCGTTTGTGCGTTTTCGCGTCCGTTGGTTTGACCAGGTTTTGGAGTTTTTGATGAGATTGACTAATTTCTTATTAGAAGAATTAAACTTGTGGCATGTGTGCTTATAGTAAGCATTTGATGTTTGTGTCTCAAGAATGGTGCGTTGGATTCTAGTGTTGTCTTCACTGCTAAATTCATAGAGTCAGCGATTTATCTCGGAATATTAGTCAAAACTGAATTTCTGATATTTTCCTACTTATTTCTCGGAAAACCCTGATGTACTCGTGATTACCAGTTTCATTTCGCGAGAAGCCGGGAGCTGTTCCCGAGAATTTTACATTCCTCCCCGAGAAATGACTTTTTGTTCCCGGGAAGTCTTGCTTCATCTCGAGAAAATCCATTTTAGTTCCCGCGAGGTCTTGAAGCTCTCGAGAAGTGCTCACTTTTTATTCTCGAGAAGTCATGCAGTTCTCGATAAATCCTCTTTCGTTCTCAAGAAATCGATTTGTTGTTCCCGAGATGTCCAGTATCCATTCTCAAGATGTCCATAGTTTCTTCTCGAGAAGTCCATTTTTGTACTCGAGATCCGCCCTTGTTTTCGAGAAGGTCGTCTTGTTCTCGAGAAGACTCTACTTTGCACTCGAGAACATGGTTCGTTGTTCCCGAGTGGTGCTTCCACCTATTCCCGAGAAATGATTCTATTTGTTTCCCAGAAGACACTTTCAGTTCTCGAGATGCCTTCTTAGTTCTCGAGATACCTTTCTTCTGTTCACGAGAAACCTTCATTCTACTCGAGAAATCCTGACTTCTTCTCGAGAGGTCCGGTCCAACTAACCCTCTGTCCCGGTTCTTTTCTTAGAAATGTAACGGTTATCGGTAAAAATTATTTTAATATTATAAATATACCTTATATATATACTTATTCTTCCTCCTTGGAACCGAACTTCTGTTCATTTTCCCGAACCAGAGCGGCATGAGTGAGAGAGAGAAAGTTCTTCCGCGATTCTTCCGGTGGCCGCCGACGGTGTTCCAGTGCTCGAAATCTTGAACCGAACATAAATCCGGAAAGCTCTCAACGAGAGCTATGTCATCGTGGTAAAATCTTCCTCATTTCTTGAGTTTTTCTCGTTAGGGTTTTTGGCCCTAACCTCTATTTTGCTCATTTCTGTTCAGATTTCGACTTCCCCCGTCTTCCCTAGTCCCGATCTACACTGAGGTGCGATTTGGAGGCCTTCTCTGACAAAACTAAGGCAAGTGATGGTTTTACTCCCCTCTTCCCTTCTTTCTCCCGATCTACTGAAATTTCTAACTTCTTGTTGTCGCTATCATTAATAACTTGCTGATTATAGTGGTGTCTTAATCCTTTGTTTAAATCCACCTGTATTTATATGTTCTTTATTTTGCGAATCTAACCTTGTAAAGTGGTATATGTTTTGATGATGTGGTTGAATCATGCTCTTTTAACCATCCTTTAACTATTATGTAGGTCATGTTAGAGTTTATCTAGGATTGTAAATCTTTCCTAAAGGTTGATCAATCGTTTCTTAAATCTAGATATGTTTAGTAGAATCTGATGTGCCAAGTCTTGTGATTTATATCATGGTTTCCTTCGTAGCCCCATACTGATGTGCATAAAGGCAAGGGCAAGGCCAAGGGCTTCAAGAAAATGATGGTGGGACCTAAGTCTGGACTGGAGCCGAAGTCTTCTACACTGAAAAGGAAAGGCTCAGGGAAAGAAGGAAAGTGCCACCACTGTGGCAAGGCTGGTCATTGGAGGAGAAATTGTCCTTCGTACATTGAGGGTCTGCAAAATATAAGAGAAGGTATGACCTCCACTTCAGGTATATATGTTATAGAGATAAACCTTTCTGCTCCTTCATCCTGGGTATTAGATACCGGATATGGTTCCACATTTATATAAATGTGCAGGAACTGGGAAGGAGAACAATGTTCAAAAAAGGAGAGGTGGACCTGCGTGCTGGCAATGGAGCAAGAGTTACTGCTGTCACCGTATGAGTTTACCATCTTTCTTTGCCCATTGGACTTGTAATAGAACTAGATAACTATTATTTTGTTCCTTCCATAACTAGAAATATTATATCTATTTCATGTTTGGACATGGTGGGTTTTTTATTATTATTAAGAACAATTGTTGTTCAATATTGTTTGTTATGGTATAGCCCAAATGTTTAAATGTTTATATATTTTGAACTTAGAGCATCAGATCTATAACATAGAAAATACTAAAAGACTAAGAACGAATGACTCGAACTCTATGTATCTTTGGTATTGTCGTTTGGGTCATATAAATGAGAAATGTATATCCAAGCTCCATAAAGATGGACTATTGGACTCATTTGATTATGAATCATTTGAGAGATGTGAATCTTGTTTGTTAGGTAAGATAACTAAGGTCCCTTTCACTAGTAATAATGAGAGGGCTGATGATCTCTTGGGTATAGTACATAGTGATGTATGTGGACCCATGAGTTTTATGGCCAGAGGTGGGTATTTTTTACTTTGTTACATTTATTGATGATTTCAGTAGATACAGATATGTATATCTTATGAAGTGCAAATCTGAAACCTTTGAAAAGGTCAAAGAGTTTAAAAACAAAGTAGAGAACCAGCTGGGTAAGAAGGTTAAAGCACTCCGATCTGATCGAGGTGGCGAATACCTGATTCATGAGTTTCGTAATAATCTGAAAGATTGTGGTATTGTATCATAGCTCACTTCACATAGAACACCACAACATAATGGTGTGTCTGAGAGGAGGAATCGTACTCTATTAGACATGGTACGGTCTGTTGAAGCCAAATTTGACCTCAACTGAAGTTCGAAGAAAAAGGGGTGCAGCCGAAACCTACTTCTCTCAAGTCTCACCCCTTGACTGGATTCTAAGGACCTAAGACTGACCCAAAAGCCTCAGCAGGGAGGTCCCACCTCACACCCGGAAGATCTCTGAGAGCTTCCCCTCCAAAGCCAAAGCTGGGCTAGGAGCTCCTCAGAAAGCACTAGAATTCCGGAGACAATGATCGCTTGCTTTCTAAGGAGCCCTTATGGGTCTATTTATAACATTTTGCTGTCCTGAATTTACTGAAAAGCCCCTAGTTGGTCTGCCAATAGACGAATCCCGCTATTTTCCTGAGGGTACTGAAGTAATTTCTCCTGAGGGCAATTAAGACATTCCTTCAAAGGCCCTGGGCCCCACTCGGCGAGAACTCGGCGGGAACTATGCCGAGACCCTTCTGCCCAGGGTATGGCGCGACCGTTCTCGCTTGGCTTAGGCGAGAACCCTTTGAGATAGGAGCTTGGTTTGGGCGAGAGTGCTTCTGCGCGGCCCGCGCTTGGCGTTCTCGGCCCACGATTTCTCTCTTATAGCACCCGGCGAGAGCGTTCCCGCCTTCTGTGGGCGAGATCCCCCTGAGGGCGGGACCACTTTGGTTAACCCTCCTGCGACCATTGTGCCTCCTTGTCTGGCTCAGCGAATATGGGGTTGTACACAATCCCCGCTCTTTTTGAGCTAGCACCGCGCTCGAAAAGACATGTCCAACCCCCAAAAATATTCGCTGAGCACGTGTCAACATCAGGGAATCTTTCGGTGGGCCGTACGGTGTCTATAAATATGAGTGCCGATAGACGGTCATAACACTTTCCTCGGGCCGTCGTTCTCCTTCTGAGCTCTCGCCCTCTCTTGCGATGCCTTCTAAGCGTGCCGATAAACCTCTTCCGCAGGATCTGCAGGACCGCATCAACGCGGCGCAGGCGCGAGCTAGGGCTAACAGTGCCCTTGTCGCCCCATGGCTAGCGAGACAGCCGTCAGTTGCCGAGCCTTCTTTGCCTAAGAAGAAGAAGAAGAAGAAGGCGAGGGTGGTTCAGCGGGACCTATCCCGCGAGAACAGGAGCCCGCCCACCCCGACCCCTAGTTGCGCGGACGGCGCCTCGCCGCGGAAGGTAAGCTTGATATACCTATTAACAACCAGTTGCTCAATTGTTTTACTCGATACCTCTCGCAGGAGACGGTTCCCGATGCTGCCGCGTCCCCGCGAGAACGTTCGGATCCACCCTCTAGCCATTACGATGATCAGCCGTGGGTTCCCGAGGCGCCTCCTCCGCCAGACCCGAACACCGCTGGTAAAGGTTTCCTTCTTGGCTTCGCCTGGTATTTTTGAAATACTGACCTGGTTCCTCGCAGCGCCAGTTTCCGCACCTCCGGATCTCGTCACCCGGGATGGTGGGGCGAGAACAGCGAATCAGTCTGCCCATGCGGCTGACTCCTCTCTACCGGCGAGAGGAAAAGATGCCGAGATCCCTGCACCACCGCTAGACTCTAGCCTTCTAGCGGTTGAGGAGACCCGTTCCCCCGCTCTTGATCAGGCCGGGATCACCATCCGCAAAGTCTACCCCCCAGGCAAAGGAAAGCCAATCCACCTCCTCTTTGGAGCAGAGGGGGGGGGGGGGGGGGGGTGGGCCTTCTCGCTTGCCGTCGACCGGGGGGCCTCGTCACTCCGAAGGTATACAGCCGTTTTATCGCTGCTACCCTTTAGTTTCCGCTAAAATGGGGCTTCTTTCGATAGGGGACAAGTACTCGCGGCCTGGCGCTGAGGTAGAGGAAGAAGAAGAAGAAGAAGAAGAAGAAGAAAGAGAAGGAGAGGACGGCGAGAGCTCTCCCTTCCCTTCATCTGACGAGATGGAGGAGATCCTGACCGGTGCCGGGAGCGCAAAAAGACGGGGGAAGAAGGTTGCCGCCGTTCTGTCGAAACTCATCCGGCGAGAACGGGTCCGCGACCTTGCGGCCCGAGAGTTTCGCCAGTCAGTGGAGAGGAGGCTGGAGTCCTTGGAGCGAGACTTCCTTCTAGGCGAGATGGACCGGCCCGGGGGAGCTACCGCTGGGTCTTCACCTGAGAGATGCATTGAGAGGATCCGGGACCTGTCTCGCCGGGTTGACCTAGGATGCAGCGTTCTGTCATCCTACTTCAACCCGCAAGCGCCCCCCCGGACCAAGTTGCGGGACCGAGGCAAATGGCGTTGGGAGCAAGGGAAATGGCGCTGGGAGCCGTACTGAAGCGCGAGACCTCCCCTCCTCTTCCCCTGGCCTTCCCTTCTCTAATGTACCCTCACTTTCTTTTTCGCTTGGAGTCGTAACTGTTGTTCCCGCACTTTGTTTGCTTATTATATTGTTATTATTTTTTATCGCGTTCCCGCTCAGCGAGAGCGACGGCTCTGTCTTTAATATTTTTGTATGCGTATGAGTTATCTTCCCAGCTCTTTGGGGTGGCGAGAACCACCTTGCTTCCGCCTACTTTTCCTGCCGCCTGACACTTTGCAACATTCGCGCCAGCTGTTTAATCGGTCGCTGTCAGATTCGGGCGGGAAAAACGAAGCGTCGCTGACCTAGGACGCGGCGGCTGTACCCTCGCCGCCTTTCTGAAAACAACCATCATTACCACGATTTCCTATAAATAGGAGGCCCACCTACCACATTCATTACTCTGACTCCAGTCTCTCTCCTCTTTGCTGTTGTTCTCGCAGTCTTCGCAAAGCTCTCGCCCCTTTTCTGTCTTCCACTTCCGTTCTCGCCTTGTTCTCGCTCTCGCCTTCTCCCCGTAGATCTCGCCTTCAATCCCTATCGCGATGCCGGGTGGTGGTGAAGGACGATCGAACTGTGCGGAAGCCTTCCAAAAGCACCTCTTCCCTTCCTGCACCCTCACTCTAGAGGAGTTCAATCTGACCAAGGCCCAGCACGTTCCCGCTGGCTTCGTCGCGCGGCCCCCGGGCAGTCATGACAAGGTCAACACTGCCGGGGAGGGGGAGCTCGCCATCCCCATAGAACACTTCGAGGTGGGCTTCCGCCTTCCGCTGTGGCCTGAGATGCGACAGGCTCTCCGGTACTACGGGGTGGTTCCCGCGCAGCTGAATCCTAATTCAGTTGCCATTCTCGTGGCATTCATATGCTACATGCGTTCCGAGAGGATCGAGTTCAACCTGCCGATCTTCCGCAAGCTGTTTACCTTCCGCGCGAAAGGAGGCGTGGTGTTCTTCTCCGGGCAGCTTCTGAAGACGATCAGTCTCGCCAACAAGCATCATCATTGGGGCGAGAAGTTCATCTACGTCTCCGGCGACTTCGGGAACGTACCCCTGGCCCCCATCTAATATGAGGATGCCGCCTACAAGCCTCCGTCCTTGGGCTCCCGCGAGAGCGCCCTCCTTGAGTTCTTCGGAACCAAGGACTTCGACGTCCTCCACCTCCGGCGAGACGTCGATTCTCTTTCCCCTGTGCTTCCGGGAGAAGGTAGGGTCTCGCCTTCATTTGTCTTTTTCTTGCCTTTTCCGTGATTAGAACTTATCACTGTTGTTTTTTTTTTTTTTTTTTGCAGGAGAGCGCGAAATCCCTCTCCGCCAGCCTTTTGACGAGGCTCGCGCCGGAGAGAGTCAGCCTCCGAAGGACCTGCTGGCTCTTGCGAAAGCCGCCGCGCAAGCCTGCCGAAAGGAACCGGGCCTCCCTCCCTCGAGCGGTGTTGTGAAGCGAAAACCGGTTGCTTCCGCACCTCAGGCAATCAAGAGGCCCAAGACCATGGATACCGAGAAGGGCAAGGCTGCGGTTGTCCAGCCCGTCCAACCTCTCCCCCCCGGCCGCTCCTTCGAGGAGGTCTTGGAGGCAGCAAGCAGGGTTGCGGCCACCAGGGGCGGCTCGGGGACTCCTGCCGAGAACCCTCGGACCCCTGGCGCCGCCGAGAGCGAGGGTGTCGCCGCCGGGACCTCCGGCCAACCCCCGTCTGAAGAGGTGCCGCGGGGCCATCGTAACTTTGGCCTTGGCGTGAGGTACCTGGACGCGGAGAACAAGCCGCTGCTGCAATGGGACCCTGACGCCAACAAGGTCACGGTCTCGTCCCTCTTGCCGAGCTGGGCAGAGCGAGACGAGGTCACCGGCGAAGCTTTCGCCTTAGGGTATGGCCTCTACAGCCGGGAGGATGCTAGCATCTTCGACAGGATGTCGACCCGGATGCTGGCATATGACTCCACTCGCGCTTTAATGCGTGGGCTGGAGCTCGCGCACATGTGCGCCCGGCGGAGTATCACGATAGACCGCAACTTTCAAGATATGTTGAAGGCCAGGGAGGATGCGGTGGCCCGGGCGGCCTCTCTGGCCAAGGAGCTGGCCGAGACCCAGCAACTACTATCCTCGCGCCAAGCGGAAGGGGTAAGCGAGACTTTTCATAATCAGTTGTTCTCGCAATCCTAACCTTTTTCTTATGCTAACCTCCCGTTATTCAGAATTCCGCTCAAGCCGCGCTTCGCGAGGAGTTGTCTCAGGCCCGATATGACAACGTTCTCCTGCGAGAACAGATCGCGCGCCTCGAGGCGAGTGCACCCCCTCCGCTGGACGAGAGATTGAAGAGCCAGTATTACTCGGCTTATGACATCGACAAGCTCCTTCAGGGGAACGCACAAGCCACCGTAAAGCTGACGCTGGAGACGCTGCGCGACATCAACTGTTGGGACGAAAGGGGCAAAGACATTACCGCTCCACAACTTGTCCCGTGGCTCTTCGAGCCCGTCCCTAAGCCCCCTGGCGCCCCCGATACTCCTCCCTCGGATGTCCCAAGGTCCCCCGCGGCGGATGGCGAGACCTCTGGGGGGAGCTCCGGCGGAAGCTCCAGCGGAAGCTCCAGCGAGACTTCAGAAGGGTACAGCTTGTCCCCTTGAGGGTCCTTCTTGTTTTTGTTCTTCACGTTCATGTAAAAGCGCGAGACGCTATCACTTTGTACCTGTATTCAGTATTTGTTAATGCAAATATTTTTTCTTGCGAACATTTTTTGTTATTTGCGAATGTGTTTGATGTGGTTGTCGTAGTCGAATGCTTTTGGCGTAGGCTTCCGCCAAGGCCCTTGGCCTTCATAGGAAATTCGTAGCGATGAATCAGCAAGAACCCGCGGTAACCGGCCAGCCGGAAGCGTAACCCTCGGATCCTTAGGACGGGTCCGTCCCCTTTAGACTGCGCGAGCTCCCTCTGGCCCGTCGCCTAACGCTCTCGCCTGTTTGTTCGAGAGAGCGCCGAGAGGGGCCTTTTTGGCGAAAGCCTTCCCACCTCGAGATCCCTTTGATAGGGACTCTCCTGCCGAGATCCATTCCTGCCGAGATCTATCTCAGCCGAGATCCATCCCTGCCGAGATCTACCTCAGCCGAGATCCATCCCATCCTTTTCCCTTTTCACTTGGTATCCTCAACGTGTTTCCTGCCTTGTACAAATCTAGCCAACCAGACCAAACCTATCCCCCACAGGCGAGCCTTCGGACCTGCTAGCTAGATGAGAGCCTGCGCAGCGGGTCTACCTGGGGCCGAGCCGAGCTCGGGGTGCCGATGAAGATTCCACAAACCTAACCTAACCTATCCTAACACATCCTAACCTATCCTAACCTATCGCCCACAAACCAAACCTATCCCCCACAGGCGAGCCTACTGACCTGCCAGCTAGATGAGAGCCTGCGCAGCGGGTCTACCTGGGGCCGAGCCGAGCTCGGGGTGCCGATGAAGATTTCAAACCATCCAAACCTATCCCCCACAGGCGAGCCTTCGGACCTGCCAGCTAGATGAGAGCCTGCGCAGCGGGTCTACCTGGGGCCGAGCCGAGCTCGGGGTGCCGATGAAGATTTCAAACCATCCAAACCTATCCCCCACAGGCGAGCCTTCGGACCTGCCAGCTAGATGAGAGCCTGCGCAGCGGGTCTACCTGGGGCCGAGCCGAGCTCGGGGTGCCGATGAAGATTTCAAACCATCCAAACCTATCCCCCACAGGCGAGCCTTCGGACCTGCCAGCTAGATGAGAGCCTGCGCAGTGGGTCTACCTGGGGCCGAGCCGAGCTCGGGGTGCCGATGAAGATCTCAAACCATCCAAACCTATCCCCCACAGGCGAGCCTTCGGACCTGCCAGCTAGATGAGAGCCTGCGCAGCGGGTCTACCTGGGGCCGAGCCGAGCTCGGGGTGCCGATGAAGATTTCAAACCATCCAAACCTATCCCCCACAGGCGAGCCTTCGGACCTGCCAGCTAGATGAGAGCCTGCGCAGCGGGTCTACCTGGGGCCGAGCCGAGCTCGGGGTGCTGATGAAGATCTCAAACCATCCAAACCTATCCCCCACAGGCGAGCCTTCGGACCTGCCAGCTAGATGAGAGCCTGCGCAGCGGGTCTACCTGGGGCCGAGCCGAGCTCGGGGTGCCGATGAAGATTTCAAACCATCCAAACCTATCCCCCACAGGCGAGCCTTCGGACCTGCCAGCTAGATGAGAGCCTGCGCAGCGGGTCTACCTGGGGCCGAGCCGAGCTCGGGGTGCCGATGAAGATTTCAAACCATCCAAACCTATCCCCCACAGGCGAGCCTTCGGACCTGCCAGCTAGATGAGAGCCTGCGCAGCGGGTCTACCTGGGGCCGAGCCGAGCTCGGGGTGCCGATGAAGATCTCAAACCATCCAAACCTATCCCCCACAGGCGAGCCTTCGGACCTGCCAGCTAGATGAGAGCCTGCGCAGCGGGTCTACCTGGGGCCGAGCCGAGCTCGGGGTGCCGATGAAGATTTCAAACCATCCAAACCTATCCCCCACAGGCGAGCCTTCGGACCTGCCAGCTAGATGAGAGCCTGCGCAGCGGGTCTACCTGGGGCCGAGCCGAGCTCGGGGTGCCGATGAAGATCTCAAACCATCCAAACCTATCCCCCACAGGCGAGCCTTCGGACCTGCCAGCTAGATGAGAGCCTGCGCAGCGGGTCTACCTGGGGCCGAGCCGAGCTCGGGGTGCCGATGAAGATTTCAAACCATCCAAACCTATCCCCCACAGGCGAGCCTTCGGACCTGCCAGCTAGATGAGAGCCTGCGCAGCGGGTCTACCTGGGGCCGAGCCGAGCTCGGGGTGCCGATGAAGATCTCAAACCATCCAAACCTATCCCCCACAGGCGAGCCTTCGGACCTGCCAGCTAGATGAGAGCCTGCGCAGCGGGTCTACCTGGGGCCGAGCCGAGCTCGGGGTATCACAAAACATTCAACTATATTATGCCATGGAAAATTCGGCACTAGCTAAAGGAGAATCAAGTGGTATAATATAACAAGTTTAATCTTAAGATACATGGTTACATCCTTCCCCCCTCAGGGGTAGAAGCGTTTCAGATCATCACCACTCCAAGTGTGGCTTAGGGCTCTTCCCTCCACGTCCTGGAGGTAGTATCCCCCTGTTCCGAGGACTTCCTTCACTATGTATGGACCTTCCCAGTTCGGGTGGAGCTTACCCACGGGAGCCGATCTTCCTGCCGCGTCGACCTTTCTCAGCACCAGATCCCCTTCTGCGAACTGCTTGACCCTGACGTGCTTGTCAAAATGCTTGGCCATCCGTCGCTTGACTTCTTCTTGCCTGATAGCCGCCACGTCTTGCAGTTCCTCCATCATATCTAACGAGAGGCGCTGCCCCTCTTCATTTTCCACCCTCCAAGCCTCGTCACCTTCGCCCGCGGCTGTGACTCGCGGGGACCGGACCTCAAACTCCACCGGTAGGACGGCTTCACACCCATGAGAGAGCTTGAAGGGGGTCTCACCAGTGGCCGTGTTCGGAGTCGTTCGTAGTGCCCACAGGACCGATGGGAGCTGTTCCACCCAATTTCCCTTCAAGTTTTCCACCTTCTTCTTTAGTAGATTTACAATGATTTTGTTTGCTGCTTCCACTTGGCCGTTACTTCGAGGGTGATGGACGGAGGCAAACCGGAGATCTATTCCCAGTTGAGCGCAGAAGCTGATGAACTCCTCGCTGGCAAACTGGGGGCCGTTATCGGTCACTATTGCTTGGGGCAACCCATGTCTACAAATGATCTCTCCCCAGATGAAGTTCCTTATAACCTGCGAGGTGACCTTGGCTAAGGCTTTAACCTCTAGCCACTTCGAGAAGTAATCAATCATGACCAAGAGGAACCTCCTCTGTCCGCTAGCCGGAGGGAAGGGCCCAACCAAGTCCATTCCCCAGATAGCAAATGGCCATGGCGCCGTGATACTCCGGAGTCTTTGAGCTGCCAAGAGTTGAAGGGGGGCGTAGAGTTGACATTTTTGACACCTCCTTGCAAACTCCATGGCATCCTTTCTTAGGGTGGGCCAGAAGTACCCCTGTCTGACCACCCTGGCCTCCAGTGTCCTTCCTCCAGAGTGACTGCCGCACTCGCCCGAATGCACCTCCCTTAAAACCTTCGGGATTTCTTCTTCGGTCGCACATCTGGCTAGAAGCCCTGACAACATCTTACGATGCAGACCCCCCTCCATCATCAAGTAGTGAGCCGCCTTGCGCTTGAAGCTTCTCCCAACCTTGGTCCCCTCGGGCAGTTCACCGGTGGTTAGGAAGGCCACAAATGGATCCACCCACGAGGGCTGTCGATCCACCATCATCAGCTCCCCCTCCTCTATAGCCGGTCGGAATAGCTCCGTCAAGGTCCCTCCTACCCGAGGTCCGAACTTGGCCAGTCGATCGGCGGCTACACTTTCTTCCCTTGGAATATGTTGAATTGAGAAAGACCGAAATCCTCCGATGATCACCCTTACCTTGGAGAGGTATCTGATGAGGGTTGGCTCCCTAGTTTCAAACTCTCCCCGGATTTGCGATGTCACTACCTTTGAATCAGTGAAGACTTCTACCTCCTGAATCCCCAGCTCCTTTGCCAGGCGAAGGCCAGCAATAACAGCCTCATACTCCGCTTGATTGTTGGTCACTGGGAAATGTAAAATGACTGCTTGTTCTATGGTCACCCCCTGGGGACTCGTCAACACCACCCCCGCCCCTAGGGAGTGCCTTCCTGAGGCCCCATCAACCGTCAACTTCCATGCTTCTCGCGGTTGCTGCTCTTCCCCCTCAACCTCAACGACGTAGTCTACTAGAAAGTCCGCCACTGCCTGTGCCTTGATGGAGAGCCTTGGTACAAAGGAGATGTCGAACTCGCTTAGCTCAATGGACCACTTAGCCAACCTCCCCGAGTGCTCCACTCCTTCGAAAATCTTGCGGAGGGGGTGGTCGGTCACCACCCTAATCGAATGCGCTTGAAAGTACGGCCGGAGCTTTCTGGCCGAGATGATCAAGGCATAAGCGAGCTTTTCCAGGATGGGGTAGCGAAGCTCTGCATTTCTCAATATTCGACTGACGTAGTAGATGGGAAGCTGCTTCTTTCCTTCTTCTCTTACTAGGACGGAGCTTACCGCCTCCCCCCTACTCCGAGGTATAAGGTCAAGTCCTCCCCATCCTTTGGGCTCTGAAGGAGGGGAGCCTGAGAGAGTTGCCTTTTCAGCCCTTGGAAAGCCTCTTCGCACTCGGCCGTCCATTCGAACCTTTGATTTCCCCTTAGCACTTTAAAGAATGAAGAACACTTGTCTCCCGCCCGGGAGAGGAACCTGCTTAGCCCAGCCAGCTTGCCTGTCAAGCGCTGGACCTCCTTGACGTCGCGAGGTGACTCCAAATCCAGGATGGCCTTGACTTTGTCCGGGTTGGGCTCCACTCCTTCCGGAGTCAGGAGATGCCCGAGGAACTTCCCGCGGCTTGCCCCGAAGACACACTTCAGGGGATTCAGCCTCATTTTGAATCTTCTCAGGGTGGCGAATGTTTCCTCGAGGTCTTGCAAGTGTGAAATTATGCATTTGCTTTTGATCATTAAGTCGTCGACGTAGACCTCCAAGTTCCTCCCCCTCTGATCCCGGAAGACCCGATCCATCATGCGCTGATAGGTAGCCCCTGCGTTCTTTAACCCAAAGGGCATCATCTTGTAGCTGAAGCACCCCTCCCTTGTGATGAAGGACACATCCTTGGTGTCAGGAGGGTGCATCCGGATTTGGTGGTAACCTGAAAAAGCATCTAAAAAACTCATGACAGAAAAACCGACGGCTGAATCAACCAGCGCGTCGATCCGAGGCAGGGGGTAGCAATCCTTAGGGCATGATTTATTTAGTAAAGAAAAGTCTACACACATCCTCCATTTACCACATCCTTTTTTTACCATTACCACATTGGAGATCCAGCCTGGATACTGGATCTCTGAGATGAAGCCCGCCTCCAGGAGCTTTTTGACCTCCTCGCGAATGGGCTTCTCCAGCTTGGTGGCGATGGCCCTCATCTTCTGACGGATGGGGCGGGCGCGGGGATCCAGGTTCAGGCGGTGGCAGGCTACGTCGGCGTCGATGCCGGGCATGTCCGCCGCGCTCCAAGCGAAGATGTCAATGTTGCTTTGGATGCAAGCTCGCACCTGCTCCCGGGCCTCAAGACTCAACCCCCCGCTGATCCGCACCCTTTGCACCTCTCCTGCTTTGGTGAAGACCTCCATCTCTACCACTTCTTCAGCCGGTTCCAGCCGCGACTGTTCCCATCCGATCCTCGCATCTTCCTCGAGCTCCGGCTCTCCTTCTTCCTCCTCGATCTCCATCGCCTCCACCCCTCTCTGCTGCTGCTGCTCGGCTCCTACCCCCCTCGGGACCTCCCCCTCGACTTCCTCTGCCACTTCCCCCCCTACTTCCATCGCCCCTTCCGGGCTTTCCTGCTCCTCGTTCACCCGGACCCTCTGCACATCCTCTCGCGGCTTCCCTGTCTCTCCTTCTCCGACTTCCTCTCCAGCTATCTCTCCAGCTTCCTTTCTTACCTCCTCAAGGACCATCTCCTCTTCCTCCGCAACCTCTTCTAGGGCCGCCATCTCAATCTCCAATTCTTCCGCCTCCGCCATCCACGAAATGGTGTTGACTGCCGTAACGTAACATTGTCTTGCCACCTTCGGGTCCCCTCTAACCCTGACCTGCACCCCCCCATTGTTGAACTTGAGGCATTGATGGAACGAGGAGGGGACGCAGCGAAAGGCGCTGATGAGGGGACGCCCAAAGATGGCGTTGTAGCTGCTCGGGGCGTCCACGATCACGAACCTGCAGTTCCGCGATACGCCCCCCAACCTTACGTGCAACCCTACTCCTCCTTCCACCTCCTTCCTCTCCCCGGAGAATCCGAACAGAGGTCCGTCCGACGCTAAGACCCTCTTCCCTTCAACCCTCATCTCATCGAAAGCCTTCTTGAAGATGACGTTAACTGAGCTCCCGTTATCTACCAGTATCCTCGAAACGGTATAGTTCTCCACTGCCGTCTGGATCACCAGGGCGTCGCAGAACGGATCTTCATAGTCTGGCATGTCCGTTGATGAGAAAGTGATCTTTTCTTCTGGTGGGGGAACCTAGGAGGTTGAGGCTACCCCTCTCCGGTACATGGTTTGAAGGCTCCCCTTACGGGTTGCCTCAATCCCCACTCCTCCATGAATCACCCCGATTCCTCCCCGGGTCCCCACATCCACCCGGTCTTCACACCTGTCCTCCGCTTCTCCCTGCTGCACCTCCACTATCCTCATCGGTGGATCTTGCCTCCCTGTCCCTCTGGCACCCCTCAACTCTAAGAACTCCGGGCAGGTGGCCGTTGCGTGCCCCTCCTCCTGGTGGAAGTCACAAAACAACAACGCCTCCCCGCCCCTTCTCCCGTCTCCCCTTCCTCTTCTTCCTCCTCGAGCTCCCCTGGCTGCTCCTCTCCCTCTTCCTACTTCCATTGCCTCCTGCGGTGGTGGGGGACGATCCCTCGGCTCCTGTCTCCATGCCGGTCGATCGAACCTCCGGGGCTCCCGTAGGTTATCTCTCCCCCGATAGCCTTCTCCTGGACCTTGGGGGCGACCCTCCTGGGGCCTCCAACCCAACCGGTTGACCGGCTCCCGGGCCCCCCAACCCTGCTGCTGCCCAAACCTTCGGGGCTCCTCCCTTCTCCTATCTTCTCTCAGCTCCCTCTGCTCTCTTGATTCCTTCTGTCTTCCTGCTGCTGGTTCTTTCCCGTCCTCTTCTGCTAGCTTGGCCAACTTCCTGGCGAAGGCTGGGTTTGCTCTCTCGAAATCAATCTCCTTTGCCGCCCTCTCCATGAGCTCCTCAAAGGAGAGGGGGGGGGCATCCTCTTCAACTCCATGCTAAAAAATCCCGGTCTCAGCCCCAGGGTGAAGGCCAACATCAGCGCGTACCCTGGAACCTCCTGGACCAGAAGGATCTCTTCCTGGAACCGGTCGACATAATGACCCAACGTCTCATCCGGCCTCTGCCTCACGGCAAACAGACACTCTGCTTCCTTCTTTCGCTTCTTTGAGGTTGAGAACCTCAACAGAAAACTTCTCCGCAGATCTTCAAAACAGTAGATTGACCTTGCTGGCAACTGGTGGAACCAGTCCCGAGCTTTCTCTTTCAACGTGATGGCGAACAGCCGGCACTTGAAGGCGTCTGTCATCTGCCTTATTGACACAACGTCTTCAAACCACTGTACATGCTGCACCGGGTCATCTTTCCCTGAGTAGTAGGACATGTCGGGCTCCCGGAACCCCTCCGGTACCGGAGCCGAGATGATGAGCTCGCTAAACGGGCTCTCGCCCCCTGCCTGGCGAGAGGGCACGTCTCGCGGCCTCGGATGGCTCGCCCGATCCGCGAGACCGTGCCCTGGGAAGAGTTCCCGCACCGCCGCCTCCTTCTCGCCTGGCTCCGTCAATGCCTCCTTGCCCGGGCGGTGGCTCTGGCCTGGGAATAGCTCCCGCGTGGCCAGATCTCTCTCGCCAGCCTCGCCCGGGACCTCCTTTCCTGGGCGCTGCCCTGGGGCGTTCTCGCCCAAGAGCGGAACCTCTTCTATCGGGACCTGAGGGGTGGCCCACTCGCCTCTCGCCGAGAAGGCCAAGCTGATCGTCTGCAGAACCTCTCGCCTGAACTCATCCAGCATCCTCTTCGTCGCTTCCTCTCCCCGGGTGGGGGAGCCTCCAGAACCTGACCCTTCACCTTCACCTCCAGCCATGGGACAAAACTCAAGGCTTTCTTGAATCGGCTGCCTTCCACGCTCACCGCACCAGAACTGTTGAAGCCAAATTTGACCTCAACTGAAGTTCGAAGAAAAAGGGGTGCAGCCGAAACCTACTTCTCTCAAGTCTCACCCCTTGACTGGATTCTAAGGACCTAAGACTGACCCAAAAGCCTCAGCAGGGAGGTCCCACCTCACACCCGGAAGATCTCTGAGAGCTTCCCCTCCAAAGCCAAAGCTGGGCTAGGAGCTCCTCAGAAAGCACTAGAATTCCGGAGACAATGATCGCTTGCTTTCTAAGGAGCCCTTATGGGTCTATTTATAACATTTTGCTGTCCTGAATTTACTGAAAAGCCCCTAGTTGGTCTGCCAATAGACGAATCCCGCTGTTTTCCTGAGGGTACTGAAGTAATTTCTCCTGAGGGCAATTAAGACATTCCTTCAAAGGCCCTGGGCCCCACTCGGCGAGAACTCGGCGGGAACTATGCCGAGACCCTTCTGCCCAGGGTATGGCGCGACCGTTCTCGCTTGGCTTAGGCGAGAACCCTTTGAGATAGGAGCTTGGTTTGGGCGAGAGTGCTTCTGCGCGGCCCGCGCTTGGCGTTCTCGGCCCACGATTTCTCTCTTATAGCACCCGGCGAGAGCGTTCCCGCCTTCTGTGGGCGAGATCCCCCTGAGGGCGGGACCACTTTGGTTAACCCTCCTGCGACCATTGTGCCTCCTTGTCTGGCTCAGCGAATATGGGGTTGTACACGGTCGATGATGAGTTATGTAGATCTGCCTGTTTCCTTTTGGGGTTTTGCTCTAGAAATTGCTGCTTTAACATTAAATCATGCTCCAACGAAGGCGGTTCTAAAGACACCATATGAGATATGGACTGGGAATCGTCCTAGTATGTCGTTCATTAAGGTTTGGTGTTGTGAGGTCTACGTAAGACGTCAAATGCCTGACAAGCCGGAACCAAATCAGATAAGTGTTATCTTGTGGAGTATCCTAAGAAAACTAAAGGTTACTATTTCTAGCTATCGTCCGAGGGCAAAGTGTTTGTCGCGAGGACCGATGTCTTTCTTGAGAAAGAGTTCTTAAGTAGAAAGACTGCTAGGATAGAACTTGAAGAAGTTAAAGAACCACAAATAGTGAATGTACATGAATTACAACCTAATCCAGGACTACAAGTTGTTGTAGCTAGAGAACCTGCTCAGGAATCACAAGTTCCACATAGATCTGGTAGACCAAGGTTTGAGCCTGAGAGATATGGATTTCTCATGTCTCAAATAGGTAATGTGTTGCTTATGAATCATAGTGATGAGCCTACAACCTACCAAGAGGCTATGAGTGGACCGTACTCCGAGAAGTGGCTTGAGGCCATGAAATTTGAAATGGACTCCATGTATTTAAACCAAGTATGAACTTTGGTGGAACCACCTGAAGGGTTACGATCCATAGGGTGCAAGTGAGTCTTCAAGAAGAAGACCAACATGGATGGGAATGTACAAACATTCAAAGGGCGACTGGTGGTTAAGGGTTTCAAGCAAATTCATTGTATTGACTATGAGGAGACCTTTTCCCTTGTTGATATGGTTAAGTCCATCAGAATTCTACTTCCTATTGTTGCGTATTATGACTACGAGATCTGGCAAATGGATGTCAAAACGGCTTTCCTAAACGGAAACCTCCTTGAGGAAGTGTATATGACACAACCCGGGGGTTCTGTATCCCCAGGTGAAGCCACTAAAATATTCAAGCTGCAGAGATCCATTTATGGATTAAAACAGCCTTCTCGAAGTTGGAATCTTCGTTTTGATGAAAAGATCAAAGAGTTTGGTTTTATTAAGAATGAGGATGATTCATGTGTTTATAAATGGATTAATGAGAGCATAATTGTCTTTTTGATTTTGTATGTGGTTGATATACTACTGATCGGGAATGACAAACCAACCATGCAAGTTATTAAGAACAACCTAGGGGACTACTTTTCAATGAAGGACTTGGGTGAAGCGACTTATATACTTGGTATTATGACCCATAGAGATAGATCGAAGAAGTTGCTGGGTTTAACCCAAAGTATGTACATTGACAAGGTGTTGAACATTTGGTGGAGTGGAAAAGCTCGTTGTAAGGGGTTACAAGGATGCTAGCTTCTAGACTTATAGAGACGACTCAAAGTCTCAGTTAGGTTTCATATTTTTCCATAATGAAGGTGCTGTTAGCTGGAAAAGTTCTAAGTAGGAGACATTTGCCGATTCTACAACTAAGGCCAAGTATATCGGTGCTGAAAATGCAACGAAGGAGGCTGTATGGATTAGGAAATTCATCGGCAAGTTAGATGTAGTTCCTAGCATTGTTCTTCCCGTAGATCTCTACTGTGACAACTGTAATGCCCCCGATTTTTCTGATGTTATTAATTGGTTTGTCGACGTCATAATTATAATGTCAGGGCGTTACCCCTTCTTTGTCTTGATGTCGGCGCTGCACCGTTTGTGCATTTTTTTTGCGTCTGTTGGACCTGTTTGACCAGTTTTAGGACTTTTGTTGGAACTAAATGTTTTCCCTTGATTTAGGATGAGGACTTTGAGACTTTGGCCTTGTTCACCTTTGTTGAGATCAGAGTATTTTGGATCCTTGGCACGTGTTTGGACCCTTGTGGTGGTTTTTGTTGCATGTGTAAGCTTTTGGTGATAGTGTCTCAAGAATGGTAAGTCAGATTCGAGGTTTGTTGTCGCTGATTGAATTCGTTTATTTCGGCGCGTTTGGACCTTTGTCTTGAACTCTCAGTTACTTGTTCAACAATTTGAATCTGATTATTTCTGTTGATATTGTACTAGCTGTATGACTTGTTCTAATTTTTTTGGATAGCCCACTTGTTTCTCGTAAAGCCCTATACTGTCAATTTTTTTCATCAAACTTAATGACGTTTTCTGGGTGGTGTATGGAGTTCGACGAAGCGTCGAGCTGAGCTTGACGAAGCGTCGAGCAGTTTTGAGTTTTGAGTTCGACAAAGCGTCGAGCGAAATTCGTCGATAGGGATTGCGTTCTACGAATTCTGAAATTTACTTCGTCGAGCGGGCTTTCCCTTTGCGTTCGACGATGTTCGAATGATTTGGTCGAACGGCCTTTACGTTCGACGAAATTCGAGCTGAGTTCGACGATCCGGTTTGTTCTTCCTTCTGGTCTCTGGTTTTTGCAGCTTTGTTCTCGAGAAAGCCTTCTGACTCTCGAGAACTACCTTGTGCACTCGAGATATCGCCTTCATTCTCGAGAATTTTTATCCTGTTGTTCTCGGGTAGTGCCCCTCCGGTTCTCGGGAAATCACTTTCCCTTCTCGAGAAATGTTTCTTCTGTACTCGAGTTCTTCCTGGTTATTCTCGAGTAGTGTCCTCCGTCCTCAGGATTTTTCTGCCTTATTCTCGAGAACAACTTCTTCTTCTTGAGAACTACTCCTGTGTTCTCGAGAGCAGCTTCTTCTCAAGAACAACTTATGTGTTCTCGAGAGCAACTTCTTCTTCTCGAGAACAATTTCTTCTTCTCGAGAACAACTTCTGTGTTCTCGAGAGCAGCTTCTTCTTCTCGAGATCAATTTCTTCTTCTCGAGAATAACTTCTGTGTTCTCGAGAGTAGCTATTTCCTTCTCGAGAACAACTTATGTGTTCTCAAGAGCAACTTCTTTCTTCTTGGGAAGTCTGGTTCAGCTGATCCTAAATCTTTTCTTAAGTACGATTATTGTAATCTTACCCTTAGTATATATATACTTATCTTGTTTTTCCTCCTTCACTTTGGACCGATTTCCTGTTCATCTTCCGAACCAGAGCGGCGTGAGGGAGAGAGAGAGAGAGTTTTTCCGTGAATCTTCCGGTGGCCGCCGACGGTGCTCCGTTGATCGAAATCTTCAATCGATTATAGATTCGCAAAGCTCTCAATGAGAGCTACGCCATCGTGGAAAAAAAATCTCCCCTTTCCTTTAGATTTCCTCTAGGGTTTTCAGCCCTAACCCTTATTTTCATCCATTCTTGTTAGATTTCGACTTACCTCGTCTTATTTCATCCCGATCTACGTCAAGGAGAGATTTGGAGAATGTTTTCTGGCAAAATCAAGGCAAGTGAAGGTTTTGCTCCTCCCGTTCCCTTCTTTATCCAGATTTTAGAAGTTTCTAACTTCTTTCTATCACGATTAATATATAACTTACTGGTTTAAGTGTTGATAAGATCTTTGTCCATTTCCATTTTAATTTCCTGTTCTTAATGTTGGTTACCTAACCTTGAAAGTGCTATATGTTTTGATGATGAGATTAAATATCACTCTTCTTACCATTCCGTAACTTTCTTGTAGCATGCGTTAGAGTTGTTTAGAATTGTAAATTCTTCCTAAAGGTTGATCAACCTTTTCAATTCTAGAATTGTCTAGTAGAATCCGATGTGCCATTGTTGTCTTGAGATTTATGTCATGGTTTCCTTTGTGGCGACGCCGTGGGGCGAGACACGCGTCCAGACCATGAAGGGTTGTGGTGGGCCTCTTATCTCTAAACTCGAGTTGTTACGGGGTTTTCTCTCCGGGTTTTCCTTTATTGCGAGTGTTGTTTATGGACGAAACCCCCGCCGCAATGTTTGTTCTCCTATTAGTACTTTGTGGGGCTCCACCGGGTTTTTGGGCATTTGCGGTGTATGGTGGAGTATTCAGTCTTCCCTGCTTTTAGACAGATGAATTGTCTTTGGGGTTGGCCACCCCGCCCATTTTGGTTTTTTTGGTGGAGTTGGCCACAGGTGGCTAGTAGGGGTTTGTTCCTCCTCCTGATGATTTAATCTTGACATTTGTCCCCTTATGGTCTTGCGCATATGGGGTGTTGTTGTTTTACGTGACGCTTTACGTAAGTGTTCCCATTTTACTTTTGTACCTTACTATTGTACCTTATTTTAGTATTTTTCCTTTTGGTTTTTGGTTGGTACCCCTTGTCTTTGATTACTTTTGGCTTACTTTCTGCCATCACTTGTATATTCTTGCTGAGGTGTTCTATCTTTGAAATGCCTCAGGTTCAGAGCTGTAGTTGGTAGCCGCGCTGGTTTTGGAGTTCCTGGGCAGCTGGGTTAACTGTGGTTTTGCCTCGCCATAGCAAGGTAGATTGTTGTTTTGTTTACCTTTCTAGTTCAGACATACTTGTTTTATGTGGGTTCGTGTCAGTTTGTTGACGCCCACATGATTGTTATTTTTGGATACTTGCTAGCTGCTTAGTTTTCTTTCTATGAATGTGGATTACTTGCTCTCTGGGATGTTTTATGTTAGGATTGCATGGTAGTTATTTTCAAGTATAAAAATTACTATTATTACCGTATGCATTGCATAACTCAAAATGTTAAATCACTATATTTAACGACCGTAAAAGAAAAATCTACTTTTACTTCTACTATAAATTTAGAACTTGCATGCCTTGAGGTGTCCCTTGGGAACATCTAAGCTCTTGTAGGATGCCTAACTGGATAAAAGTACTTTCCGCTGCATTTTATTACTTTTCTTGTGGACTAGATGAGCCGCTAAGCCGAGGGATACGACTAACTACTATACTTTTTTCTGATTTCACCTCTAAATAACTTAAATAATCTTTCTTCATGGTTAAGTAGGAGTTTAGCCTGAACGTCCACAGTTGTCCCTAGCTGACGTGTCATCATGACGTGCATTTTTCCCTTACTCTGATATACCTTTATTGGCGGTGAAAAATGCGGGTTGTGACAACAACAATGGTGGAATTGCACTTGCTTCGGAACCTAGATCTCATCAGCGCTCCAAGCATATACTTCGGCGGTTCGATCTAATTTGAGAGATTGTCGATCAAGGAGATGTGAGCATCAGCAAAGTGCCAACTAAGGAGAACATTGCAGATCCACTAACAATGCCTCTTGCACAGAGAAATCATGATGGTCATGTTAGATCTATGGGTATACGATATCTGAATGATCAACTCTAGTTAAAGTCTTGTGGATTATGTGTTTGTTGGCTGTAATTTTTCATTTGATGAATAGTGATGTGTGCATTTCATTTTATATAATTTTGGCAAGTTCTTTTATTATATTATTTTTTCTATTATGATAGAATAATTAACTGCATCAATGCCCTTAGAATGTTTTCTTCCATAGGTAAAGTAGTGACTTGATATGAGAACCTATGATCCCAGAAGCTTCATTCTTAAACATCCATGGTCGTTGTATCATTTTAGAAGCTAAGGTCGATGATGATACCTTTAAGACTAGCATGTGCATTGAATAATGACCCGTACTCACCGGTCATGATATTGTGATATCAAGTCACCACATGGGTACTTGTTATGAACAAGTTGTACTGGACAGAACCACAATGAGAATACTTTGTGGATTGTTATACAAATGTATCACAAGTATGGCTCAAGTGGAAATGGTGTTTGTGGTCCTTTGACCTGAAGTCATAGTATTTATTGAGTGAGGAAGAGCGTGCTTTGATGCTATCAAAAGTCCAGTCTTGAGAAAGTTGGATGATAAAGGTGGTTATTGGGTACGTTACGAATCATTTGGGTGCTTGCATGTGAGCAGAGATCGGATTTGTCCTCCTATATGATAGGAGTTGCATCCATGAGCATCTTGATGGAATGAGACTGAGAAATGCATGATCATGATTGGTTGAGTCAATATATGATATTGAGCTCACCAATTTCTGTAAGTGCATTCTAGATCAGGAAACTAAGATTGAACAATTATAAGGGTGACATGCTGTATACCTCTAGTTCTATCTGGATGTAAGAGACGAAGGGACATGACAACACTGATAAATTAATCACAATGGCTTTTGAGTTTCAAACTCTTATTGCTTGGGGAGCAATGACGCATTGCTAGATGCCGCTTGTTGTTTGTGAAACTTTTCTTTGATACTTTCAAGATCAAGTGAGAGACTGTTGGTATTACCATTACGATCTGGAAGTGATCAAACATGTGGCCTCACTGCCAAAGCAATATGAGCCTATGAGGTCACACATAAGGGCTCTTGATAAGTTGGAAGGGTTTGTGTTGGCCTTGCTCATATGTGATTTGAGTAAAGGACCAAGCCTATGACGTTCTGGATGTGGAGGAATTTCTTTCTGGGACCTGTATTGTGAATATAGGTCATGAGGTAAGTTATCAGAAGAAAGCTAAGGGAAATTCATTGAGTATATATGAGAGGTTTCGACGAATGGTCTAGATTCGTCGAGTATTGTCGACATAACTCGACGATTCATCGAGTAGTGTTGAGACATCTCAATGCTTCCACTGCGATTCGTCGAGTATCGTTGAGATAACTCAACACGTCGTCGAGTAGTGTCGAGACATCTGAACAATTTTGCCTTGGATTCATCGAGTATCGTCTTGACAGACTCGATGAGTTAGACCTCGATTCATCGTATATCACCTTGATACCCGAAGGTTTTGCCCTGTGTTGGTTCATCAAATATTCATGTGTTAACTTGACGAACAGTTTTGATTCGTTGAATATCAATGTGATACTTGAAAAGTTCTGTTTCGAGTGGTTTATTTCCTTTATGTCTGGTTCGGCGGGTTTGTTGGAACTGATTGGTTCAGTTCAACGTATATATAGGATATGTACTATTGAATTGATAGATGAAACTATTCATTCCCGACCTAATCCCGTGACGGCCTTTTTCTTCCTGACGATGACGACATAAGTGTTCCACAAGTCGTGGATGCCGCTCGCTGCCGCCGACCACTGAGCCTTTGCCTTAGCTAGAAAACTTTTCTTATGCGTCAGATTCATCACCGCCACCTCTCCTTGAATGGATCTAGTAGTCCATGGAGACGTTGAGGGCAAAACTAGTTCCGACCTAGATCTTGTGTGACAAGATTCTAGGGTTCTACGTTCTCGTGTGGATATCCGTACAGGCATGGACACTATTCTATACTCGGCACTCCAGCCGTTGCCGTTAGTTGGACTTCATCGAAGCACCTTGGTTGAGTATTGACTCAATCCCATAAAGGTAACTTTATTTTATAACAAGTTTTTACTCCTTGATTCATGAATATTGCCAGATAAGACCTCTTTGGGTTTTCTTGTTCTCTATTTCTGCTACGCGCACAAGTGTTGTGCCTCCCTAGGAAAACCCAACAACAACAACCATTACAAAGTGTATAGAGTCTACAACTTGAAGAACCAAGTTGTAGAAGAGTATGTGAATTTAGTATTTGATGAATCATCTATGATTAACCGCGAGCTGACAAGTTCCTCTAGATGTGCAGGTATAGAATTAAAGATGGATAAACTGAATTTCAAGGACACTCCTTCTACTGCTCAAGAGGAAGATGGTGGTGTGCTCATCCCTAAACAAAATTCAAATATACAGGACATGGGTGAAGACTAGCAGGATCCAGCCACTAAAGTTCATGATGCTGAAGACAGAATGCCAGCAGCAATCAGACATTTGAGGGATTGATGGTTAAAATTCACGCTAGCGCGCGATTCTAAATCAATAAGGCAAGTGTACCAATCGTTCTAGAGTATAGAGTCAAGTGTCGTATTAGACTTAGTGCCCGTTGACTACTTCTAATCATACAAATTACATTATTTTATCGAATATAAAAAAGATTAATTAAAATTATAGAAAGAAAATGAAAAAAAAGTTAGCACTTGATCAAGACTCCTTTTGAAATAAAATAATCTTTTCATGAAAGCAAACTTCTAAATTACCTACTTCGACAATGGTGGTTCCCTAATTACAAAAGCACCTCTCTCGAGAATACGCGATCGACTAAACTTAGGTTGATCGATTAAGATCTCTCAGCCAATCGAAACCCTTAAGCTCGCTTTATGCGGTGAACCTTGCTATTGGATTTGACTCTAATCCGAAAGATTCATGTCACCCTCTCTCGAGGATTGCATGCGAATCCTTCTAACTTTGAGTGACCTAACCATATCCACAACTGTTGGGAATTATGCCCTACAATATTCCTTAGGTTTTGAAGGGGCATCACAAATCATGCTACGGAGCATAATATATTTGATGTGTGCTTTAGTTCATGCATGCAGGTAGTCCATGATTGGACGTGAAGAAAATGAGTTTGGTTGTAAACTCAAATTTTGTCGATCCAGCACGCTGGTCGTCGAGCTCATCTCAATATTCCTTGGGAAAAGCTCAAGAGCTCAGGTTTCAAAGTTCGACGAGCGCAGCTAGAAGTTCATCGAGCTCAGTTTGCAATTCATCGAGCTCAGCTTACAAATCGTCATACTCAGCTCAACACTTGTTAAGCTAAAGTCAAAAAAATCAACTAAGAAAAAAATGCTGAGACCGCTGAGAAGACCAGAGTTCGTCGAGCTCAGCCCATAGATCGTTGAACACAGTTAAAGCCAAAAAAACTAACTAAGTAAAAAAAGAACTGAGACAACTGAGATAGCTGAGAAGAAGGCGTTGAGACCGCTGAGACAGCTGAGATAGCTGAGAAGAAGGCGTTGAAACTGCTGAGACAAAACTAGCTAGATTTCTCTAAGTCTAGAAGCATTGAGTGAAGTATGTTCACTCAACGCTTCTAATGAAGAAGGAAGCGCTGAGACAAAACTAGCTTGATTTCTCTAAGTCCAAAAGCGTTGAGTGAAGTAGGTTCACTCAACGCTTCTAATGAAGAAGGAAGCACTGAGACAGTTATAAGGAAATCCGCTGAGATAGAAGATAGTCTCAACTGTCAAGCAAAAACTGCTGAGATTGATGTGAAGATACCGCTGAGATAGAGACTTGTCTCATCTGATAAGAAGAAAGCGTTGAGACAAAGGCCTGTCACAGCTATTAAGAAGAAACCGCTGAGACCGCTGAGACAGAACTGCTGAGACAAATCAAGAGAAAATTCACAAGTCCAGAAGCGCTGAGAGCCAAGACAGATGGCGTTGAGTGAATTAACATCACTCAACACTTCATGGATTCCTGGAATATTTTCTAAGTCCAGATGGTGATGAACTTTGCTAACGTCATCAAAGTTAACTTACATGTAGCTATTGCGGGAAAGCTGTAGTGCTGCTGAAAGGTGCCTTGTCCTTTTCTAAAGGTGGGGCTCACCAAACCTTGGCTAGGCCCACATACAAGTATGCCGTTGATTCAAATCAACACATATAAAAGGTGAAAAGAAAATGGGTTAGGGCAACGAACGAAAGAGATCGAACGGGAAAAGGAAAAATGCAGAAAATACAGAAAGGAAATTAGAGGTGGCTGGACATCTATTTCTCCATCAAGCTTGAAAGCAAAGTGCAGTAGAGATAGCCGCTAAGGCAAAGGAAGTTAGCTGAAGCATTTCAAGCTCAGCAAGTTAGTTCTTTCCAGAATAGAGGAGCTGATTCATCCATTCAGCAAGCAGGTAACTATTCATCTATGCAGCAGAAAAGAGTTAGCTGTAGAAGAAGATAATTCCTTCTACAACAAGTGTGCTGAATTGATATCTGGTTATTCCGGCAAGGTAGACTCAGAGATTTATCTATGAGTCAGTTGTTTACTTTTCTTAACTATTATGTATTCTTTTCTTATAGGATTCAGTTTATCTGAATCTGAGTGTAGGGCACTTTGTTCATGAGGTAGGTGACTAATTAGTCACTAAGGTAGGTGCCCCGTTGGGGTATTGAGGTAGGATCCAAGTGTGGATCTGAGCTGTATGGCTTAATTGTTGAGGTAGGAGAGTGCTTCTCTCTGAAGTAGGATCTAAGTGGATCTGAGGTAGGGCTGTCCTCCCAGCCTGAGTGTAGGGCATTATAACTGAGGTAGATGACTGGAGAGTCACTGAGCTGTAGGTGACAAGTGTGTCACTGAGTTGTAGGCCTTGGAGGAGGCTAAGAAGTAGGTACCTGGAAGGGCACTGAGTTGTTGGAGTACTGTAACACTCTGAGAGTTGAGTTGTGTGCCTGAAGCTGTAGGGCTAAAGACCCTGAGTTGTAGGCCTTAGAAATAAGGCTGAGGTAGGTGATTAGTGGATCACTGAGCTGTAAGAGCACTATAGAGCTCTAAGGTAGGAACCCTTGTGGTTCTGAGTTTGGATTCTGTGAAGAATCTGTGTTATAGGCTGAGGGCCTGATGTGTAAGCTCTGAGGAGCATATTGGTGGAGTTATGCCTAGTCCAACAAACCAGTTGGATAAATGGGAGGGAAAGTAGATGTACCCAATTAGGGAACCCTTGTGGTCTACATGGAAGGCTCTGAGGAAGTTAGAGATGATATAAAGTACATGCTCAATCAAGAGTATGAGGCCTTCATGCAAAGCAAGTCTAAAAAAGTTGCTGACTATTTTGAAAGGTTCTTTAGGATAGTCAATGAACTAAGATCCTGTGGTAGGGTCTTCAGCAACTATGAGCTAAATGACAAATTCCTTAGATCTCTCACTAGAGATTGGGACACCAAGATTTGTGCCATTAGGGAAATGGCTAAGCTAGAAGACACTCCTCCACCAACACTCTTTGGAAAGCTGCAGTAATATAAAATGCAGTTGGCTGCTAGACAAAAAGAGGAGAAGAGCAGCCAATTCAAGTCTAAGGACAAGTCTGTGGCATTCAAGGTAGAATCCCCAATAAGAAGCAGAAGAAAGACTCCCTCACCACCAAGGAGGGAAGCTGAATCTAGCTCAAAAAATTCTGAGCCAAGCTCATCAGATAACAACATGTTTGATAAAGATCTACCTGCCTTCTCCATGCAATTTTAGAAGTTCATAGAGAAGAAGGACTGGAGGAGCAGGTCATCTTCATCCTCTTATTACAGGAAGTCATCCAAGGATGACAGGTATGTCCCTAAAACTAGTAAACGGATTTCTTCTAATGTCATCTGTTATTGTTGCAACAAGGCTGGGCATGTCATTGCTGACTGCCCAGTCAAAAGAAAGGAAGAAGATGAGAAGAAGAAGAAAAAGCATCACCATCAACACAAGGAAAAGAAGAAGCAGAAGTCGTTTGTGGCTAAGAAGGAGAGAAGCTGGACAGATTCTTCATCCTTAGATTCTGAAGATAAAGAGGAAGTGCATATATATGGCTGATATCTGTTGCTGCAGATCCAGGAGAAGATGAGGAATATCCTGCTACCAGGATAGGAACTAGGGCCCCTCTGTCACAATTAGACAGTGACAATGAGGTGGATGAAGAAGACTATGGATGCCATGGTTTGATGGAAATGACTGAAGAAGAAAGAAGTCAGTCAGATTCAGAATCAATCAAGTTCCAACCTATTTTCAATTCTGCATCTTCCCTTGACTATGAGACCAGTCCAAATACTGGTGCATCTTCATCCTATGATAAAGATTGCTCAGAATCTGAGACTGATGTCAATCAATTGATTGACAAGTATGGACTACTCCTAGATGCTCTAAAGAAGAGCATAATTCTTGCTAAAAGGCAAGCCAAGGAGATAGAAGTCCTAATGCCTTATAAAATGTTTTATAACAATAAATCTATTGTGTTCTATAAGAAAAGTCATGAGGTGTCTGAACTCAAGAAAATTCTTTAGTGTCAGACTTTGCTTCTGGAAGAGTAGAAAAAGCATATTAGATATCTGAAACAAAATTTCACATAGAGATTGGGGATTGTGATTAACCCTTCTCAGTCACAGGGTCAATTGCCAAAAGCTGCAACTTGCCCAGTCCCTGTGAAGCTGGGTATTAATCACATTAATCATCACTTCAAATCTGAATTCCCTGATAAGAGGATAGTGTTTCAAAAGGCAAATTCACCTTCTAAAACTGTCAAGTTTGCACCACTCTAGAAGGATCAATCAAATGTGTGCTCAACTAGTGGGGTGAAGGCACATGATCCAAGAAACAGTGATACTATCCACTCTAGCCACAAAGTTCAGGAGAAGTTCTTTAGATTTGGATCCAAATATCCTTTATCTAAGGAAATGAGAGAGTCCACTAGATGGCAGGCTCCAAGAATATATCAGGCCCATACTGGACCAGCTGTATTTAGTCCCTCAGCACCTTCACTCAGGAAGAAGGGGGCAACATCATGCAATGCTCATCCAGCAAAGTCTGGTGTTGCTCACATCTCTCATGGACATCAATTCTGTGATGGCCTAAAGAGAAGATACAACATTCATAAATGTTGGTGCTGTGGGAAAGTGGATCATTTTGCCATTGATTATTGGCATAAACTGAATGTGACTAGTGCACAGAAAGGTGCCCAGCCCAGGTAGAGAGTTGGGAAAAAGTTTTATGATGCTAACAAGAACCTAGGACCTAGTTATCACTGGGTGCCTAAGGGTAAATGAATTCTATTTTGCAGGATAGTCCAAGTACCTGTCCAATTAAGACTTGGTATTTTGACAATGGGTGTTCCAGGCAAATATCTGGGACAAGATAGTTGCTCTAAGAATATACTCTAGGAAAAGCAACAAATTAAGATTGAGACTGTCAAGAATGTAATCCTCAAAAGCTAGAGGAAGCAAGACTCAAGGTAAGTCTCTCTCTCCTATATAGAGATTATGTTTGCTAATTGTTAGTTATGTTAGAGGTGCTCAGGCTGAGCCTAATCAAGCACACCAAATATAAAACAGTGATTCAATTATCTACACTGCTAATTTTTGTAGGCTTTATTCTAAAATTTAAATATCTTATTAGCAAGCTTTAAGGTAAACCAATGCATAAATTGGAGTGCCAATAAAACTGACTCATTAACATGTTAGGTCCCCTTCTATTTAAAGTTAATAAAGTTTTTTATTAAGTCAAATAAATTGTACATCCAATCAGTGAGGGAAGCCATAAATTAAACATACAGTGAATAAGTAGAAGAAAAGCTGAGATGTAGAACAATCAAAGCACTAAATCTCGTGTTCCATAATAGGAAGCATAACGCAACCGATTAAAATGAAATGTATAAGTTTTAGGCTAAAAATGCTTAATTGATAATTGAACCCTTTTGGTATAAATAGAAAGGCGACAAGAAACGAAAAGCCACTCCACTCTTTAAAATCCTTAACCCTAGCCGTCAAGACCGAAAACTTCTCAGCGTCTTGCTGCACTGGTTTAATGGCGCCAAAAATCATCAAGGAGCTCCAGGAAGGATACAAAATTGTAAGGGATGGATTCAGTCATGCCTCTATTGAGATTAATGCAGTAATAAGGATGATTGAAATCACAGTCCTGGAGTACGCCCTGTCCGAACCATCCACCATTCTTAAAAAGGAGTTAGTAAAATTCTTCTCGAACATTAAAGTGTCCTCTTCTCAAAACTCCCTTAGTCTAAGATTGAAGATATCAAAATAAAGGTAAACCTAAGAGACTACAAAAGGCCCTTCATATACCCTTTGTCAACCCTAGCGAGTAAGAAGAGCTCACCGTCACGAATAGAGACAGTGCTCTCAGTTGGTGTGGATACAATGAGGCCAAATCTGGGTCTCTTAAAAGAAAATTCTTCAATCAGAGAGGCAAATTGCTAGCAGATATTATAGAGAAAGCCCTTATCTGCAAATTTGGATCACATGACACTATATCCAAGTCCATGTTTGATGTCATGACCAGAATTATCCTAAATAGAAAGACCTCATGGTCTTCTCTCATCTATCAGAGATTAGTAGACTGTATACCCTCTCCAAAGATGGGCAGAATTCTTTCCTTATACCTAGTGAACACCTATCATAATACCTTCAAACAGGAACATGGGGTGAAGATTCATTGCCTATAGAGAATTTACATAAAGACTTTGGATAGATTCACTAGGGTTCTACCAATAAGCCAACCTTCAACAATAAAGGACTCCTCTAAGGGCACAAAGAAGAAACCTACTGAGGAAGAAAGAACCTCTAGCCCTGAACCTGAGCATGGATCATCCTCTACAACTGATATTGGTCTGCAGGTTGACTTATCACTCAGTCAATGCTCTGCAAATATTCAACTCAAGGACACTGTAGTGCATGTTGATAAAGTCCATGCCAGCCCTAGGTCAGGACAAATGTCAATGATTGGCAATGAGGAAGAAGTTGCTGTAGAGGATGAGGTAGAAATGGCAGAAGATAACCATGAGCGTCCTGAAGCTTTAGATACTTATCTTGATAGGTCAAGCCCAGAGAAGGATGCTGAGTTTAAGGGGGAGCATGATTAGATGGATCTGACAAACTTGGATGAAGTTGTCAACAGAATAGTTGAGTCTACACCCACTACAAGTAATACCCACACCCTCTTAATTAGTAGTGTTAATAAAGCATTAGCTAAGGAAAGTTTTCCTACTATAGGTGCTGTAGTTGAGGGAGAGCTTTCTTAGATCCCTGCTCAGAATGTTGTACCTCCCCTATGAGCCATACTTCATCTACCCCCATCTCCAATGAGGAATTTCTAAACCAAATCAAATCACTCTTAGATGCTCAGACCACAACCCTCAAGGAGTATGTTGATCAATCCATTGCCAAACTGAGAGATGACTTGACAAACAAAGTCAATGAAAATAAAGAAGAAATTTGTCACTTAAACAAACAGGTCACCACCTGGTTTGATAGGGCTGGAACTACTGACATCAAACTGACCACCCTCATGCAATCCTTGGACACAAGCCAAAAACTCTCTGCAGCCGACCTAGGATATATCAAGAATTATGTAAGTGCAACTGATGAGGTGATCAAGGGTGCAGTAGATCATGTAAATCAACATATCACCAATGTTGCCTTCCAATCTATAAAGGAGGCAATACTTCTAAAAGATGAGCTGCTTGCTGAGAATGAAAGAATATTCAATTCTATATCAAGAAAGAATGAAGCCAACAACACCTTACTGCAAAAGACCATCTCTAAAGAAGGCAGAAACGGGGGAGAGTAGCCATGCTAAGGCAACAGTACTCATTGAAGATCAAGCCTTCAATGTAATTCAAGGCACCAGGGTGGCACTACACCTGCCTCTCCTAGATAAAAAGAGGCCAGAGGACCTAAACCTCTCAACATAAACTAGAATTGCACAGGATGCACAACTTGCTGCCAGAATAAAGAGGGAAGGAACTCAAATGGCTGAAGAGTTCATATCAAAGAGGAGAGCTGAGAGCAGAGATGATCCAGACTATGAATAGCTAAGTGATGCCTCTAAATCCATCATTATCAATGCTTGGGTAAGCCATGGAAAAATCTTAAAGAATATTGATAGTGTATATCCTTCTGAGGAATGGATAAAACATCTAAAAAGAAATTCCCTAAGGGAAAGAGTATTTAAAGAAAATCTACTTATAAATCGTCGAACTCAGCTCAACACTTGTTAAGCTAAAGCCAAAAAAATCAACTAAGGAAAAAAGCACTGAGACCACTGAGAAGATCAGAGTTCATCGAGCTCAGCCCATAGATCATCGAACGCAGCTAAAGCCAGAAAAACTAACTAAGGAAAAAGTGCCGAGACAGCTGGTATAGCTAAGAAGAAGGCGTTAGGACCGCTGAGACAGTTGAGATAGCTGAGAAGAAGGCGTTGAAACCGCTGAGACAAAACTGGCTAGATTTCTCTAATTGAAGAAGCGTTGAGTGAGGCAGGTTCACTCAATGCTTCTAATGAAGAAGGAAGCACTGATACAAAACTAGCTGGATTTCTCTAAGTACAGAAGCGTTGAGTGAAGCAGGTTCACTCAGTGCTTATAATGAAGAAGGAAGCGCTGAGACAGTTAAAAGGAAATCTGCTGAGATAGAAGATAGTCTCAGCTATGAAGCAAAAACCGTTGAGGCTGCTGTGAAGATACCGCTGAGATAGAGACTTGTCTCACCTGATAAGAAGAAAGCATTGAGACAAAGGCCTATCACAGCTGTTAAGAAGAAACTGCTGTGACCGCTGAGACAGAACCGCTGAGACAAATCCAGAGTAAATTCACAAGTCCAGAAGCGCTGAGAGCCAAGACAGATGGCGTTGATTGACTTAACATCACTCAACGCTTTATGGATTTCTGGAATATTTTCTAAGTCCAGATGGTGATGACCTTTGCTGACGTCATCAAAGTCAACTTACATGTAGCCGTTGCGGGAAAGCTGCAGTGGCGCCGAAAGCTGCCTTGTCCTTTTCTGAAGAATGCGAGGCTTACCAAACCTTGTGTTGGGTACATTGGAAAATGTATACCAGTTTTGAAGAAGCCTCACCCTACTCAATGATATACATCAAGGTGTATTTGATGTGTTTTGAGTTTATATGTACAGGTTAAGTAATTACAGGAAATGCAGAAAAATTTCGAAGTCCATATGTCGACACCTAGAGAAACAGTGTCGACACTTATGAAGGCTTGTGTCGACACTGGAGAAAAGCTGTGTCGACACTTGGATTAAATTGTGTCGACACCAGGAAAGGCAGAGTCGACACCAGAAGAAATGTGTCGATACGTACAGGCAGTGTCGACACAATGTGAAGAACTGTCGACATAAATTGTGTCGACACTTAGAGGCAGTGTCGATACCCAGAGAAGCTTAGTCGACATCAAACATGACAACACCAGGAGGCTGTGTCGACACACAGAAGTATCTGTCAACATCAACTGTGTCGACACGGAGGACTTGTGTCGACACACAGCAAGTTTCAACACAGTTAAAGTAAAGAAGTACTTATGTCGACACAAAGGAGATGTGTCGTCACACAGAAGAATTCAACTATGTGTTAAAGGAGAAGTATTTGTGTCGACACACAGAATCAGTGTCGACACATTCAATAGAAGTCTTGTGTCGACACACATAATCAGTGTCGACACATTCTGAAGAAGCAGTGTCGAGAAGCTGTTACAACAACAAAAGAAGTTGTGTCGACACCACCAAGGCTAGTGTCGACACTTTGTCCACTTGTGTCGACACTTAGTCTATTTGTGTCGACACATAATGAAGATCAGTCTCGACACTTTCAGACAGAGACAGTGATTTCAAGAAGTGACTGGATGACTTGATAGCTGCCATTTCTAAGCGGTCAACTACTACTGTCAAAGCTGTCAGAAGGTTGTTAGAAACTGGATCAGCTGGTTACCATGGAGGAAGATTATATAAAGGCTTTCTCCTTCAACAGAAAAAGATGATCATTCATTAAAGAATACATATTTTAAGTAATACAGTTAGAAGTAATTATACAGAAGATTTTCTACAGAAGATTTAGAAGAAGTTGGAGAGAGAGAGTTACATCTAAGAAGAGCAGTTGCTGAACCAGACTGCAAAGAAAGATTCTGATTGAAATCTGAATCTTAAGTCAGAAGCTGATTGAAGATCAACTTTACAGAAGATTCAACCCTACTGAGTCCAGATTCAAGAAGCTTTGAAGAAAGCTAAGGGAGGTTGATCTTTGCCATCAAGTTCTTCCAAGAACAGTTCAAGAAGCCATCCATCCCTTCTCTCTCTTTCAGGGTGGTGGTTATATACTTTGTTTAATCAAATTTCTGTAAGATCTATTATAGATCTGAGTTGTAAGCCTATTTTATAAAGGCTGAGTGTAAGAGATATAGATCTCTGAGTGTAGGTCTTGTTGAAGACTGAGTTGTAGGGGTTTGTGCCTGAGTTGTAGGTGACTGTGTTCTCTGAGTGTAGGCCTTGGTGAAGGCTGAGGTAGGGATATTTTCCTGAGTTGTAGGAGTGGGGACACTCTGAGTTGTAGGAACCTGTTTGGGGTTTTGAGCTGTAAGATCTGAGGATCTGAGGTGAAGTGCAGAAGTTAGGCCGAATCTAGTACACTGCTAGATAGGCGAAGAGGGAAAGTGGATGTACCCAGACCTTGGGGAACCACTATAAATACTGTGTGCACTCTGTGAATGATTGTTTCTGTGATTGCTGTGCTGATAGCTATAGAATTTGCAATTGCTGCTTAAATAACAGATCAGATTTTCTGCCTTTAAAGTAAAAGAAAAATTACACCTATTCACCCCCCTCTAGGTGGTTAGGCACTAATTCTTTCAAGTGGTATCAGAGGGAGGTTGCTCAAAGAAGGACTTAACAGTCATTGTGAGATCCTTAAGGAAGATTTAAGAATCAAGAAAGAATCAAGAAAATGGGTTCAGGTGAAAATCATAAGGAACTAGGTTCAATGAAACTACCCATATATAAAAATGAGATATTTGGTATCTGGAAAGACAGGGTCAGGCTGTTTATGGAGGCCTCTGATCCAAGGATCTATATTACAGTCAAAGAAGGTCCTTATGTCCCAATGAAGATTTCAATTCTGGATGCTAATCAAACAATTCTAAGGATTATTTAGAGATGACCAAGGATGCGATCATCTTGGCAACTATGGATAAGAGGGCCCAAAATATCATAGTATGTGCCATTGATGATTCTACCTTCCAGATTTTAATTCACTGCAAGACTTCAAAGGAAATGCGGGATACTTTGATAGTCTATATGGAAGGGTCTGAAGAAGTAAGACAAGACATAAAATCTATGCTAAATCAGGAATATGAAGTTTCAGACAAGGGAAGTCTGACAGCATAACTGAGTGTTACAAAAAGTTCTATAGGATAGTGAATAAGTTGATGTCCTAGGAAGAATCTTCAGCACATATGAGCTAAATGATAAATTCCTGAGATCCCTGACCAAAGACTGAGACACTAAGATTTGTGCCATTAGAGAAGTGGTCAAACTTGCAGAAATTTCACCTCCAACCTTGTTTGGAAAGTTGTTATCTTATGAGATGCAACTCATGGCTAGAAAGGAGGAAGAGAAGGGTACAAAAGGTGAGCATAGAGAAAAATCTGTGGCCTTCAAGGTTGAAGCCACTAAGAAAAATAGGAGGATGTCTCCATCACCTCCTAAGATTGTTGCTGAAACTGCTTCAGAAAATTAAGATAATCAGAATTCAGACAGCAGTGACTCAGATGAGGATTTTGCAGCATTTACTAGACAGTTTCAGAGATTTCTGAAGAAGAAGCAGTGGAAGTCTAAGCCTTCCACATCCAAACCCAAAGATGACTATTATCAAAAGAGGAGTCATCCTCCAGGAAAGACAGGAGCAAGTCTAAGCCAAACAAGTCCACAACATCAAAGATTATTTTCTACTGTTGCAACATGCCTGGACATGTAGTAGCTGAATGTACAGATAAAAGAAAATAGACTGCAGATAAGAAGAAGAGTCAACATCAGAGCAAGAAGGAGAAATCCTTTGTTGCTAAGAATGAGAATACCTTGTCAGATCAATCATCTTCAGAGTCAGAATCTGAAGCTGAGGTTTATATTGGTCTGTTTGCTGCAGATAAAGAAGAAGAGTTTCTCCAAGTGCTGAACTCAATATATGAACAAGAAGACCATTAGTGCAAGGGACTGATGGCTGTATCAGAAGAAGACATGTGGCCAGGATCAGCCTGGTCCCAGTAAGGTACAATATCTTTCAGATTGCAGTACTGAGTCTGAGTCAGTAACATCTGCATCAAGTGATGTAGATGGGTCTGAGTCTGAAGGTGATATTCATAGTTGATAGATGAATATAGTGATTTATATGCACTTAAGAAGAGAAAAAATCTGGTCAAATCACTAACTAAGGAAATTGCTGATCTTAAAGATGGCTGCATCTGATTCAAAAAAATTGTTGGATCAAAAACTGAATGAGATTGCCAGATTGAAAAACATAACTGTTATTCAAATGAGCACAATCACATTCAAGAATGATCAGATTAGAAATCTGGAGGTTAGACTTCAGAAGGAGAAAGAGATAGTAGCTAGTTTTTTAAACCTAAATCTATATTACCCTTAATTGATGAGTTTCTACCTCAAAAGGGTAAAGATGGATTAGGATTTAAGAAAACTACATGGACTGCTAAGTCCAAATCTAAAGGCAAAGCCCCAGCACAAAACAAGAAGCCTGCTGTAGATAATTCAGCTAGGGTTGTTCCTAAAAAAAGTACAACAAGTTTGAGTGCTGGTGTTGTGGCAAGGTAGGCCACTTTGCCTTAGATTGTTGGCACAATTCTAGTGTCAAGGAGAGTAGCAATCTGCCTGCTAGAAGAGCTACAGGTAGATTTGTTAAAGTACAGACTAACTTGCACCAAGGACCCAAAAGTTATTTGGGTTCTAAGGTTAAGTAATCTGTGTTGCAGGTGAGTCCAAGTTGCCATGCCCAATATGGTACTTGGACAGTGGATGTTCCAGGCATATGACTGGAACAAGGGGGTTGCTGAAGGACTACACACCAATCATGGATGGCCCTAAAGTAACCTTGTGGTTCTGAAAAAGGAATCATTAAAGATTTGGTAACATTTCTAGTAACCTGATTACTATCACTCAAGTGGCCTATGTGAAAGGTTTGAAACATAACCTTATTAGCATAAGTCAGCTGAGTGATTTAGGATATGACATTTCATTTATTAAGAATGGATGTCATATCAAAAGGTCAAGTGATCAAAAGGTCATATTGACAAGATATAGAAAGAGAAATGTTTATTGTCTTAACTTTGAGTGTGAGAATAATGTTTCTCCTATATATCTTGTAGCTGACGAGAGAGTCTCACATTGTGTTAAATGACACAAGAGGCTGGCCCATCTTAACTATAAGACTATTAGCCAACTCTTTAGCAAAGAGTTAGTGAGGAATGTCCTCAAGTTAAGTGTATAAAGGATGGGATATGCTCAACTTGTCAAAAAGGCAAGCAGACCAAATCCACCTTTCATAGCCTTGAAAACCAGGATTCAGTGAGGTGTCTATACCTCTTGCATATGGATCTTTTGGTCCTATGCCAGTTCATAGTCTAGGTAGGAAGGTCTACACATTTGTGGTAGTAGATGACTATTCTAGATATTCCTGGGTGTTCTTTCTAAGACAAAAATCAGAAACCCCAAGTGTCTTATATAGTTTTGTTAAACAAATTCAGAATGAGTTGAACAGTACAGTGGTCAAAATCAGAAGTGACCATGGTACTGAATTTCAGTCTGAAAGTATGACAAGACTATGTGAAGACTTTGAGATTTTTTGAAAATTTTCCTCTCCAAGAACACCTCAGCAATGGTATTGCTGAAAGGAAGAATAGAACATTGATAGAGGCTGATAGAACTCT
This sequence comes from Platanthera guangdongensis, assembly GCA_039583875.1. Lineage (NCBI taxonomy): Eukaryota > Viridiplantae > Streptophyta > Magnoliopsida > Asparagales > Orchidaceae > Platanthera > Platanthera guangdongensis. The sequence goes on from CM077147.1 coordinate 140,157,852, forward strand.
ATTGAGTGACACTTCTCTCCCAGAATATTTCTGGGCTGAGGCAGTAAACACTGCATGCCATGTGATCAATAGAGCTACTATCACCAAGTGCACAACAAAAAGACTCCCTATGAGATTGTGAAGGGCAGAAAACCAAATTTATCCTATTTCAGGATCTTTGGTTGCAAGTGCTATATACTTAACAATGACAAGTCTTATCTAACTAACTTTGCTGTCAAATCCCAAGGGGATCTTTGTTGGTACAACAACAATAGTAAGGCTTATAGGGTCTACAACTTGGTTACTCAAGTTGTAGAAGAATCTATACATGTAGTCTTTGATGAAACAAGACTAATTAACTGTGAGTGCAAGTAGTTTTGCAGTTCTACAGGTATAAAGGAGAGAATGGACAAGCTTACCATTACAAAAGAATCAACTGCAAATCAGGAAGTGGAAAATGATGGCTGCTATCCAGGGGGAGTACAAGACCCTCTAGATGCTGAAGAACACCAAGAGGTGCAGCTTAAAGAAGAGGCTGGAGGTGTACAACCAGAAAATAGACTACCTCCAGCTAATAGACACTTAAAGGATCATCCATCAAATCAGATAATAGTGATCCAAGACAATAAGTGCAAAAAAGAAGCAGGAATCTGAGTACAGTTCTTTACTCCAGTTTCCTATCACAAGTGGAACCTAAGAAATTTGAAGAAGCAGTTCTAGACCCACATTGGATTGATGTCATGCAAGAGGAGCTGAATTAGTTCAGAAGATGCAAGGTCTGGAAGCTTGTTCCTAAACCCAAGGACCACAACATCATTGGAACAAAGTGGATCTTTAGGAATAAATTGGATGAGAATGGGATCATTGTGAAGAATAAAGCAAGACTTGTTGCAAAAGGGTATAGGACAGGAAGAGGTATTGATTTTGATCAGACCTTTGCCCCAGTAGCAAGACTGGAAGCAATCACGATATTCCTTGCTTATGCAAACATATCAAGGGTTCAAGGTATTTCAAATGGATGTAAAGTCAGCTTTCCTAAATGGAAATCTAAGGAAGAAGTCTATGTAGAGCAACCTTCAGGTTTGTTGATCCTCTCAAACCTGAATTTATGTTTATAGACTTAGAAAGCATGTATGGGTTAAAAACAAGCCCCAAGGGTTGGTATGATGAAACCCTTGTCTAGTTTCCTTCTATTGAGAATAAATTCTCAAGGGGGAAAATAGACAAAGACTCTATTCCTTAGGGAATCTAAAGGAAAGATTATGCCTAGTCCCAAATATATGTAGATGACAAAATATTGGGTCTACTAAAGGTAATCATTTTCCAGAAAGTTTGCAAAACTTATGCAAGGAAAATTTGAAATGAGCAGTATGGGGGAACTTAAGTTCTTCTTGGGTCTCCAAGTAAGACAGACTGAAGATGGCTTGTCCATATCCAAGTCTAAGTTCACCTTAGAGTTAATAAAGAAGTATGGTATGGAATCATCCACTACCATGAGAACTCCTATGGGGTCAAGTGTGTCTCTTAGCAAAGAAGATGCAGGGAAACCTGTAGATGAAACTTTGTATAGAGGGATAGTTGGCTCCCTTCTGTATTTGACTGCTAGTAGACCAGATATCATGTATGCTACATGTGTCTGTGCTAGGTACCAAGCATGCCCTAAAGAATCTCATCTAACTGCAGTAAAAAGGATTTTGAGATATCTTAAGGGCACACCTTATCTAGGCCTTTGGTACCCCAGGAATGAATATTTTCTACTGACAGGCTATTCAGATGCAGATTTTGCAGGTTGCAAAGAAGATAGGAAGAGTACTACAAGAACCTGTCAATTTCTAGGTGGAAGACTAGTGTCTTGGAGCAGTAAGAAGCAGGCCAATGTCGTAATATCCACAGCTGAGTCAGAATATGTTGCTGCAGAAGCTGCTGTGCATAACTTTTGGGATTCAACATCAGCTAGTAGACTATGATATTCAAGTAAGTATAGCACCTTTGCTTTGTGATTCTACAAGTGCAATTTCTATAGCTAATAATCCTGTCTCACATAGTAGGACTAAGCATATAGAAATTAGATACCATTTTCTTAGACAACATGTTGAGAAAGAGGACATTTCCCTAGAATTTGTTAAAACAGATAATCATATTGCTAATATGTTTACTAAGCCTCTTGATGAAACTAAATTCAATAAGTTTAAAATTGAATTAGGAATGTTGAACTTAGAATAGTTTAATAAAATTGGCTAAGTAAAATGGTGTCGACACAAGGAGTTGTTTGTGTCGATACATAGAAGTTGTGTCGACATTTCAGAGAAATGATGTCGACACATCTAGAAAGTCTGTATCGACACTTCAGAGAAATAGTGTCGACACATCCAGAGTAGGTGTCGACACATCCAAAAGTGGTGTCGACACTTAAGTTCAATATAGATTTTGTCGAGTAGAGTTCCGACTAACCGTCGAGCTGAGATGTATAAGTGTCGACACATAATTCTGTCGACTATATTAGTGTCGACACATAGAACACCTTTGCTTTGTGATTCTACAAGTGCAATTTCTATAGCTAATAATCCTGTCTCACATAGTAGGACTAGGCATATAGAAATTAGATATCATTTTCTTAGAGAACATGTTGAGAAAGAGGACATTTCCCTAGAATTTGTTAAAACAGATAATCAGATTGCTGATATGTTTACTAAGCCTCTTAATGAAACTAAATTCAACAAGTTTAAATTGAATTAGGAATGTTGAACTTAGAATAGTTTAATAAAATTGGCTAAGTAAAATGGTGTCGACACAAGGAGTTGTCTGTGTCGACACATAGAAGTTGTGTCGACATTTCAGAGAATGATGTCGACACATCTAGAAAGTTTGTATCGACACTTCAGAGAAATAGTGTCGACACATCCAGAGTAGGTGTCGACACATCCAAAAGTGGTGTCGACACTTAAGTTCAATACAGATTTCGTCGAGTAGAGTTTCGACTAACCGTCGAGCTGAGATGTATAAGTGTCGACACATAATTCTGTCGACTATATTAGTGTCGACACATAGAAGTCAACACTTATGTTGAGACATTAGAAGTAAGTGTCGACACTTTTCAACAGTGTCGACACATTAAGAGTATTATGACACGCATTTTCACCTTCGTTTTTAGAAAGGTATAAATAGGTCTTCAACATTCTTTGTCGACACGCTCTCAATAGTTTCGAGACCAAAACTTTGTGTCGACATCTCTCTCATCTAAATTCAAGTTTTCTCTAAACCCTAATGGCGCCAAAGCTCGAGGAGAACATCAATGAAGGATATGAGCTAGTCCGCAATGCTTTTGACCATGCAGAACAAAAATTAAGGATGTTGTAACCCTAATTTCTGAGAATGGTTGGAAGTTCTAGTTTCAGAACCAACTAAGATATGGAAGAAGGAAGTACTCGAATTCATTGGTGCAGCTACCCTTGATGAGACTGACTTAATATTAAACCATAGTCCATGGAGTAAAAGTAAAACTCACCCAGAAGAGTCTAAGAAAAGTTCTACATCTACCAAGAACTAAAGAAGAGGAAGATGTACCTACATCTAAGACTAGGGGTGCACTGCAATGGTGTGGACTAGATTCAACCATGAAGATTGGCTCCATTTTTAACAGAAAAGGCATGAATATGCAGGGAAAGTTCTTATCTGAAGTAGTAGGAAAGGTGATTCTGTGCAAGCCAGGTGGCATGATAGGATATCAGCTCACATGTTCAGTTTAATGACAAGAATTATTTTTGAGCTAAAAACTGATTGGTCCGCAGTGATGTTTGAAAAGATTAAGGAAAGTCTGAATAAGCCCAATCTGGGTAGAATCATGAGTCTGTACTTAGCTGGAACAATTCCAGAAGTCATGAACCAAGCTGCTGTTCTAAAATTAACCATACGAGATGATGGATATCAGAATTATCTCAAGATGAATAGGGTGTTAACTAAGGACATGCCTACTCCAGAGAAGGAAACACCTCCACAGAAGAAGAAGAAGAAGAAAGCCATAATGATTCCTGAATCATCCAGTAGCTCAGAGGAGCAAGTAGTTTTCAGTTCTAATGAGGAAGAAGCTGATAATATTGGAAGGTCACCAGTAAGGAATGAAGATGCACAGACGCAGGGGGAGCAACCATCTACTAGCCCCATCCACCTGGATACACTCCAAGGGGAGCCTCAACGTGTGGAAGAGCCAAAACACTTAGATAGTGAAATGGCAACTCAAACAATCCTTGAGGTATTACATGAAGTTAATCAATCAATGTTCCATATTGAGGATGTAGTATTAACTGAGTCTTTAATTGATGTTGATTAGCAAACTCAGTTACATAGTCAACTACAAGATGTTGTCATGGAAGCTACATCAGTTACTGATAATGCTCCTGAAATAAGAAACTCTCCAGTCCCTACTCAACAGGAGTTTACTCTAGAAGAACTGTTTCCTGATATTGAGGGGGAGCATTCTGGTTTTGAAGGGGAGAAAACTGCTTTTGATAGAGAGCAAGCACATCTTGAGGGGGAGCATGTGAGATCTTATGAGGAGACTTCAAGGAATGTTGAGGAGCAAATCAGAACTAAAACTGAGGAGCAAAGGACACAGAGGGAGCTGCCTAAGACTGCACAAGAATTGCCTCCTACTCCTAAAGATAGAGTTGACATAGCTAGTACCTCAGAATCTGAAGAAGCTGCAGAAGTTCAAGCAAAGAAAAGGAAGCTCATGGTCTTCAAAAGAAGAAGCCAGAGTTACAAGAAAGCATTACAAACTGTGGCTCCACAACCTGCCCCTACGGCTGACTACAACTCATTGTTGGTGGACTTGCAAGTTAAGTTGGATGAGAAAAGGGTAGCAATGGAGAAGTATATAGATGAAACTCACAAAGATCTTCAATTCTCCTTGGCTACTGATATAAAATCTATAAGATTTGAGGTGAATCAAAATAAGACGGAGATGACTAACTGTTTTCACAAAGGGGGCAATGCAGTGGTTTACCTAGCCACTCACCAAGAGAAAATCAAGACATAAGTGGATGATATAGCAGTTAAGCAGGGCTATGTATTAGAAAATCAACTAAGGATGAATGAAAACTTAACTGAATCACATAATGTGATTGGCACTGAGATAAAAAATATTGCTATTGCACAGACTGTAGCAAGAGCTACAGCCAAAGCAGAATTTGATAAACAATTACAAGAAGGCATAGCTGCTGTACAGACAACTCTTGAGGATTCTCAAAGGATATTACTACAAAGCTACAAAAACTGAAGCCTTTCTATAAAGATGGTGTTAATTATCTTAATGCAAAAATTAGATTTCAGAAAGATGATCTCAGGGATCATATTGAGAGAGAAGTCATAAAGGGGGAGAAAGTACTAGTCAAAGCTAGATCTGACCATGCTAAATGGATTTCCAATAGCATCAGAGCCACACTTGAATATCCACTCCTGTGTGATGATGATAATGTAGCTGAATTTGGTATACATCCTGCATATTTTGGAGGAGAACAAGCTGAAGTTTCTCAGGTGATCTATCCTCCTGCAGATTTTGAGATGATTCATCAAGAAGTACAATGTATGTACAACCCTCCTGAGGGTAATAAGAATATTATTCTAGAAAAAGTAGATAAGCCAGTGCCTGAGAAAGAGATAAGCTAGTGCCTGAGGAAGTTTTGTCCAAAAGAGCAAGAAACTCTTTGTCCAGAAGAGATTTAGAGAACAGGCTGAATTAAAGCCAGATTTTGAGCATGGAGCCCAACTTCTAGAAATATTATACTAACTGCTTGGAAAGCTGAAAAGGACAATATCCTAAAAAGGGGCAAATGGTACTCTGACCAAGGATGGAGAAAACATGAAGCCAGGCAAGAGGCTATTATACAGTATAGAAGGAAGGCTAAACTTGGGAAGCTACCTCCTAATGCACAGGAGCCTAGCAAATATTTCCCAAAGCCTTATCATTATTTTGAAAGACAAAAGATAAGGGCTGAAGAGCTAAAGATGCATGATCTTAAGCGAAAGAAGCCCGCTGATGACACTGACGCTCCAGTTCAAGCCAAGATTCAATCAGGCAAGGGCATTGTCATCACGGAGCCAGAGCAGCCTTAGAATAGAATTACTTGAGTTTACATTTTTTAATCTTTAGTGTTAAACATCTATGTAAACTTTTGTTCATGAAACTATTGGAAGTTGTAACAAAACAATGTTTAATGTTCAATCTGTTACATTATTATTCTGTGAAGATTGTTTATACATGTTTTGTTTAGTATTTACCCTGTCTTATAATATTGTTATACATCAAAATGTGTATTTGTTGAGAAAGGTGTATATCATTGACTAAGGGTTATGACATCTCCAAATAGGGGGAGATTGTTGGGTACATTGGAAAATGTGTACTAGTTTGAAGAAGCCTCACCCTACTCAATGATATACATCAGGTGTATATTGTGATGTGTTTTGAGTTTATATGTGCAGGTTAAGTAATTACAGGAAATGCAGAAAAATTTCTAAGTCCATATGCCTACACCTAGAGAAACAGTGTCGACACTTATGAAGGCTTGTGTTGACACTGGAGAAAAGCAGTGTCGACACTTGGAGTAAATTGTGTCGACACCAGGAAAGGCAGAGTCGACACTAGAAGAAATATGTCGACACATACAGGCAGTGTCGACACACTGTGAAGAACTATCGACATAAATTGTGTCGACACTTAGAGGCAGTGTCGACACCCAGAGAAGCTTAGTCGACATCAAATGTGTCAACACCAGGAGGCTGTGTCGACATACAGAAGTATCTGTCAACATCAACTGTGTCAACACACAGGACTTGTGTTGACACACAACAAGTTTCAACACAGTTAAAGTAAAGAAGTACTTGTGTCGACACAAAGGAGATGTGTGGTCACACAGCAGAATTCAACTATGTGTTAAAGGAGAAGTATTTGTGTCGACACATTCAACAGAAGGCTTGTGTCGACACACATAATCAGTGTCGACACATTCTAAAGAAGCAGTGTCGAGAAGTTGTTACAACAACAAAAGAAGTTGTGTCGACACCACCAAGGCTAGTGTCGACACTTAGCCCACTTGTGTCGACACTTAGTATATTTGTGTCGACACATAATGAAGATCAGTCTCGACACTTTCAGACAGAGACAGTGATTTCAAGAAGTGACTGGATGACTTGACAGCTGCCATTTCTAACCGGTCAACTACTACTGTCAAAGCTGTCAGAAGGTTGTTAGAAACTGCATCAGCTGGTTACCATGAAGGAAGATTATATAAAGGCTTTCTCCTTCAATAGAAAAAGATGATCATTCATTAAAGAATACAGATTCTGAGTAATACAGTTAGAAGTAATTATACAGAAGATTTTCTACAGAAGATCTAGAAGAAGTTGGAGAGAGAGAGCTCCATCTAAGAAGAGCAGTTGCTGAACCAGACTGCAAAGAAAGATTCTGATTGAAATCTGAATCTTAAGTCAGAAGCTGATTGAAGATTAACTTTACAGAAGATTCAACCCTACTGAGTTCAAATTCAAGAAGCTTTGAAGAAAGCTAAGGGAGGTTGATCCCTGCCATCAAGTTCTTCCAAGAACAGTTCAAGAAGCTATCCATCCCTTCTCTCTCTTTCAGGGTGGTGGTTATATACTTTGTTTAATCAAATTTCTGTAAGATCTATTATAGATCTGAGTTATAAGCCTATTTTATAAAGGCTGAGTGTAAGAGATATAGATCTCTGAGTGTAGGTCTTGTTGAAGACTGAGTTGTAGGGGTTTGTGCCTGAGTTGTAGGAGACTGTGTTCTCTGAGTGTAGGCCTTGGTGAAGACTGAGGTAGGGCTATTTGCCTGAGTTGTAGGAGTGGGGACACTCTGAGTTGTAGGAACCTGTTTGGGGTTCTGAGCTGTAAGATCTGAGGATCTGAGGTGAAGTGCAGAAGTTAGGCCGAATCTAGTACACTGCTAGATAGGCGAAGGGGGAAGTGGATGTACCCAGAACTTGGGAAACCACTATAAATACTGTGTGCACTCTGTGAATGATTGTTTCTGTGATTGCTGTGCTGATAGCTGTAGAATTTGCAATTGCTGCTTAAATAACAGATCAGATTTTCTGCCTTTAAAGTAAAAGAAAAATTACACCTATTCACCCCCCTCTAGGTGGTTAGGCACTAATTCTTTCACCTTGGCTGGGCCCACATACAAGTGTGCCTTTTATTCAAATCAACGCATATAAAAGGGGAAAAGAAAAGGGATTAAGGCAATGAACGAAAGAGATCAAACAAGAAAAGGAAAAATGAAAAAAATACAGAAAGGAAATTAGAGGTGGCTGGACATTTTTTTTGTCTATCAAGCTTGAAAGCTAAAGTCCAGCAGGGATAACCGCTAAGGCAAAGGAAGTTAGCTAAAGCTCTTCAAGCTCACCAAGTTAGTTCTTTCCAGAACAGAGGAGCTAATTCATCCATTCAGAAAGCGGGTAGCTGCTCATCTGTGCTGCAGAAAAGAGATAGCTGTAGAAGAGGACTAATTCCTTCTACAACAAGTGTGCTGGACTGATATCTGCTTAGTCCACAAGGTAGACTCAAAGATTTATCTCTAAGTCAGTTGTTTACTTTTCTTAACTATTTTGTATTCTTTTCTTGTAGGATTCAGTTATATGAATCTGAGTGCATGCCACTTTGTGCATGAGGTAGGTGACTATTAGTCACTGAGGTAGACGCCCTGTTGGGGTGTACTGAGGTTGGATCAAGTGTGGATCTAAGCTATAGGGATTAATTGCCTGAGGTAGGAGAGTGCTGCTCTCTGAGGTAGGATCCAAGTATGAATCTGAGGTAGGGCTGTCCTCAAGCCTGAA